>JAWNNL010000490.1:0-100543 GCA_035045005.1 Liodrosophila aerea
CCGAATAAAGCTTTATATGGTGAACAACCTAAGGATTGGTGTAATCCCGAGCGTAATGCGCATGAAATATTCGTTAAATATTCATCCCAATATGTTTGGTCTTGACGAATGTACGAGCGAATAGCGGACAATAAAGATCGATTCATACGTTCAGCCGCATTGCTTTGTGGTGAATATAGAGCTGTGAAAATATGCTTGATGCCATGCTTCGTGAGGAAGGCTTCGAAATCGTTGGCTTTAAATTGGGATCCGTTATCACTGATAATGACTTCAGGAACACCAAAACTGTGAAATATTTCATTCAACAAGAAATTTTGAATATTGACTGATGTAAATTTCTTTAATGGACAGAGCCAATGGTAACGACTAAAATGATCTAGCACAATCAATAGACCAATATTTCCTTTTTTACTTCTTGGGTAAGGCCCTAATATATCTATATAAAGTTTCTGAAATGGTCTTACGGAAACACTTTGACTACCCATAGGGGGACGAAGTATTTTGTTTGGCGCTTTAGTCTCTTTACAGGTGTCGCAGGCACGAACATAATCTCGAACTTCTTTCGATAGGCCTGGCCAAAACAAATATCTACGTAGGCGTTCTATGGTCTTATGTATGCCTCCATGTGCAGCAAGTATATTGTCATGGACATGTTTAATAACAACTGGGCGTAGTCTTAAAGGAATCCAAAGCTTCCAACAAAGAGAATCTTCTCCTGGACTACCAGTGAAATGTTCTGTTCGAATATAGATATATTTATCTTTAACCCTAAGATCTATATAACGATCTTGGTTTGCTAAGATTCTTTCTTTCAATTCAACATATTCCTCATCCAGGAATGCAGGGGAATCTAAATCTACATCGGGTTCATTGAGTTCAATCTCATCAATCTCGTTTTCACACAATCGTGACAGAGCATCAGGGACTATATGGTCTTTTCCTTTTCTATGGGAAATAGAAAACTTAAAAGCTTGTAACCTCAAGATCCATCTAGCTAGGTGACCGACTACATTTTGCTGTCTCATTAGCCAAAGTAAACTGGAATGATCGGTAACAACTTCAAATTCCTGCAATTCTAAATAACAACGAAACTTTTCAATCCCCAGTATTACGGCAAGACATTCACGTGCTGTGACTCCGTAATTTCTTTGGGCTTTATTCAGTTTTTTTGACATAAAAGCTATAGGTCTTTCTTCATTTTCAGCAGACAGTTGGACTAGTACTGCACCTACACTAAAAAGAATTTTTTTGTGAAATTTGGATTTTTCAGAACAGGTGCAGTTGTCAAACAGATTTTTAGATCTTCCATAGCCTTTTGAGCTTCTGGTGTCCATTTAAAGGATCTTTTGTTTGACAGTAACTCGGTAAGGGGTCAAGAAATTTCCGCGAAGTTCCGAATGAATCTGCGATACCATCCGCAAACTCCTAAAAATCCTCGAACTTGCTTCACGTTACGGGGTGTTGGCCAATTTAGAATACATGAAATCTTAGACGGGTCAGTTGAAATACCTCCACTTCCAATTACGTATCCCAGATAGTGTATCTTAGTGACACAAAATTGACTTTTTTCTATGTTCATAGTAAGATTCGCTTTCTTAAACTGATCTGCAATTCTTACGAGCACAGCTAAGTGGGACGAGAAGTTCTCGGAAACTATACATAAATCATCAAGATACACAAAAACACAGTGATTTATATCGGGCGGAATAATGGCATCCATAAGCCTGCACATTGTAGATGGCGCATTACATAATCCAAAAGACATAACCTTGAATTGATATAATGGCCTACCGGGTACAGTAAATGCTGTAAGATGTCTCGATTCTTTAGATAGTTCTATCTGCCAATAGGCGTCTTTTAAATCCAATTTGGATATTATGTTTGCTTTGGGCAGTCGTGCGAATATGCCTTCGATGCTTTGCAAGGGATATGCATCTTTAATGCTAACTGTATTAAGCTTCCTTGCATCTAAACATAAACGGACCTTGTTTGGCTTTAATACCAATCTCATGGGTGAACTCTAAGAACTATTAGATAGTTCGATAATGCCTAAACTCAACATGCGATCAATTTCGGCGTATAAGATCTTTTCAACTGCGGGACTTACTGGGTAGTATCTTTGCTTAACTGGCTTTGTATCTTCCACTACAATATGATGTTGAATCAGAGTTGTTAAACCTAGACCTTGCTTGGCATAACTGGGAAACAATTTTTGCACGGCTTCGAGCTGTTTCTGCTCTATACTTGACAATGGAAATGTATCTACATTACAGTGCTCGCTGGTGTCAGTTGTAGATATCTTGTCGGTTGACTCTACAGAATTGATGAGACCTGGTGCTAACTGAAATTTTTTCCAAAAATCAATACCGAGAATTAATTTCTGAGTTATTGACGGTATGATGTATAAGTCTATATCTTTTTCCTTTTTACGATGCAACTAACGTTTGCTCCCGTATCGAGCAATCCGAGTTCTTCAACATCTAAGAAAGAAACTTTAGCATAACTGCGCATATCTTTTTTATTTTGAAAAATGGTATCCACTAGTAATTTCCGCTTTCTCTTCCTATTTTTAAAATATCATCGTAGTCGAAGAGTATTTCTTCTTATTTTAGGCGTTTCTTCATTAAATATTCTATGTCTAATTTTCAGATAATTTCTTAATTTTTCATGATACGGTAGAAATCTAATCTTAGTTTTATTTTCATCCACAGTATCTAAGGGACGAGATAAGATTGATGTCGGCTGAGGGACATACAACTCAGTTTCTCCTATGGCAGATGTATCTGTATCTAATATAGGATTGTTATCCGAATGACAATCAGTTATTCGCGGGCTATCCTTGCTGTTTTGGACACCCGCTGTTGCTGGTTTTCCAACTTGCGCTGACAATCCTTACATTGTGGTTTGTACACATTGGGTGCCCCACATCCATAACAAAAAACGCGTCTCTCGGCAAGACAATTCTCCCAGACGTGACCTTGAACTTCACAGTTCCAACACGTTAATTTTGATAAGGTTGTGAGGGTGCAGCCAATATTATTATTTATCTACAAAATATTTTAATATGTTCTACATTTCTACAATTGAAAAATAATGGGAACAGTTTTTTTTCTTCAGCTCAAATAGTGAGTCACCCTACTCTTCTTTGGCTCCACCCCTTTCTATGCATTTTTGTATGTGTTAGTGCGTGGGCAGAGTAGTGAGCGATTATCAAAGCTCAGCTGCAGCTAGCTCAGTAGATTGCTGCAGAACACGCGCTCACTTTTTCTTGAACCTTTAAGCCGACGAGAAGTCTATGTTGCCCATGCAGGCAGTGAAAAAACGTGTTTGAGAAAAAATTATAAAGTAATTAAATAATTATAAAGTTTATATTATTAATTAAATAAAGTTAATTTGCATTGCTGCAATTGGCCAAAGCGCCACCACCATCAATTTGTTGTTTGCTGAAATAAAGGTATGGATAGTGAGAGTGATAGTGCAGTGGCCAAAGTCTAACAGTGAATTTTTCAGGCAATAGGTGTCATAAGGCTTAAGGCCCGAAGCAGCCGCATCATTGCTGGGAGCAAGTGGGCAAGATTGGTGCATTTGCTACCAACCCACTCCCATGATTAGTGAGACGTGCCACGCCCTAATTTGGAATTCTTCCGTGGTCACCGGCCACGCCATCAGTGCCATAGACCACGTGGCATACCGCCCACGGCCACGCCTTCACCTGCCGATCACCTTCAGGGATCAACAGCCGCTGCTGGTCACAAGCCTGGCGCAGCTTCACTTCGACAGCGTCAAGTCCGGTTGCTGATTTCGCCGCCCCCCCCTTCTGATTGGATTTTTTTTTTTCAACCTTTGTTGCTCAAAATGAGCTAGTGTCTTAATACCTGCATAGTGTAGAGACATTATATACTATGTGTATATGAATATATGCGTGGAATAATCATAATTATAATAATTATTTAATATGCATAAATAACAGCAAGCCGACCTCAATAGTTAATATCAGAAACGGACCAGCGTGAATGATACGCAGCAGTTGACGAATTTTCGGTTTTTGTTTTGGTTCATTTTCCGTCAGCCAACGCATCGAGTGCACCTGCTATTGTCGAGCTGCGCTAAGCAGTAGCAGCGATCAGCTGTTATGCTGTTTTAGTTTTATCATGCCGTTTTAGTTTATTTTGCTGTTGAGAGCGCTTGCACGGCAGCGAATACACACACAGACACATTTGCCATCTGCTGTGTGTAAGGTTAGTGTAATGTTAGTATAAGAGTTTTGTAACATAATTGCTTGCTGTTAACATGCGAATCGGAAGTTAAATTTGAAATTGAATTTAAATGCGTGTTAGGCATCTAGGATAATTATGTTTTGTTAATACCCTATATAGCATCAACTCCACATGTCTACGTCATCTTGGGCCCAACGATACATCGACACGTAAGTGATGCAGTTTGCATTTACATACACACAAATGCTGTAAGTACTTAACATTTTTATACTAATTTACTTACATAAATATACATAACGTCTGGAACCTACTTAACATGTCCGATATGCTGTTAACTTAACAGGCAGCTAAAGTTAAGGTTAGATTAAATGGTTTTTTTTGTTTGCTATGATGAATTTATATAATTTTATTTTTTCTTATTTTTATTTAAATGAATTATTTTGTAATTAGCTTTAATTTAAATGAATATCCACATGAATTATACTGAATACCGAAAATGAATTAATTATCTAATTATTTTGAGGCACCAAGAGTAGGTATGCACAGCTAGGGTATATATTGGGTAGGATCAGGCCAAGTGTTTGATCTTACAGGTTGGGTGGGTGTAGATGAGGCACAACAACATCTGTGTCCTCATAGCGATATTATAGCATGTTCATTCCGTCCGATTTTATTGAATTTGTCTCCCGTATAATGTCCTTTTCGTCTGTCTACGAATTTATTCATGTAACACCTTGTCGATGCAACCCACACAACCCACCCCACTTTCCCTGAGCACAGCCGACCCCGGTAGTAGACTGAGTGAGTTGCGGAGACATGGTAGATTGGTCGTTACAAGGTACGCTGAAGAGCTGCTACTTGTACCTCTTCTTTGTCAGATTGCTCATCATCGCTAGCCTGTTCTTCCAAAGCGTATACTCTGGTATCTTTTGGATTAAAATGAGATCCCCGAGAACGACTTACTTCATTTAAAAAGTTTTCACGCTTTTGCACAAGACGACGCAACTGACCAATAGAATAAATATCTTCAAACAAAAGTCTATCTTTAATATCTGTTTGAAGATTGGCTTGAACGATTTCTACGAGTTCTCTCTCTTCTATAGGCACCGGTAATCTATCGACTAGTTGGCAGATAGCTTCATAAAATGTTTCGAAGGATTTTCCTGACTTCTGCTTTCTAGCACGAATTAGTTCGCGTAATTAAAAATTGGATCGACTTTCTTTATACTGGAAACGTATGGCAGTACAAAATTCTGACCAATTGAACTACTCAACACGTTTGTGAAACCTCCAGTACCATTCTCTAGCTTTTCCAGCCAATAGTAAATATACATTTCGGCTCAATGAGTCAAAGTCATTGTTTAAGTTTTCCCGAGTTAAAACTTGCACTCGATATAAAAACTCCACTACTGGCAATCCTTGGGAACTTCCATCAAAATGCAAGCCCCATTTTTGCACTATATCGGCAATTTTGTTATAATTGACTGCGTGATTAACATACGGTCTACTAGAAGAAACTGGGACAGAACGAGGCTCAGGACCAGAAACATTTTGGGCCAAGGGAGCATTCAAATTCAAATTAGTTAAGGCTTGCACAATAGATTGCTGTATAAGTGACTGTATCTGAGACATATTTAGGTTACTTTGCCGACGAGGATTTCGATTTGGTGGTCGGCCTCTTCGTGGCGCTTCAGGTTGAGGTGGTGGTGGTGCATTGCCTTCGACTCTATTAGTACTATTACTAACATCGAGGGGATTAACGCTGCTTGCACTTAAAAACTGTGAATTTGCAGGTGGCTCTGCAAGATTCACAAGAGGTTCGACGACTGGAGGGTTATTCGCTATTTTTTTTGCATGACCCCGAGTAACAGGTCGCTCTATAGGTGGCAATGATTTTTTTGGAGAACAGTTGCCTATTACTCGCCTTAATTCACTTGGCTGCAGACCGACAAAACACGCTGGGCAATCGGTATGTGTTTTCAGTCGATTCTCAATGCAGTTTTTGTGAAATATATGTTTACACGGCGTAATCAGACAGGTCTGTGTATTTGTCATAGCTTGCAAATAACTGTTAACCGAATCTTGCGGTCTCAAAATAAGTGTCTTTCACTCAGACTTTGAGTTAAAAGTCTGAGTGCAACCGATTGAATTGCTCGTACACAAATTTTGCTCGCGCTCAGTCGAAGAACAGTTTTTTCTGTTCTCGTTCGGTCTGCTCATTCTGCGACCGTTTGCCTACGGTCGACGATTCAAAAAGTCTTTTGCGCATGTATGTGTGTATGTAAAGATTCGTGGGTTCTACGCGTCACTTTGCTTTGTGAACTTCGCTTGTGAACAGTGGTCAAATTTATTAGAAATGAAATTGCCACACTTGAGTGCGCTGGCACAAGTAGTATTGGCCACACCGGCTACTCAAGTTTCGGTTGAAAGAGCAATTTCAGCTTTGCATTCTATTTATTATTATTAAATTACTACACAACATACCACTGTGCAGCCAAACAAAACAAATTGTTGAAAAGACTTTTTGCGCTGACTTTTTCAGTCAATCGGTCTTTTAATAAGTCTCTTTGCGCGAGCGTCACTCATATCTCTCTTTGTGCGATGTTCGCTAAGCAAGCGTTTCACGGTCAGCTCATCGTAATGCGCTGAACAGAAAACCAAAACAAAAAGAATCAAAGTCTGCTGTTCAGAGAGAGAACGAGACTGTATGCTTTTTTTCGGTTGTTCTCGCGAGCAGAGCGTAAGGGAAAAAACTGTTAACAGTTATTTGCAAGCTATGGTATTTGTGATTAAATCGTCACAAACTAAACAAGTATTATCCTCAGGATTAACTGCAAGATTTCTTTCTTCAAAACTATGATTTATCGGCATTTTCTATATTTATTGATTTTTAGACCCTGTACTTTAAAAAAGTACAAAAGGGTCTATTAAGTTTGTGCAAATGACATTTGTGTGTAACAGGCAGAAGGAGGCGTGGCAGACCCCACAAAGTATATATATTCTTGATCAGGACGACGAGCTGAGTCGATCTAGCCATGTCCGTCTGTCCGTCTGTCTGTCTGTCTGTCTGTCCGTCTGTCTGTATGAACATCGAGATCTCGGCAACTATAAGAGCTAGAGACGTAATTTTTTTTTGTTTGGTTTGTGTATTACATAGGCAGGCCAAGTTTATGTTTTTAATTTGATATCTCATCCCCCTCCCCCTCAAATTTACAAAAATGTTCTTAGTATATACAGTTTTAGAGTCACTGGATTCTGGATTTTTGCAGGATTAAAGTTTTAGATGCTTTGCATGTTTGGTGCGAGTTGCAGCCCAATCGGATAATAAACACCGGAGATATTGGACAAACAATTTTCAGTACTAGGCATTTGGCTAGGGGAGGGGGAAGGCACAGCATACGCGGCCACTAGGGCGTATGCGTGATTTTTGATTGTGAGTTTGAATTTCTGTATGAGTATTGGTTATTGTTTGTATTTTAGTATATATTTGTATGTATAAGTGTATGTGTGTGTGTATACACACATATGTATATATGCATGTGTATGTGTATGTGTATGTGTATGTGAGTATGTACATATATGCTGCTGCTATTATCGACTCCCAGGGCAAATCAAAGTACAGGGTCACCTACTGTCGGTTGCGTCCGACTGTAGCTTTCCGAGTTTTTTTATATATATTGATTATCTTTCCTTACGACATTTTTGTTGAGTAAATAAACAAAACCAGGTACACTTAATCACTTCTGAATGAGTAGGATTTATATTATTTGGGCTATTGTAACTACTATTGGTTTTTAAATCATTGAAAGTATTGTGAACGAAAGATACAACAATTATGTAACGGACGTCGTTACGCAATTGCATAACTACGTATTTCCAGCTACAAGTTCGATGTATAATCAATCTCAACACGATCTACAATTATTAATAAAACCAAAACGAATGAATTACCATGAAATAGCTTTCGACAAAGTTGAGCTGATATATTTGCTACTATACTGCCTTTCGGTCGATAGGATTCCATTTCTAAAACCCTCGAATTTCCATAAAGTGTATAATAGCGCACCTCAACACTCTATGTCTTAAACCAATTCATAGAAACTATCAGAAAACAAACGAGCTAGATATCTTTGGAATGAGAACGTTTTCATAACTTATGTTCGTTAGCTTAGTGTTATATAGTATGTCAAAACGGTTACCCTTTTGGAATAACAACACTTAAGTAAGAACAGGTGTAAGACAGTTATATTTCTTTTAGATACTCCAAACTAATTTTCACTTATTAACGGTCGAGTTATTCCAGCTTTCGCTAAATAATCGAATTCCAATTAAACTAACTAATATTATAGGAGCAGTCAGACTTTAATTTTTATAGAGTCCTTAACTGAAACTAACAACAAAAATAAATACGGATTGTAGGTGGATACGAAATTTAATTAGCAATTTAAAACAACAGAATTTATAAAAGAGGGGGCTCAACAGAAGGATTTGAATTAGAGTGTAGTCTCAGATGGTATTTGACTGCACTCTCTTGACCCACCCTACCGTGATCTTCGTCGAGGTTCGACAAAAGATACCCATATTATACCTGTAGTGTTTATTTATTTACTCATGTCGAAGGAAAGAAAGATATCGTTTAGCAATTCATTTTGTTATCAATATATTTACAAAGATTCAATTTCATATTTCTCACACATTTACTAAATGTAGAACTAACTAAAATTTCAGGTATACATTTTCTTAAACCAATCAGAATTAAAAAAACAATGCGAACACAAGAGCAAATTTGGTGGTTCATTAAATGGCGATATGTTTTAAAATTTGGTTATTTACTGAGATAAGTGAGATAGAAAAAAAATAAATCTATGTTGTGGAGAAGGGTTTGAAGTGAAGACGAGCGAAAAAAATATATTTATACTGGTCAAAGAATTAACATACAAATTATGAATATTTTTGTGACACATGTTATACATATATATACAATAATTAATCTTGTTATGCGCTTGTATTTTTCTTTCTTTTATTATAATGTAGAGTTAGGCCAAAATATTAATAATTTTGATTCAAACTTTATTTAATTTTCATAACAAGCAAAATTGTTACCAACATTTTCTAAAACATATGTTTTCGCCTTGCACACACCTTCGCACGCGCGCTACATACAAAGAATATGTACACTGCCAATCATATGCGTTTTTATATCAAACTCTCACAATATAATAAAAGAAAAGTTTTATTGTTGAACATACCTTTAAAATTGTATTCTCCAGCGGCGAAAGATCTTTCGTTGTCTGGGCGGTGAATTGCTGCAACATTTTAATTACTTAGCAACATGTTGCTAACCCACATTTTTACTGTGCACTAAAAATGGGAATGGAGCACAAGAAAAAAATTATACATACATACACACATATATCACTTCAGCATATTCTTTCTTCACTTCTTTTTTTTTCTATTTCCTTCGCTTCTTCTCTTCGTCTCTTCCACACATTGAAAATTTTAACAATTTTAATTTTGGACAAATTCACTTACTTTATAATTAAATCATTTATAGGCAATTATTATTTTAAACTACACTGTATTCATCGTTTTTATATTTCTGCTTTAGGCTTCTGCTTCTTTTTGTTTCGCATGTACTTATGATTTTTTTTTTTTTTTGCTATTGCGACTCACGTGGTTTTACCACAAATCCTACTGGATTTTAATGATTTTCACTTAAAAAAATAGTATTTTCTGCACAATTTTATATCCGACACGATTATTATTAATTTTGCCGCAGATTTCTCTCGATTTTCTGGGGGTACTTGCACAACTTATCTGTTTCGTGTATACCGGACGAAGTGGAAATCGCAACTAGGTGAAAACAGTCAAAGCGCTCTGCGCTCTCTGGCGGATTTTTTTGGGGAACTTCTCCACGCCTTTGGGCGGACGACTCCTGGGCCACCTATTGGGTTTTAGAGGCTCTATAGAGCATTTGAAAGCTCTATTAGAAAAAAAAGGAATTAGTTGGGTGCAAAACCAAACTTTATCGGTTTTGTGATCTTACCCTGTTCGGCAACAAGTGAAAAGATTTAATAAAGAATGTTTAATTCTTTAATTGCTTTTCTGTTTAAGCGGACGGAATGCCTTGAAAAATAATTTCATTTGAAATGAAATAGAAACAAAAAAAAATTTAAGAAAATTTTCACTTACAAATGCAATAAAAAAATTGGAAAAAATATTTTTTTGGCAGACGACACTACCTTCTAGGTCAAGGTCTGGATTGGAAAAGATCGATCACGCGGCAAGTCGACAGTATGGAACCTCTTAAAGCCTCGATTTGAGAGAGAGGGATTTCCGCTATCTGACAGTGCATAAGCAACTACCAAAAAGCAAAAGAAATGTGCAAGGAGCGTAAGCCAATGCTGCCCCATGAAATTCGTATCTGCTAGGCGATAGATGGCGCTAGCAACTAACGATATTCATTTTTTCATGCTGTTTTTACACCCACAAAAAAAATGTTTACTGAGATAGGCGACCATTACATGACCTAAATAAATAAAACAAAATGGTTAAAGGACAATTTAGGCCTAAGTAGAGAGAACTGCACGTTGTAAGACAAGACCATGACCTAAGTAAATGAACTCCATGGTAGTGATAGTCTAGATCTAAGCAATAAATATAATAAAATAAGTAAAACACTATATTTTATGGGTAACGATGGAAGCAACCCAAATTATGTACATATATAGTACGTACAAACCAAACTATGTATATGGGCATTTCAAGGGGTCGCGAACGTACGTTCGTACGCTTTTAATGCAAAAATAAAATAGAAAACAAACGTTTTCTGATAATTTTCTTTTGCTTTTTTATAGCATTTTGGTAGCTCTTTGTTTAGTGTAAATGATGGGGTTTATCGAGTTTTCATTTTTTAAATATTGGCAAAAAAACATGCGGTCGCGAACGTACGCAAAATAGAAGTCGACTTTGGCTTAATCTAGTAAAATGCAAAAATCACCGAATTGGGATGGAATAAGCAATAACTTTACTATTAAAATGAATTAATGTAGCTTTCTATTGCTCCTATTTCCAAGAAAATATCTCCATTTTTTTTTTAATTGAATTAAGTACCGGTCGCGAACGCACGGATCGCGAACGTACGATTTTTCCATGCTACTTTATTTGTTTTTAGACCCTGAACTTTAAAAAAGTACAAAAGGGTCTATTAAGATTGTGCAAGCCCGACAATTGTATGTAACAGGCAGAAAGAGGCGTGGCAGACCCCACAAAGTATATATATTCTTGATCAGGACGACGAGCTGAGTCGATCTAGCCATGTCCGTCTGTCCGTCTGTCTGTCCGTCTGTCTGTCCGTCTGTCTGTCCGTCTGTCTGTCCGTCTGTCCGTCCGTATGAACACCTAGATCTCGAAAACTGTAAGAGCTAGAGACATCATATTTGGCAGTTAGATGCCCCTATAGCGCAAGCAGATCAAGTTTGTTTTAGATTTTTGATACCTCCCCCCCCTCCCCCAAAAACCGCGAAAAACTGCCACACCCACAATTTTAAACATATATACTTGTGTTTTGGTATACGATAATCTTATGATAATCTTTATCTGTTCTGTGAAGTTTCGGCCCAATCGGATAATAAACACCGGAGATATTCAAGATTCAATTCCTTGTACTAGGTAAGGGGGGAGCAGCGCGAGCGTATGTGTGGTTGCGTGTGACTTTGCGCTATGTGTGCATGTGTGAGTGTATGTTAGTGTGTGTGTGTGCAAAGGAAAGTACAGGGTCTCCTACTGTCGGTTGAAGCCGACTGTAGCTTTCCGCGTTTTTTTTTTTTGGTTTACATCTACTTCTTTTATGAATAACTTCATATTTCCTTTATATTAGACAAGGGGTGGGGGAACACCAGTTGAAGAGAAAGAGAAGGCAGAAGTTTCCGATGAAATTATAGGAGGAGTTGAGAAGAAGAATGGAGCTGGTGACACAATAGGAGTCGACAATGGAACAATTGGCAATTGTGACAATGTTATGTTATTAGGACATGTCACATGTTGTGGTGAATCAAATTTGTATTGACTCAATAAGTTTGCACTTGAGTCAAAATCATTAACCAATAATTGTGAGAGCTTATGCAGCTTCAAGAATTGGTTTTTGACACTCAAGTACATTCTAGAGAAGTCAATCTGCTTCTGAATGCAAATATGGCATGACCAGCGAAGGCCTCCAGAAACCTTTTGGCCATTGCTAATCTTGTCATAATCGCGACCTGACAAACCAGCACATTTAAGGTGCATCATGTTTTCGCACAACCAACAGCCAATAAGCTTTGGTTGTTCACTACCACGAGCAACCACGGTGCAGTTCAGTTTACAACATGCCATAGTAAAAATAATTTGTCCAACTGGGTTATTGAACGAAATAAGAAATTGCGCAACTGGGGTATAGAATAGAATTTGTCCCACTGGGGTACCGAAATGATGGTGTAATGAGAAAATAGAAAAGGAGCGGTGAGAAAAAGGCGCCAAAGAGTGAAACACAATCACACTCACACTCACAGAGAGCAAACGAACGAAATAAGAAATTGCGCAACTGGGGTATAGAATAGAATTTGTCCCACTGGGGTACCGAAATGGTGGTGTAATGAGAAAATAGAAAAGGAGCGGTGAGCAAAAGGCGCCAAAGAGCAAAACACAATCACACTCACACTCACAGAGAGCAAAGCTGAACAAACACACGCACCTGATTACGAACAGGGGGGAACGCAAAAAGAGCGAGGTTTATGAAATGCAACTCGGGCAACAACAAAACACAGCACAATTACCGCGTAAATAATTTTATGTTAAAAGCGAAAATTAGCCACTTGCCAACAAACACAGATTGCACTAAGCACAATAATTATAAGATCACCAATATGGCTCAATAATATGCACATAAAATACAATGAGGATCTGATAATTCTCGCAAAACCATTATTTGGCACTGAGCGCAAAAAAACACGTCTGTCACACAGTAAGAACTCTCTCTGCATACATATATGTATGCATGTGCTTAAATGTACGTATGTACCCGCGCTATTTTAAACGAATATGGCAGCATATCGATGCTCAAACGTATATTACACGTATACACAGTGACATGCGAGAATGGTTTTGGTTTCCCCCCTTCCCCAAACTAATTAATTGAATTTCGAATAACTCCATTGTTTATTGTCCAATCAAGCTGAAATTCAGAATAGACTTAGGTAGCCAATAGATGCTTATATATTAAGCCCCAAGTTTTTATCTTTAAAATTGTGGCTGCAGTTGCTCTTCGCTGTTGGAAGGGGGAGGGGGTTTTCAGATATCAGTGCTTAACGTGCGTCAAAGGGTCATAAGCAATCATTCTGCGAAAAAATTAGGTCGCTATATCTTACCGTTTGGGTTGTGCGTTGATGGTCAGTCAGTCAGAACGAACTACTTTATATATATAGATTACAGTAAAGAGATTTGTTAGAAAAAGTGCAAACATATCATATGTTTTCATTGCGAAATAATTAAATATAAAAACTCGGAAAGCTACAGTCGGCTTCAACCGACAGTAGGAGACCCTGTACTTTCCTTTGCACACACACACACTAACATACACTCACACATGCACACATAGCGCAAAGTCACACGCAACCACACATACGCTCGCGCTGCTCCCCCCTTACCTAGTACAAGGAATTGAATCTTGAATATCTCCGGTGTTTATTATCCGATTGGGCCGAAATTCACAGAACAGATAAAGATTATCATAAGATTATCGTATGCCAAAACACAAGTTTGTATGTTTAAAATTGTGGGTGTGGCAGTTTTTCGCGGTTTTTGGGGGAGGGGGGGGAGGTATCAAAAATCACAAAATTCAAAAATCTAACACAAACTTGATCTGCTTGCGCTATAGGGGCATCTAACTGCCAAATATGATGTCTCTAGCTCTTACAGTTTCCGAGATCTAGGTGTTCATACGGACGGACAGACGGACAGACAGACGGACAGACGGACATGGCTAGATCGACTCAGCTCGTCGTCCTGATCAAGAATATATATACTTTGTGGGGTCTGCCACGCCTCCTTCTGCCTGTTACATACATTTCGGGCTTGCACAATCTTAATAGACCCTTTTGTACTTTTTTAAAGTACAGGGTCTAAAAATGCCTTTAAAAGTAGCTAAAAGTGAAGAAATTACAGTTTTTTCAGTTTTTAGGCCAATTTCCTCATAGATATGGTATGGATTCATTGTATTATGAAACTTTTTGCATTTCTTTATGATATTTGATATTTGATATTTCTTTCTTTACACAAAAATACGATGATTATGAAGATTTTCATTTTCGGTCCTGTTGACCATTTGGCGGATATGCCCATATCCTATTTAATAACTGATATGATAGAAATGGATAAAGGAGACTGGTCGTTTGGCCAGTCAGTAATTGTACAGTTGTCCTTCACGCAATAAAATCGATTGGAATTATTTTTTATGTTTTCTGAACATCTACTGTCGGTGACGTCCGACGGTAACTTTCCGCGTTTTTGTAATTGACAATGCAAAAACAAGATAAAAAACAATTAAGTTCTTGGATTAATCGTCCGTCGAGGATCATTTTCTAAATATTCCCTGACCCATAAAATTTGAATATTTATTTACAAAAAAAGGCAACACGATTTATAAAAAATTGTTCTAAATAACCCCTCTCAATTCGAGGTCAATGTAGGGCCTAAAAACTCGATTTTTTAAAAATGATTGAGTTTTGCTAAATGTTAACTTAAAAATGTAATGAGCTTTAGTTAATTGATTATACCATTTGCCTCTTAGGTCTATCCAAAGGAGTTGGCTTCATACGCTTTGATCAGCGCTTTGAGGCTGATCGCGCCATCAAGGAGCTAAACGGCATCACACCGAAGAATTCCACCGAACCCATAACAGTAAAGTTTGCCAACAACCCCAGCAGCAACAAGAACAGCATACAGTCTCTTGCCGCTTACATAGCTCCACAAAGTACCCGAGGAGGACGTGCTTTTCCTGCTAATGCAGCTGCCGGAGCCGCTGCAGCCGCTGCTGCCGCCGCTATTCATCCCAACGCAAGCCGTTACAGGTTAGCAGATCAAGTAAAGTTTTTTTTCGTTCAGATATATATGCGGTATACCAAAAGTTCTATTATAATTACTAGAGGTGGAGGAATATATACGTTTAAATACATTGATATTTTCAATGGTTTTATTGGAAATGTTTATCAATAATACAGTCAAGAGATTTAGACAATAAAGCCCATTTATTTAAATATATCTTGATTTAGGTAATGTCAAAAAGATTTTTTTAAAAAAGTACAAAATGGTCTATTAAGTTTGTACAACTCAGAAATGTATCTAACATGCAGAAGGAGGCGTGGCAGACCCCACAAAGTATATATATTTTTGATCAGGACGACGAGCTGAGTCGATATGACCATGTCCGTCTGTCTGTCTATATGAACACACTATATCGTAAACTCTAAGAGCTAGAGACATCATATTTGGCAGTTAGATGCCCATATAGTGCAAGCAGATCAAGTTTGTCTTAGATTTTTGATTCCTCCCCCCAACACACAAACCGAAAAGCGGTATACTTTAGCACACAAAGATTTTCTGGTAACCTTTATCTATGTTGTGAATTGTGGCTTAATCGGATAATAAACACCGGAGATATTCGAGATTCAATTCCCTTTACTAGGCAAGGGGGGGCAGCGAGCATGCTGCATGTACTACTTATATGTGTGTATGCGTGGTTTCATGAATCTTTGGATATGTGTGTATGTGTGCATTGTTAGTTTAGATGCGGCAAAGGAAAGAATCGGGTCTCCTACTGTCGGTTGCACTCGACTGTAGCTTTCCGGGTTTTTTTAGCTGGCAAAGCTGCGACAGTTTTAAAGAACCTTACATGCATATAGCTTATAATAATTAGATAATACTTGCAATAGTGTATGAGAAGGGGACAGGCGTGAGTATTTATTAGTATATCTGTTTATGTGCAAACACTGCGTGTCAAAATTTTCGAGTGAGAACTCGGTAATAACCCTTTAAATAATCATCCTATTTTCATTAAATATATTTTCTAGACTTCAAAGAATTTGAGTAGTCAAATACGAAAACTGTGTTCAAAAAGTTCAGAAATCTAGGGTCGCATGTAGACGATACTAGGACCTGTGCTTCGACTTGCCTTGAACGTCGATAGCAGCAGCATATACATACATTCATATCCGTAAAACCAAATCACGTATACGCACTGAGCGGCCACATACACTGCCGATCCTCACTCGCCCTGCTCAACGCCTAGAACAGATAAATGATGGTCTGATATCTGCGGTGTGTATTACTTAAATAAGGTGCAAATTGTAGCAACCATTCAATGAATCTTATGCATTATTCTCACAAAGAATGAAGTTAGGGACCCTAAAACTATTGCAGCTGTATAATATTTTGTTTAATTCTTATATTTTGCGAGATCTATAAAGGTGTTCCTACGGATAGACAGGCGGGCTGTGCAATCATATTAGTATTGTATTAATACAATATTAGTGACGTCTAGAAAATTTGTTTTATGAAAAATCGAATGATTAGTTTAGAAATTACTAAGGAATTTAAACATCGAAAATTTAGTGAAACCTATTCTGTTGATGGGCAGTGTTATATACAAATGTTAATTTCACAAATTTAATAGGCCCCTCTGTACTTTTTTAAAGTACAGGGTCTAAAAACTAGTAGAAAAACTATACGCCAGACATGATAGATATTGAACAGATGTAGGAACAGGCACGTGATGAGAAGAATGCCATATAGCAGGAATCCAGAAGAAATTGGTGTATTGGAAAAAAAAAATTTTATAGTAAAATAATAAACGCCCGGAAAGTTACAGTCGGTCGCAGCCGACAGTAAAAGATTCTGTATTTTCCTTTACCTTGGCCACTTACACATATACATACACGCATACAAATCTTCATACAAATATACATCCAAAACCAAACAAACAATACACACACAAACATACATCATGCACGCTGACTTCGACTTCCTCCTCCTCCAGCCCAATGCCTAGTACAGAAAATAGCTTATCTTATATCTCCGATATTTGATAACATTCAATGAATCTTAGGCTATGTTCATGAAAAAATAAAGACAAAAACTGTGCCTGTTGTGCAAGCTAAAAGAACGTTTTTGCGATTTGCAGTAGACAAGGGAGGGATAAAACATAGACAATATATGATCCTAACAAAAAAGAATTAAGTTTTTACTTCCAATAGTTTTCATACAGAAAGACGGACAGACAATCAGTCAGAAAGACATACCGGGCTATGTCGACTCGGTTTTACGGCATGATTCAATATATCAAATCTTAGTATCAAACATTAACTGACAGTTCTATTGGACTGGGTAGGTCAATTCGACGAAGACGTGAGCGGCTGCACAGCCTTGTTATCCCTCGCGCGAGGGGGTTAGGGTGCGAGGAAAGCATGCTGTACTAAATCTCCATCTGGTTAGCTATTACATCTCTGACTGGTTGAATATTTATGTTTTTCTGTATGTTTTCGTTTTGAACGTACCACGGTGCCCTGGTGATAGTTCTCAGGATCTTCGACTGAGCTTGCTGAACAACATCAATATTACTAGTGCTAGCGTTCCCCCATAGCTTGAGCCTTTGGTCAAGATAGGTTTAAGTAATTGTAGAGCAGCTCCTTGTATTTAAAACTAAGTGAGGACCAAGCTTTGATAAGCCAATGAAGGCTATTGACTTTTAGTTTTAATTGTGGTCTATTGGCTTCGATGTGCCTGCGCCAAGTGAGTCTTCTGTCGAAGTGTACTCCTAGATACGTCACGTCGTTCACTTGCGGGAGTGCAGAATTGTTTAGTCTGAGCGGTGGGCAATTTTGTCTGTTTCCCTAAGTAAACGTAACATGCTTGCATTTTTGTTCGTTTTCTTTAATTTGAAAGTCAGATAACCATTTTTCCACTTTGACTAGATGAAGAGCCAATTGAGCTGATGCTTGCGTAGGGCAACTGGAACGGCTGAGAATAGCTGTTTCGTCAGCGAAGCTAGAATTAACTTCTGTTAAGGATTGATGAAAGCTCAATAATCATTATTAGCGTTATTTGGTCCAATCCAGGTGATTTTTAGACCCTGTACTTTAAAAAAAGTACAAAAGGGTCTATTAAGTTTGTGCAAATGACATTTGTGTGTATGTATGTATGTCCATGTGTATGTGTATGTCAGTATGTACATATATGCTGCTGCTATTATCAGGGAGAGTGAAAGCCCCCAGGTACTGACTGCTTGGATGCATAGAGCGCACACGTGGCCTTCCTAGCCCTCTCTTCCACATTTATTTTCCACGACAGTTTGCTGTCCAATATCACTCTGACTACTGGTTCCACAGCAGTGATGATAGGGTACGCGTGGCTGGTTTATCTAGCTATATTTAAAACATCCAATATAAATTTCTCTTAGCCATGAAACGATCCACTTATCAGGTCGTTGTAGCATGGCTGGGAAAATGACGCCCGGAGATTTGTATCCATCAATGGATTTAATTGTCCAGTGTATTGCTTGTTCCGTTATTATGTCCTCAGAGTCATATTTTGCAGTGTATACGCGATCATCCCGATCGTCTATAACCGGTGCGCAGTCGGGGAAGTGCTCTTTGAGTTAGAAATTGAGCGAGTCCGCCCCGAGCTCAAGTGCCGTCATCGTCTCTAAGCAGGCATTATGTTGCCAACTTCTTCGAGATTAACTTCCTCAGCCTAGCGGTGTCAGTTGTCTGCTCAATGCCTGCGCAGAATGACTGCCAGGAGTCTTTTCTGCCTCTCCTGATGTTTTGCTTGCATGCTTTTAGCCTGTCTTACCAGGGTGCTTCCGTATCCGCCTGTTTTGCCAGCTTGAAGAACTCTTTAAGGTCCTGCCTTTGGGCTACAAGTTCCTTAGTCCACCATGGTGGCTCGGATTTTCGCTTGGCCTCAGATATAGGGCATGAATGCCTATACACTTTGTTCAGATTGCCAGAGAGAATTTCCAGACAATCCTCTTGATCTGACACTGATAGAATTCGTGGTGGCTTACTGGCAAGAGAGACTTGCTATCGTATCTCACACAGTCTGTGTTCCGATAGACTTCTGGTGGTTCCTTCCAACCAGTCATCACGTTAAAAAGTATATACTTATGGTCTGAGAATGATGGCTTGTCCGAGACTCGCTAGTTCGTGACCTTGGCTCGATTTGTGTTTGACAGTGTTCGATATAATATATTGCAGGAGGTTGGACCTATGTATGTGCATTCGTTCCCTATTTTATTAATCTCTAGGCTAGTTTGTAGTACGGACGTTAGTAAAAACTCACCTCTATCGTTGGTTCCGGGTCTTCCCCACACTACGTGATGTGTGTTGGCATACGTCGTATTATCAGCGCCAGTTTCCTCGTACCAGGGGCTTCAAGCCAAGTCCTCTGCTCCTCTGGGGGTGCAGACTTATCGTGCGCCATATAGCAGGACACTAAAAGCAATTGCCCCTCCTTCCCGCCTTCAATAGCCACTACCGTGAGGTCGACTGTGCTGTATTTAGGAAGTAGGTAAGCGTAGATGCTTTCCTTGTCAGAATGGCCATTCTAGTCCTACTTACTGTTGTCGGGTATAACAGATTGTAATATGCTGACCTTAGCCCGGAAACCTTATTTCCCGACGCTATCCAAGGCTCCTGGACTAAGGCCACATCGGGTATAGCTTTGAATCTCTTTTCTTTTATAGCAATATCGCTAGCAATATCCTAGGGAACTTGAGTCACAATGTAGTTGTGTCTCATCTTTTGGATCATATATTCCTAATATAGGTGCTTCTACAAGTTTATTTTTAATGTGTTAAATGCCTGTAGTTCTGTTTCTCTTTTTTTGTAAGGTCATATAACGCTTTGCTATATATGAAAAATTCTGAATAAATGTCCTGAAATAGGAGCATATGTCAATATAACTTTGAACTTAATGAAATTTTGTTGGGACAGGAAAACTAAACATTTGCCTTGTCTTAGCTCTAACTTATTATCTACTAAACGTACAAAAACGTATAAAAACTTTTTGTAAAATGTCATAATGTTCTTCTAGTTGTTCTGTAGCAATCATTATTTTAGAGGTTCAATTGGTCTATTAGGCTTCACGTGGCAATTTTAAAATAAAATGTCTAATCTATTTTTGCTCGTGTGATTCATTTCTTCTCCTACTTTGTATATTTTTTTGCGTTCGTTTACTATATCGATAAGCAACATCTGCATTTCAAAATTTTCTCTATCTGTATTATCCTCTATTTCATATTTATCTTGTATATTTTCACTTTCACTTTGTGTCTCTTCTTTATATTGTATCTTTTCCTTACTGTGCATCTGTTCTTTACTTTGCATCTTATCTTTACTGTTTTACTTTGTATTTACTTTGGTCTTCCAAACATCGTTTACTATGATCATTTTTAGACCATGTACTTTAAAAAAGTACAAAAGGGTCTATTAAGATTGTGCAACTCAGAAATGTATGTAAAAGACAAAAGGAGGCGTGGCAGACCCCACAAAGTGTATATATTCTTGATCAGGACGACGAGCTGAGTCGATCTAGCCATGTCCGTCTGTCTGTCTGTATGAACACCTAGATCTCGTAAACTGTAAGAGCTAGAGACATCATATTTGGCAGTTAGTGCCAAGGGAACCTACAGTCGGACACCTACAGTAGGAGACCCTGTGCTTTGATTTGCCCTGGGCGTCGATAATAGCAGCAGCATATAAGTACATACTCACATACACATGCACTTATACATACACATACACTTATACATACAAACATACGAACAATAATCAATACTCATACAGAAATGCATACTCACAATCAAAAATTACTCATACGCCCTAGTGCCCCGCGTACACTTTATTCCTGCAAAAAAGGAAAACAGTGACTCTAAAACTGTACATGCTGGGAATATTTTTGCGCATTTGAGGGGGAGGGGAGGACTTTTCAAACATTTGACATAATCTTTACCTGCCTATGTAATACACAAACTTAACAATAAACGAATTAAGTCTCTAACTCTTATAATTTCAGAGATCTAGGTGTTCATACAGAAAGACAGACGGACAGACAGACAGAGCTATATCGACTCAGCTCGTCGTCCTGATGTCATGTGCACAAACTTAATAGACCCTTTTGTACTTTTTTAAAGTACAGGGTCTAAAAATCTCTGCCAAGAACCATTGGGTGCCTAAAAGATTCATCGGCTACCAAAAAAGAGTCAAGAGTGACGGTTTTTTTTTAACTTTTAAATAAACGAACAATTTTTCCAACAACATACAGTTTATTATTATTAATTCCTGTTCGATTTAATAAGAGGTTTTTTATTAGAACATAAGTGTTCTCCAATAATAAGAAATACAAAAAGTGAAGCAACTCGGCTTCGTATACAGGGTTATATACTGTTGCTCGCAGGCAACAACTAAAGCTACAAAAAAATGGGATGCAGAAGAGAGAGCATACGTTGCGTTGCCATACAGAAAAAATTAACCCATTTATTTCCAACACTCCTTCTCAACGCAGATCGTGATTCTCTATATTATTTGATCTTTTAGTGCATACCCATCATGTTACTGAACTTTACATGTTTAAATTTACAAAGATTTTTGGTTAGGATATCAGATAACATATTATCTGTTGATACATATTCAATATTTAGAAAGTTTTCCCTAACCATTTCTCTGACATGATGATATTTAATATCTATCTTTGCGCATGGAATTTTGAATCTTCAGCTAAGCACTGCGCGCTTTGGTTATCGCTATATATTGTTGTTGCATATTTAACTTCGAAACCCATTTCGCGCATTAGCTTCCGTATATAAGCCGCTTCCTTTGCTGCCGTCGATAGTACGACATATTCCGCCTCAGTACTGCTCAAGGCGACAATGCTCTGTTTCTTGCTCTCCCAAGAGAAGACTGCACCGGCAGCGATGAAAGCCCAGCCACTACAGGACCAATCAGCGTCGACGAAGCAATGTATAGGCTTTCCAGTCTTCTTGAAGTGTAGACTCACGCCTGCAGTGTCTTTCAAGTATCTTAATACCCGCTTAGCACCGCCTCATGCTCCTGATGGGGGTCCACATTTTGTTGTCCAAGCTTTGCGACTGAGTGGAGTATATCAGACATCGTTGTTATGGCCAGATACATCAGTGAACCAATCGCACTTGCTGCTGTCACATTTGACATGAAATCCTGCTTCTGGGGGTATAGCATTAGAACTGCAATTCTGCAAACCATACTCACGCAATAGGTTCTCAATATATTGAGTATGGCCAACTTTGATGTTGCCGGTCTCGCCTTCACGGTCTATTTCCATGCCCAGGAAATGCTTCAACTGACCTCCATCGATCACGTCGAACTCATCAGCAATCATCGTCTTCAGGTTGTTCAGGTCATCTTTGCTTGAACTCGCCACAATTAGGTCATCGACGTAGACAACAATGATGCCCAATGTTTG
This sequence comes from Liodrosophila aerea, assembly GCA_035045005.1. NCBI lineage: Eukaryota > Metazoa > Arthropoda > Insecta > Diptera > Drosophilidae > Liodrosophila > Liodrosophila aerea. The sequence continues at coordinate 22,749 of JAWNNL010000490.1, forward strand.
GCCTTGTCTCCATGTGTATAGACACGGTTCACTGGCGCAGGGACGAAGCCAATCTTCACTAGTACAGAATTCAGCTTTTCGTTCCACTCATGCCCACTCTGCTTTAAGCCGTACAGCGATTTGTTCAGCTTCAGGACACCGTTAGGGTACTTCTGGTCTACGAATCCTTCCGGCTGCCGCATGTACACCACATCTCGTAGATCGCTGTTAAGGTATGCTGACGAAACATCCATTTGGTGAGATAAATACCATGTTCAACAGCTAGAACAATCACCAGCCTGATTGACGAGTATCTCTTTTGATTGCGAATACCCATCTGCAGCCGATAGTCCGCGCTGCTTTGGGTAGTTCAGTCAAGGTCCAGGTTTTGTTGGCTTCTAGACTGGCCATCTCCTTCGGCATCGATGCCTGCCAAAATTTGGCATGATGAGAATTCAATGCCGCGTCTACACTTCCAGGTACAGCTATGTCATCCGTAGTCATAATGTTCAATACATTAAACTGCTTGCGTGGACATCCGAGTTTCCCAGTATAAATCAATTTGGGCCGACCAGGTGCCCTCCTCACGCAAGCGTCATCTCCTTCTTCAGGTTGGTCTTCTTCTTTAGCTTCTTGTTGCTGTCCATCTTGATCACCCTCATCCTTCTTGCCATCCGGGAAAGTATCAGCTTCGCTAACTGGTACAGATTCGTCGAATACCATTGGTACCTCAACTTTGCCCGTTGTGCCAAGGCCTCTAGCTTTGTCGTCTGTAATGGCGTCTTCAAGAAAAATTACATCACGTGCTTCGATAATTTTAAATGTATCTGGATTATACAGCCGATATGCCTTGGCTCTTGCAGAATAACCAACCAGTACTCGTACCTCACCCTTTGGTTGCTATGCGTCTTATTTAAAACGATAGCTCTGCTTCCGAATACTCTTAAATGACTTATGGACGGTTTTTTTGCCATTTCTAGATTCGAAGGGTGTCATCTTGTCCAACGCTGACGTCTCAGATCGGTTGCGTACTACTACTATGTATATGCTGCCGTATTTACGGCCTCTGCCCAAAAACCTTCGCTGAGTCCAGCGTGTACCGGCATACTGCGCGCCATCTCGACCAAAGTGCGGTTCGCACGTTCTGCTACACCGTTTTGCTGAGGTGTATGCGGTACAGTGAGCTGTCTTTCAATACCGTTGCTTACTAAGAACTGTTCAAACTCGCCACTTAAATATTCGCGCCCGTTGTCACTTCTAAGACATTTAATTTTTAGTCCAGTCTGTTTTTCCGCAACAGCTTTAAACTCTTTAAATTTTTTGAGTATTTCAGCTCTCGATTTCATAAAGCATACGTAGACATAACGCGATTTATCGTCAATAAAGGTGGCAAAATACTGTGCACCACCATTCGAGCATTTACTCATCGGCCCACATATGTCTGTGTGGATAAGATCCAGCACACACTTTGCTCAACTTTCAGCCTTTTTAGGAAAACCTTTCTCACTGATCTTGCACTTTGCGCATGTCTCACACACATGGTTTTGCATCTCAGAGTATTGACTGGATTTGAATCCATGCACCAAATTATTTTTTATCATTTTGTTCATGCTACCAAAATTTAAGTGGCCAAGCCGACAGTGCCATTTTATGAATTCACTTTTCTCCACGTGCGCAGAGAAACATTTTTGTTCGTTGGCTTCGAACAAGAACAAATCGTTTTGATTTTTAGTAACCAACACAACATTGCCTTTTCTATTTATAATACGCGCACTGCCTTCAGCAAACTCCACTGTGTGTCCCTTATTAACCACTTTCGTAACAGATATGAAGTTGCATTGAAGCTCTTTCACGTAGAGTACATCAGTTAAATCAATTGTACAATTTTTCCACGACAAACGGACTGTTCCGATACCAATTGCCTCAACATAATTTTCACCGGCCAACACAATTTTTTCTCTATGCGATTTCATGTCCATAAAATCAGATTTATTACAACATAGATGTGCAGTTGCGCCGCTGTCTAAACACCAACTACTTTTACACAATCCGCTTTGTTGCCTTGATGCTGCAAACACAGAGTACGACTTTTTTGTGTCGCTCTCTTCGGTATCTCGCTTATCATTGTTTTGCTTTGATTTGCATTGAGCAGCGATATGCCATTGACGACCGTAAGTCCAGCATTCCGTGTGTTCTACACGTCTGTTCTTCGCGTTTGTTCTTTCGTTACGATGACCGTTTTTCTCGACTGTACTGATTTGACGACGAGACGAAAACATTTTCTGGTCTCCACTTTGTTCGGTGTCTATTTTTCGCCGTTCGCTCTCTTCGAGCAACTTAATTTTTAATACAGCTAATGACGGTTCATTTTTAATGTCAGTTAATAGCAACAACAAAATTATTATAGCTTTCGGGCAAGCTTGACAACAACAATATGCACAAACACTCATCAGCTAATGTGAAATCTATTTCAGACAGTTTTTCTATTAAATCTGAAAACTTAGCTTAGACTCAACCAACTTTATGTACAATAATTGTCTCAACAAATTAACGCGACGCGCAGGGCCTGTAGGCATATGAATTTCTTTAAGTTTATTCCACGCACTAGCCGCCGTTTGACAATGTTTCACATTATTTATCTGTGATGCTTTTATACACAGCATAATGCTTGCGAGGGCTTTCTCGTCTTTTGCATCAAATAAGGCTATTTGCTCCACAGTATCACTCTCGTTTTTAACTTTTCACCCGCATGCATATTCCCACAGATCGGCGTTTACTAAAACACATTTTATTTGTACGACCCACGCACCGTAATTTTTATCGTCCAACTTCTCTATTGAATTCATTATAGAAATCATTTTTCTAATGTTCCGAAAGTCCAGAATATTTTCTATTCATTTTCTGCCAGACAATTGTATTTCACTCCTATTTAATTATTGCAGTCACTACGTTATCTGGGCCCATAACCTGTTCGATTTGATAAGAGGTTATTTATTAGAACATAAGTGTTCTCCAATAATAAGAAATACAAAAAGTGAAGCAACTCGGCTTCGTATACAGGGTTATATACTGTTGCTCGCAGGCAACAACTAAAGCAACAAAAAAATGGGATGCAAAAGAGAGAGCATACGTTGCGTTGCCATACAGAAGAAATTAACCCTCTTATTTCCAACAATACCAAAATAGTAATATGCCGATTCATCATAGCGTAATTTGTTTTTTTTTTTTTTTGGGACTGTCCATCTTTTCAATATGGTTGTAAGACTTCCCGAATCTAGAAGACGCTCTATGGAAATAAAATTTATATTGTTATTATCTAAACTGTAAAAACGAATATCAAAGCGTCTAATTTACACTCAGGTCTTACAACTTTTTTTGGGGCTACGACCTTTTAGGTGTTCGCACTGAGCAAACGGTCGCATGTCGAAATCAGCTGTTTTTTGTTTACATTTTATTTGATTCGTGACTTCCAGTATAAATTAAAAGTTTTTGATGATAAAATGGAGAAAATAACTATTGATTTAATTGCTCAGTCCCAGATAATGGTGGACATGAGCGTAATGGAGTATAGCGAAGAGGCACAGCGCATGGAATATGCCCATAAAAGCCATTTGGAACAAATGACAAAAATTTGTTGCAGTTTTCAGAGCTGAATCAATGCATTGCAATGCCAAGAACTATATGGATGCATGTAATAACAAATTGTGTCATTCATTTCAAATATTTAATAATCTACCATTGCACTATGGTCCAGATTCCATTTTTTTTTTGGCATAAAGTCGTTTTTTCTATGTTAATATATCGTTGTTTTGTTGATGTAATCTTAAAGTATATTAATCATACATTATAAAAATGTTAATTAAAAGCTTTAAAAACGCCACCAAAGCTTTTTGAGAGCTTTTAAAAGTGAGCGTGCGATCAGCTAATTTCCGATAGAAAATTTGCGCCAAAATATTTAGTTGCTTTATGTTGTGTCACACGCGTTAAATTAGTCCGCAAAATTCAACTATAATATGGAAAATAGTCTTCAAGGTATGCACTATTTAATATATATTGTTATTTTTTGTGTAGTTTTAGGGATTTAGTGTTGTGAAATGTTCAATTTATGTGTATTTTTTTTAGAAAACTAACATGCAGTCTGGCGCAGCAACAATCGAAACATTCAATGTGTATCGGATTGGATATACACCAAAATTAATAAAAACACTGTGGAATCAACGATAATAAAGGAAATAGATAAAAAAAATCAGTAATTTCAATAGTTACATTCATAAATATCTTCCCAAGTGCAACTACATGCTTGATCGGTTCATGACGAAGCATACTGTATGGTTGGCGAGTAAGATATCAATTACTATTGATGAAACTCGCAACACACCTCAGCAAATGGGACGTCCAACCCTATCTTACACGAATGCGGGAACAAGATTGAAAAGGAAATTGGCATCTGAGCTCGCAAATGAAAATAATTGTGACACAAATCTTCTTGCACATGCTGCAGCAGTCTCTGCAAAGAAACAAAGCCAGAAAGACACGGCTTTTCTTCTGAAAAAAAAACTATAACAACGGCAGAGTACCCAGCTGAATCGAGAAAGCAATTTGAAATACAAAAACCCATTCCACTTACACCCGATGAAGCCCTGACTTTCCTCCTGGAAAATTCTCTTACAAAACAGCAATATATGAACACTAGATTTATCAATAAAAGTCGCCACAGTGACATTTATCCACCTTACAGTCAAATAATGGAATCAAAATTACAATGCCGTCCAGAAGATATACAACTTACGGAAACGGCCGCCCAAGTATCATTACAAAACCTTTTAGATCATACTGCGCACAGAATTATTAAAATGCAAGCCGATGTTTTAAATCAGTTTCCAAACAGTTCTGAAATTAAACTAATATGCAGCTATGGATTTGATGGCTCAACGGGTCATTCAATATACAAACAGAAGTTCGCTTCCAAGACACCTGTCGAACAGCTGTCAAATCATTCTATTTTTGTCACTTCTGTTATACCCATAAAAATTATAGATTCTTTTAATAACATTATATGGAATAATAGAACACCACAATCTGTACGATTTTGCAGACCTTTAAAAGTTGAACTAGTAAAAGAAACTACCGCCCACATAATGATGGAAAAATAACTTTTAGATTCTCAAATTAATAATCTTAAACCATCTGTTTATAAATTGAAAGAAAATCATAATGTAACAGTAACTTATGAAAGGCATATGACACTTGTTGATGGCAAAGTGATAACGTTTTAACTGGAACTAAATCTACTCAATGTTGCCCAATCTGTGGTGTCACTCCAACAAAAATATTAGAAACAACAGATTTTAACTCTGAACTTTTTGTCCCAAAGCCTGGAGCTTTGCAGTTTGGAGTAAGTCCATTACATGCCTGGATCCGGTTTTTAGAATTTGTCTTGAACATTTCATATAAAATTGAATTTAAGAAATGGCATATAAAAGGTGATGATAAGATCGAAATGAGCAAACGGAAAAAATATGTTCAAGAAAAGTTTTGGATCGAAATGGGTCTTCGGATAAGCATGCCAAAGCAGAATGGAAGCGGCAATACCAATGATGGTAATACGGCTAGGAGAGCTTTTGCCAATACTAAACTACTAGCATCTATTACCAACTTCAACGAAGATCTTTTAAATAAATTTCACGCCATTTTAATCGCCATATCTTCCAATTATTATATAAATTCGGAAATATTTCGCTCATATTGTGAAACAACTTTTTTATTCTATATGCGTAGCTACCCTTGGTATCCGATGTCACCAACAATTCATAAAATATTGGTTCATGGTTACCAGATTAATAATTCGAGCTTGGTTCCACTAGGATGCTTGGGCGAAAATGCTTCTGAAGCACGCAATAAAGTTTATAAAAAAGATAGATTGTCGCATTCAAGGAAAAATAGTCGGCGCAATACTATGACTGATATATTTCACAGAGCTATAGACTCCTCGGATCCATTATTGTCGAGTGTTTCTTTAAAAGAAAGAGAAATAAAAAATAAAAATAAACCTCAAAAGTCTTTTGGACCTTCCGTCTGCTGCTGAAAGTGACAACGATCTGCAGTGCGATTCTGATGACGATGAGGATATTTATAATATTGAATTGGATGAAGAAGAAAATTGCATTTAAAAATAATATAAGTAAGTAGTTAAATTGAACAGGAAATAATATATATTTATTCTAAATCAACTATCAATCAGTTTGCAGGGGCGGCAAGCGTGGGCGTGGTCGCACTGGTCCAATTTTTTCTACACAAATTATTAATGCCATAACAATGAAATACGCGAAGTTTGAACCATGTAGCTCAATTTTTCGACTTTATGCCAAAAAAAACGGAATCTGGACCATAGTGCATTGATTATTTTATTTAGAAAATTAAATATTAACAAATAAATTTACTTTTTACAAATTCTTTCCGTTTTTTTACTTTTTTATTAACTGTAAACAGAGTTAAATTTCAAAAAACTCGGAAAGCTACAGTCGGATTCAACCGACGGTAGGAGACCCTGTACTTCAATTTGCCTTGGGAGTCGATAACAGCAGCAACATACATATATGAACATACTCACATACACATATACATGTACACACATACACACAAACACTTATACATACAATTATTTGCTCAAATACAAACAATGACCAATACTCATACAGCCATTCATACTCACAATCGAAAATCACGCATACGCCCTTGTGCCCGCATACACTGTGGCTTCCCCCCTCCCCCAGCCAACTGCCTGGTATACAAAATTGTTTGTTAAATATCTCCGGTGTTTATTATCCGATTGCAACTCGCACCAAACATTCAAAGCATATAAAGCTTTATTCATGAAAAAAAGAAATCCAGTGACTCTAAAACTGTATATGCTAAGAACATATTTGTAATTTTGAGGGAAAGGGGGATGAGATATCAAATTAAAAACATAAACTTGTCCTGCCTATGTAATACACGAACACAACACAAAAAAAATTACGTATCTAGCTCTTATAGTTTCCGAGATCTCGGTGTTCTTACAGACGGACGGACAGACAGTGTATACAATTTGTAAGTATAAGTGTTTGTGTGTACTTTATTTCTATATGAATAAGTGCATGTGTATGTGTATGTGAGTATGTTCATATATGCTGCTGCTGTTATCGACTCCCAAGGCAAATCGAAGTACAGGGTCTCCTACTGTCGGTTGAATCCGACTGTAGCTTTCCGAGTTTTTTTTATTAAAACAACAATGGTTGCCAGGAGCACAACATCAGATTGGAGAGATTGAGCAGCAAAAGAGTCTGTAGATGGAGGAACGCATGAAGCGGTGGTGCTTGACGCAAGAGCAGCAGATGAATCAATCGAAGGTGTGGTCAGCGATGCATCAAAATGCAGCAATGTGTGGTGTTTTGCTCTACAGACACGACAGGCACCAGAGTTGCATGAACGAGACTGATGTCTTATCTTCAAACAGTTGTAGCCGATAGGTAGTCTTTTCACCTCCCTTTGCCGTAAAGAAGGGGACAAGTTTCCAAATATGCAACAAGATATTATTCCATGACCACCAAAAACCACCACAACAAATTATGTATTTGACATGCTTTGGTTAGTTTAAGAGGCAACTAGAGCCTTTCTGAAATAATTGATTTGCTTAGATTGCCCACCTGATGGCTAGGCGTGTGGATGGCCATAGCAAACATATTTTCCAACTTTTGCCATCGCACATCCAGAAAGTTGAAAAATTCACCAGCAGTTGGGATCTTGTCCAGGGACATGCTCTCCTCCCAAGAACCAGTTTCTGCAGCAGGATATGGATCATGATGTTATCCTCCATTTTGCCTAGACTCCTTAACGCCCCTATATGGGCGTTTACGTTGTCATAAAACTCTCGCAGTCTTTGTGCCAAAGTCGCCGTCTCTTTCATATTTAGTGTATCCTCCGGAGAACGTAGGAAGCTTGAGCTCGGGCACACGAAGTCTAAGTGATCGATTCACATCATTAGGTTGCGACGTGACATTGCTCTCAATGTTCATAGTAGATGAGCGGGCTAATTTCTGCTCACAATCGCTTATATGAACACGCACATGGGATTTGATGGCACAAACAGCATACTAAATTGTCGCTCAATTCACTTCCCATTTCATTATAGTCCATTTCTTGCGTATGTGCAATGAGATCCAAGCGTACCACCAGTTCAGTTGCATTAAATTCACTAATTTTGGCATTTGATGACGATGCATCGAGCCTCAAAAGGCTTTCATATAGCGACTACCGTTTATAAAACCGAGCGCGATTTTCTATGGTTCTAGAATGTTCAGAGTTATCCATCATGTACTAATTAAGAACAACAAAACTGTTTTAAAATCGCACAACAAATGAGCGCGGTCACTCAAATAGTAAATAATAGTATGTAGCACTACTTTATTTGTAGTACTTAAGCTGCGAACCACTGTAGTGTTGTACTGTCATAGGTTATGTGCCTTCGGCGGCACAACATCAAGTTAAACGCCTTGCGAAACCAAAGAATAGGTTAGCTGCAGCTGCGGATGAAACAGTAGAGGGGAATGACACAATTAAACAGGGGAGGGGATATGTAACATCAGAAATAAACTTCACCTAGTTATGTCATGCACGAACCTAACGAAAAATGCGAATTAAAAAGTTTTATCTCGCCGGGACCTCCAAATGTTGAGCTACCAAGCTTTTTTGGCAACTATAATTATCAAATATGTATGAACATGTCGTTTTCTTTGATAAAGTTTAATGAATTGGCTGTGGCTTGACCAACTGTCAGCTTCGCCCAAAAATACAAAAGCAATCGCGTAACCCTGCCCAATGCCTAGTATACAAAATTGATTATCCCATATCTCCGGTGTTTATTATGCGATCGGGCTGCAAATGCAATGAAGGAAGAAAGTGACTCTAAAACTGTGACAATAATTAAGATGTTGCTACATACATTTCTTTTTCGCCATTGTTATCGTTGTCAAAAATCACAATTATTTTAGACCCTTTACTTTACCTTTACTTTGTGCAAATGACAGTTGTGTGTAACAGGAAGAAGGGGGTGTAGCAGACCCTTAAAGTATATATATTCTTGATCAGGACAACGAGCTTCCCCGCTTAAAACTGAGAATTTGTGTATTATAATTCTGCTCCTTTTAACAAAGCTATAATTTACTTCCTTGTTATAAACATTTCTTATAGCTCTGTGATCTCACGATATTCGCCACTGACGAGTGATTTGATTACTAATAGCATGATCCAAGGTAATACCATAGCTAGCTCTGGATGGTGTATTTTCGTCTATAACCTAGCTCCCGAGACCGAAGAAAATGTACTCTGGCAGTTGTTTGGTCCATTTGGGGCAGTGCAGTCGGTAAAGGTATATATATCTCATTGAAATGGTAAATGAAAATGAAAAGTAACTTTTTTAACGTACATATTAATTATCGTAAAGCTCCAGTCGGAGATAAGCTTCTAGCACTAAGCAAGAAATAGATAGAGAAGTCAAACAGCGAAAAAACTACTATCAGAAAAACGGCTGAGCGTGGAACCCCAGCCCAGCCGAACGAAATGTCTAGAACCCCAGAATGCGTTCGGCTTTTCGAGTTCGATTCATTCGTTCGAAAGCAAGCGCAACAAGAAATCATATTTGAGTCGCAGATCGAACGCGGAACGATGAGCATGGGTGTGTTTCTTCGCGCTGTGCTCTCGTTTCTGTGTATTTGTGTATAAGTGTACGGCCTCATATGCTTATGTATGCTGCTGTGATGCCGACTTTCATGCTTCCCTATTTTGCCATTTCAGAGTCTCAGCGCAGAAATTTGTATACGCTTTGCCTGCGGCTGAATCTTTATATGTATGTTGTTGTTGTCGGCTGTGCAAAACCGGTTTTGCCGAATTTTGTTGTTTTTCGCCTTTGCTAGCGGCCTGTGCCTGCATGCGGTCGATTGTTGTTGTTCTGGGTGTTTTGCAGCTTGTGTGCGATTGCACCTGCTCGATCGCTATAGCTTTGATTTATCATAAGTATTTGTTCCTTTTTACTAATATTAACAATTAGTATAGACATATTATATTCAAAATTCAGCAAATTTTATTGCGAATTCAATTACATTACTCTTCCTAACTTTACAATTATTTATATTTTTTACAGTAATGTTTTAATGTAATTTAAATCAATTTAAATTAGTTGTTGAATTCAATTGTAAATGGTATTATGCTTAAACTTAAATAATTAAGTATGTGAGTACATTTTTAATTTAGTTACATACATATATATATGTATTTAAGGACTACAGTTAAAAATGTAAAAAATTGTAAAGTTAAGAAGAGTAACGTAATTGAACTCGCAATAAAATTTGCTGAATTTTGAATATAATATGTCTATACTAATTGTAAATATTAGTAAAAAGGAACAAATACTCATAATAAATCAAAGCTATAGCGATCGAGCAGGTGCAATCGCACACAAGCTGCAAAACACCCAGAACAACAACAATCGACCGCATGCAGGCACAGGCCGCTAGCAAAGGCGAAAAACAACAAAATTCGGCAAAACCGGTTTTGCACAGCCGACAACAACAACATACATATAAAGATTCAGCCGCAGGCAAAGCGTATACAAATTTCTGCGCTGAGACTCTGAAATGGCAAAATAGGGAAGCATAAAAGTCGGCATCACAGCAGCATACATAAGCATATGAGGCCGTACACATATACACAAATACACAGAAACGAGAGCACAGCGCGAAGAAACACACCCATGCTCATCGTTCCGCGGTCGATCTGCGACGGAAATATGATTTCTTGTTGCGCTTGCTTTCGAACGAATGAATCGAACTCGAAAAGCCGAACGCATTCTGGGGTTCTAGACATTTCGTTCGGCTAAGCTGGGGTTCCACGCTCAGCCGTTTTTCTGATAGTAGTTTTTTCGATATTTGACTTCTCTATCTATTTCTTGCTTAGTGCTTCTAGCTTGCTTAATTGTCATTTTGCCTATTATTCGGCCTGTAAAACATCGGCTGTATCCGGCAACGCTTCAATTATTTCGACAGGCCAATTTAGATTCTTGTCTTACGAGGGTTGGAGATTTAAGCAAGCTAAGATATTTATTTCCTCTCCGTACGGAGCTTTTAATTAACACGATAACATCAGTGTTGGAAGACGAGTTTTGTGCTAATCGGTCCGGCAACGGTTAACTTTGTGTGATTTACCTTAAGTAATTAAGCTCGGTAAGGAAATAAAATAATATCTGAGCTTGCTAAATAGTCAATTGTTTAGTTTCGACCGAAAAATATGAGTGTAACCATATAAATGCCACACAAATTGGCATTAATAGAAGAATTAAATTATGTCCACATACTTAGACTTGCATTATCGATTTTTTGTAATACACATTTATAAACTGAAAAGAATAAAAACAGTGGTCTTTGCAAACACCTTAATTGACTATATTTGTATACTGCGCAGCAATGGAAGAGAAAAGGCGAAAGCCGAAGGCAGCAATATTTTATTATAATAATTATTATATCAATTACAATATTATTATTTCATTTCTATTATTTTATCCTCGCGGCTAGAGAATCGCTCCTATTGACCATTTGGATTTGTGGATTTTGTCTCTATTGTTCTGATAACCTGTCGAAATATTTGTGTTTCGTTTAATTAGATCGCTACAAACAGATCTACGAAAACATAAACAGATCTGCTAAATGATCTTGCAACTCTTAACTTCCTTAAACAGACTAATTTTGGTTTCACTCCGTACGAGGGTTGCTGAGTAAGCAAGCTATATTTTGTATGTAAAATTTTTAGTATACTTTTAAAAGTTACTTTTCATGCAGTATATTATGAAATAATCTATCTGACGCTAAACCGGTTGTACCTGTTAATTGTGGGGCACCCAAATGACAATATGAAATTTACAAATTTTTTTATTGTAAATAACAAATACATTAAATCATATATGGTATTATCGAGTAATGGTCAAGATCACTTTTGAACAAACCTAACACAAAATACAATAGACCTATAAAAAAAAAACATCGAAAAATGTGTAAGTTGCTTTTTTGTCATATGGAGCACCATATTTAATAAAAAATCGTATAAATTTATGTTTGAAAAAATTTTAATTTCGTTCCCTACTGAAATGAATTAATTTTTAATGAATTGCAGGTAATTCGTGACTTGCAGAACAATAAATGCAAGGGATTCGGCTTTGTGACTATGACTAATTATGAGGAGGCAGTGTTGGCCATCCAATCACTCAACGGATATACACTTGGCAATCGGGTACTCCAAGTTAGCTTTAAGACCAACAAAAACAAGCAAACGTAATTATTAACTAAGTGGGCTGCTGTTGTCAATGCCAACGCCGCGGGAGCTGCCAATAATTTCATGTTGACTCAAAACAAGAACTACAAATACAAGTCAAACAGTTGCAATAAGACTACCCTGCAGTTTGGAAAGCTTGTGTATCACAACAGCAAAACCAACCGACGGATATATAAAACCCGGACAATTTCTAGCAACAACTCCCAGACACTTTTGCCAAAAACAACAACAACATCAGGCATGGGGAATAATCGTCACCGTAAACTACTACCTACAACGGATTCCATAAACAAGAGTAGTTATGCTGAAATTGCAACAGCAACAGCCCCAAGTACTGGCAGCAATAGTAATGGCAGCAGCGGCAACAGTTACAAACAACAACACAACTGCAATATTTCGTCCAATAACACGCCTGAAGGCGTTGCCACATCTATATCGAGCAGTATATTGAAAACTGCCACGAAATTTATTTACAACAAGGCAGAAAACCATTTCGAGCTGCTGCGTCAGCAACTACAGTTCAAGCAGGAATTTGTACAAATCATTGCAAATGTATCTAATAGCATGGCAGCTGAGGCAGTGGCAACGGTATCTACATTGTCAAACCTCAGCGGTAGCAATAACATAGTCACCGTCTCAAACAATCAACGAAATTCAGCAGAACCCACTCCTCTGTTTGCCAGTACCACAGGCACACTTACTTGCAACAAAGACAAAAGCAGTAGTAAAAATTAACAGTCCTCGTTTTTAACATCTTGGCCAAATGTCTTCTTTTAAGTATTGTGAGGATTGTGGATCAAATAATTTAAAGTCAATCAGGCATGCTCTGGTTTTTCCTTAAATTTTTCGGATTACTTTTTGGCGAAAATAAGTGAATTCAAAAGTTGCGTGCTCCGGTATTCACTTTTTTCTCATAACGGAACGAACGGCATACGATATAGTATTTTTGTGAATATTGATAAATACAGTTATTTGATTGAAACAATTCATTCGCCTTGTTTCTTTGTTTTATATTTGCCCCAAAAAATATATGAATTAAAATACATTTATGCTCTTCTATAAATATTTAATTTAAATACTAAAAGTTTTGTATTAAGCGCCCGCTGAAACAGCCGATTGTTCTTGCAGAGCTGCCAACTTTGCTGCTGCTTTGTTTAGGAATAACGAAGTCACGAATTTTTTACTCTGTTGTATACATTTATGCGCAATACATTGCTTTTAATTGTTCAATACGTTTTACCTTATTATTTTAACAAACCATATACTTTTTCATTCATAAAAATATAGATGAAAAGTGTTCCAATAAGATACCACGTTCCTAGCGATGAGCTGGCAGCCCCTGCAATTATATCGAATATCGTTCCAAATACCGATGCTATCGCACGCACGAATTCACTTTTTGTTGTTGCCTAGCTCAGATGAAATATGAGGCAGGTTCATTAAATATTAAATAATAAAATAAATACAATGAATTTTATTATAGGGAGAATGGCAAATTAATTTTAAAAGATGAATCAATATATAAAAAATATCGTCGATGTTTTTTCGTTTAATATTCACGCATGTACTGCGATTTACTTATCAATACACTGCCTAAAATTTCAGTGAATTCAATTCACATAAAATAAGTGGAAGTGAAAACCGGAGCAGCAAAATTTTGCGGATTGAAAAGTAAAGCACTTAAAATAAGTGAAACTGAAAACCGGAGCATACTAATTATTTTTCTTTATTAGCAAATTATTATTTAGCAAATTAATTTTGTAGTTTATTATGATATAAGCCAAGTCAAACATTTAAGCTGAATGGTCTGTCGAGTTGATTCCAAATCTAATTTTTCTTATATACATTTTATACTTCATGCATACATATACATAATTTTAAATATTATGTAATGTTTTTTAGACCCTGTACTTTAAAAAATAAAGTTTGTGCAACTCAGAAATGTATGTAACAGGCAGAAGGAGGCGTGGCAGACACCACAAAGTATATAGTATATATATTCCTGATCAGGACGACGATCTGAGTCGATTAAGCCATGTCCGTCTGTATGAACATCTAGATCTCGTTAACTGTAAGTGCTAAGGATATCATATTTGGCAGTTAGATGCCCCTATAGTGCAAGCAGATCAAGTTTGTCTTAGATTTTGTATACAAAATTTGTACATAGATCCTGTACTTCAAAAAAAGGTACATAAGGGTCTATTCAGTCATTTAACATTTCTGTGTAAGAGACGAAGATACATGATAGGCTCCATAAAGGTCCAATCTCAAAATCAACTTATCGCCAAATTTTGATTTCAATAAGTCATAGCGATAGTGGTCGCTACCCACACCTCGTCCAGACATATGTCATCCATATTTTTAACCAAAAAATTATTGATCAGAGTGTAGTAACGGTATTTATTGACCGTAACGCGCTCTCCGGTCTTATTTTTGAAGCCACCCGCCGGATTGCTCTTACTCCATATGCGGCAATTTTGCTTATTAACGATGCCGTTAAGCCAAAAATGAGCATCGTCGCTGAACACAAGTTGACGATAAAAACAACCCCCGAGTCGGCGATTGAATTCCAAAATAAATTTGGATAATTTCGTTTCGTAGCGTTATTAATGCGTGTTAGAGTACTGAAACAAAAAAATTCATAAACATATAATTTTCTATGGTTTTTAATAAAATTTCAAATTTTATCGGGCACACATAGCGCAAAGTCACACGCTCCCCCCTTACCTAACATAGTACAGGGAATTATCAGAAATCTAACACAAACTTGATCTGCTTGCACTAGGAGCACCTAACTACCAATTATGATGTCTCTAGCTCTTATTGTTTATGTGTTTTAGGTGTTCACACAAACGGACAGACGGACGGACGGCCAGACGGACATGGCTATATCGACTCAGCTCGTCGTCCTGATCAAGAATATTTATGCTTTGTGGGGTCTCTCACGCCTCCTTTTGCCTGTTACACACAAATGTCATTTGTACTTAATAGACCCTTTTTATATTTTTTTAAAGTACAGGGTTTAAAAAACGTTTAAAAGTTACCAACTTACCAAACGGACCAGATGGACAGACGGACATGGCTATATCGACTCAGCTCGTCGTCCTGATCAAGAATATTTATACTTTGTGGGGTCTGCCAAGAAACTAATCACTTCTCAACTTCAACATTTTTGTAAATCTATCATTTCACCTACTCAACATGGTTTCGTGAAAAATAGATCGACAACCACTAACCTATTAGAATTTTCCTCGATGGTCGTAAAAGGCTTTGAAAAGAAAATGCAAACGGATGTAGTTTTCACCGATTTTAGTAAAGCATTTGATTCAGTTAATCATACTTTACGTCTTCGCAAGCTTGACCAGCTTGGTTTTCCAAATAAGCTTTTGTTATGGATAATTAACTACCTTAACGGTAGAGTTCAAAAAGTGCATTTTTAGGGCTTTGTATCCAAGCCAGTCTTTGTGACTTCCGGCGTTCCCCAAGGAAGTCACCTTGGTCCCTTACTTTTTACATTATTTATCAATGACTTGCCTAACATTATTACCTTCTCTCGGGTACTTATGTATGCCGTTGACGTAAAGATTTGTCTGACTTTTAATAATCCTCTAGCCAGTCACAGGCTTCAATCCGACTTAGATAGACTTCATTCATGGTGTAGCATCAATATGCTAAACATGAACTGTGTCAAATGTAAAGCAATGTCGTTTTTCAGGGGCTCTCCCCTTTTATATCCATATAAACTTAATGATTACCTTCTTGAGCGAATAGAATTAGTAAATGATCTAGGCGTTCTTTTCGACCCAAAACTTAAATTTAATAAACATATTTGTTCTGCTGTGGGCAAAGCTATGGGGGTCCTTGGATTCATAAAGCGTTGAGCGAAGGAGTTCAACGATCCCTACATTACTAAAACCTTATATATTGCACTGGTACGCCCTATTTTGGAGAATGGGTCTTGTATTTGGTACCCCCAATACAAGATTCACCAGGATAGAATCGAGTCAGTGCAAAAACAATTTCTTCTCTTTGCTTTACGTAGTCTTAATTGGGACACCAACTCTCGCCTCCCCCCATATCGTAGTAGACTTCTCCTTATTAACCTACCATCACTTTGTAATCGTAGAATTATGCTTAGTATAGTATTCCTACATAAACTAATCAGGGGCGAAGTTGACTCCCCTGAACTAACCAGTTACATTAGTTTTTCGATTCCGGTTAGGAATACTAGAAATTTCCTACCGGTATCTCTTCCTCATTGCCTTACTAATTACTCTCTTCATAACCCTTTTAGAATTCTATGTAGCCTTTATAATACACACTTTTCTATAATCTCCAGTGCTAACTCCATTCCGCTAATGAAAGTGGCACTTCTTCAACATCTTTCTAGCTTGTAACCTCTGCATGTCAGTAGTTTGTTTTCGCGACCTACCGTCTCCCGCTCGTTATGCGGCGCGCCTCTTGGTCGGTTGGGCGGGTTGGTGGGCCACGTATGGCTTGGGTTCGCGCGTAACAAGCCCGTGCTTGGTATCGCTGGACCACTTGAACATACTCTCGTTTTGTATGTCAACGCCCAGATAAATAAAAAAAAAAAGTTGGTAACTTTTAAACGTTTTTTAAACCCTGTACTTTTAAAAAGTACCAAAGGGTCTATTAAGATTGTGTAACTCAGAAATGTATTAACAGGTATACACTTACATACTTACATACATCCTTACGTGTGTATGCGTTGTTGCGTCAGACTTTGCGATATGTGCGAATTGTTAGCATTAGCTGCTGCAAGATAAAGTAAGGGGTCTCCTCCTGTCCGGGTTTTTTTTTAGCTAAAGCCTCGTATGCACCATTCCGAAATTTTACATTTACATACAAAATAGGCATAGGCATGGAATTTTTTCCGCACGGAATTGAATTTTTTGGTACGCAGCACTGAACGAAAAACACGAACGAGTTCATTGGATGCTACTGAGGAGCTGGGATTTCGCGCGGAATATATCAAAACAATTAATTTTTTTTTAGACCATGTACTTTAAAAAAGTACAAAAGGGTCTATTAAGATTGTGCCATTCACATTTATGTGTAACAGCCAGAAGGAGGCGTGGCAGACCCCATAAAGAATATATATTCTAGATCAGGACGACGAGCTGAGTCGATATAACCCTGTCTGTCTGTCCGTCTGTCTGTATGAACACCTAGATCTCGCAAACTATAAGATTCTTTTTTTGTTAGGTTCGTGTATTGCATAGGCAGGTGAAGTTTGTGCCTGATGATCAATTTCTCCTCCCCCTCCCCTTCAAATTTGCAAAAGTATGCTCTTAACTGACACAGCAGCCATAGTTTTAGAGACACTGACTTTCGGCTTCTCATGAACAAACCTTAAAATGAATAGATTTGCAGCGCAATCGGACCATAAACAAGGAAGTTATAGCAGAAAAGAGAGTCCTATATAATTTTCATTGAAACACTGAGTTATCTCTTTGTATGAACCGTCAGTGAGCAGTAAATATGTTAGAATTTAACCGGAAAGGTTCACAAGCACGTTGTAGCCTAGAGTGTAGAGCGTTGGATTCAGAATCGGGTAGAGGTCGTGGTTCGAGCCTCGGTAGAGATTCTTTTATTTAATTTATGCAATAAATTCTTTTTATTAATTTTTTTTGTAATAAATCCCTGTATAATTTCTTTTATTTAATTTGTTTTAATTTGGATAAAATAGAGTAATATAATTGTAGCAACACGAGCGACTTTTAATAAAGAGTAAAACTACTAAGTAGTTCAATTTGAATGTCCCAATTGGAATATTATGATTGTGTACATATAGTTATCGCACTCTTTTTTCGCACGCACCATATTGTCTCCCCGTTCTATCTTGCGTTTTGTTTACATTTTACGTTCTACTCGATCTACATTTACTCGTTACTTTTTATTTTGTTTTGTGGGATTCGTTCCAGCTTTTACGAATTTTGATTGTGTCGGAATTTCCCAGTTTCTTCGTTATGTAAATTTTTGGGGAACTTATGAGTTGTTTTAAGCAACTCAAGTCGACTCTTAGGTCCCCAAATGTATTTTGGTCTGTGACCCCATTACAATTGTAGTGGCCTCCAAACTTTAATCAACATATGAGTATGATAATTAAAGACAAAGTACAGAGTCTCCTACGGTCGGTTGCGCCCGACTGTAGCTTTCCCGACTTTTTAGACCCTGTACTTTAAAAAAGTACAAAGGGTCTATTAAGATTGTGCAAGTCCAAAATGTATGTAACAGGCAGAAGGAGGCGTGGCAGACCCAACAAAGTATATATATTCTTGATCAGGACGACGAGCTGAGTCGATCTAGCCATGTCCGTCTGTCTGTCTGTCTGTCTGTCCGTCTGTCCGTCTGTCCGTCTGTCCGTCTGTCCGTCTGTCCGTCTGTCCGTCTGTCTGTCCGTCCGTATGAACACCTAGATCTCGGAAACTGTAAGAGCTAAAGACATCATATTTGGCAGTTAGATGCCGCTATAGTGTAGGTAGAATCAAGTTTGTTTTAAATTTTTGATACCTCCCCCCCCTCCCCCAAAAACCGCGAAAAACTGCCACGCCCACAATTTTAAAGATACAAACTTGTGTTTTGGCATGCGATAATCTTATGATAATCTTTATCTGCGCTGTGAATTGTGGCTCAATCGGATAATAAACACCGGAGATATTCAAGATTCGATTCCCTGCAATTGGTATGGGGGGAGCAGCGCGAGCGTATGTGTGGTTGCATGCGACTTTACGATATGTGTGCATGTGTGAGTGTTTGTTTGCGTGTGTGCGAAGGAAAGTACAGGGTCTCCTACTGTCGGTTGAATCCGACTGTAGCTTTCCGAGTTTTTTTATTATTACTTTGCGTTTATTTGTTAAATCTTCTCTTTATGAGAGTTTACAAATCTTAATAGAATACCTTAACTAACAGTAAAAAAGTAGGGAAAGCTACAGTGGGACGCAAAGCTACAGTCGGACGCAACCGACAGTAGGAGACCCTGTACTTTTTGGTTTGCCCTGGGCGTCGGTAATAGTAGCAGCATATATGAACATACTCACATATACATACACATGCACTTATTCATACACACATACACTTATACATACAATTATTCGCTCAAATACAAACAATAACCAATACTCATACATACATTCATACTCACAATCAAAAATCACGCATACGCCCTAGTGGCCGCGTACACTGTGGCTTCCCCCTCCCCCACCCACATGCTCAGTACAGAAAATTGTTTGTCAAATATCTCTGGTGTTTATTATCCGATTGGGCTGCAACTCGCACCAAACATGCAAAGCATCTAAAGCTTTATTCATGCAAAAAAGGAAAACAGTGACTACAACTGTACATGCTGGGAATATTTTTGCGAATTTGAGGGGGAGGGGGATGACTTTTCAAACATTTGAAATAAACTTGACCTGCCTATGTAATACACGAACCTAACAAAAAAAGAATTAAGTCTCTAGCTCTTATAGTTTGCGAGATCTAGGTGTTCATACAGACAGACAGACAGACAGACGGACAGACGGACAGACAGACAGGGCTATATCGACTCAGCTCATCGTCCTGATCAAGAATATATATACTTTATGGGGTCTGCCACGCCTCCTTCTGCCTGTTACACACAAATGTCATTTGCACAAACCTAATAGACCCTTTGTACTTTTTTAAAGTACAGGGTCTAAAAAGGGACTGTATTGAGTCTGCACGTTCCTAATAATTTATCGCTGGATTGGAAGGTTCTTACGGCGAAGACGAAAAGTTCTGCCAACTCGTGTTACGGCTCTCGCTAAGTGGTTTGGATGTGAAGACAGGGTGGAGAGCAAGTTGCTCTGTTGCTTGTTATGGACATCGCGAGCGGCTAAGAATGGCAGTATCATCAGCAAACGTAAAAGTTGTCAGATTATTGTTCGTATAGTATAGAGAAGATACAGTGTTGGCCCAAGTACGCTACCTTGCGGAACTCCAACTTCGATAAGATGGTCGTCAGACATGGCAGTGTTACATCTTACTGCAAATACTCTATTGAAGACGTACGACTTCAGAAGTTTGTGTGTGTTGGTTGGGAGCATTGATTTGATTTTGTGCATTAGACCGTACGAAAAAAATGGAGGGCAAAACAAAAAATGCTTTTATTATTTAGATGCGAAAAAAAATAAATGCAGTTCAGGGGCAGAAATTTTCGGGATGGTGCATACGAGGCTTAAGTTGTTAAGGGGCTATATGTTTAAATTAATTAAAATCTTACCTTAAATAAAAGAATTTTATGTACTCTAAACCACTGAGTATTCCATTTTTCCATAATACCAAGTATATGCGCAATTTATTAAAAAATTTACTTAAAAACATTTTAAAGTTGGTACACGAGGCTACACAAACAAGTCTAAGCAAACGAAGAATTTTTCAAATACAACGAATAAATTATTAAGAAAAATTATAAAGGTAAATAGTAATGGAGATAAATAAACTTACAACTCTTGATCTAAAGGCCACCATTGCTATAGCTTACAAATTTCATTTTACCTATAACTTTATTATTATTGCATGAATTCTTTAAAATTAAAGAATAAATATATGAAGGGAAGAATAAAAAACAACATGTAAAACAAGTCGAATTGGTTATTACATTCTGTATAAATTTGTACGGATAAAATGTTCCTCCCTGAACGAAAATTTTAAATCAAAGTAAAAATAATTAAAACATTAACAAGATGCGATTCGAAACGAATTTGTATAATCCATTTAAATTAAATAAATATGTCAGAAACCATTAAAACTTCTTGACGATGATATATAATCCTAACGTGAGTCATTTGTGGAAAGATAATACAATGAAATAAAATAAAGTATTTACAATGATACTTATAATATTGAATGTATGTATGTATGTAAATGCATTTAGCAAACACAGAACTCCAAGTAGATTAAATCTAGCAACATAAAAAATTAGCTGAACATATTCAGTAGCTAATTTATAGAGGGGTATGAAGTATTTAAGTTAATAAAAGTTTGGTTATTATTAGTTAATAATATTGATGTTTCTGATTTTAGCCCTGACTTGACATATGAAAGGCACCCTTATAGATAATCTAAACGTTAATCACAATTAACTAAGTATCTTACATATTTCTATTTTAAATCTAAAAATCTGTCATAATTAATTATTCTACAGTAATAAAGTTACAGACGTTCAGCTTAGGATCAGAAATGATCAGTTAGTATAAATTTAAATATGCAAAAAAAATTAAAAAGAATCTCCAACAAAAAAAGTAATTATATTATAAATATTATACATATGTATGTATGTATATGATTAATACATTGATGTTGTGCATTCAAATATTAAATGTTTGCTGAAACACATACAAACAAAACAAAAAACAAAATATTATGATTTCATACTAACTCATAACCTAAAAATCACTCTTGTGTACGCAAAGTTCAAATATTGCAAGATAAGTTTAATAAAACGTATAGCAGAGGAATCAGATAAAAGATTTCAAAGTAACGGTTCTTACGATTGTCACAAGCATTTACTCATATTGTATTTATAGCAGCAGTGTTTAATCATCAGTAAAATTGCTTCTATTATTTTTTCAATTCATCTTTCATTTCGTTTTAAATAGATAATACAATGCATCAGAGCAAAATATTGCTTTAACGTAACTCCCACAACTGCATCTAAATGACCTCTGTATGTATGTACATGTACATATGTATTTGCATATCTTTACCTAAGTTTAATTGTGTGTTGCATAGGCTGAAAATTAAGATGCAAAAAGATTATATCACGAAATCTTTATGGCTTCCAAATATCATTAAAAAAAAAATATTATAAAATATTATTTGTAATTAAAGGAAGAAAAAAAAACGTTTCTTGCTTTGAAAAATTTTAATTTATCTCGAGACAATTTCAAGATAAACTACAAGAGTATAACACCAAAGTTTATAATGATAAAGATGAAAATTAAAAAAATAGAAAATATTTTACAAGTAGTTAAAGGAATGAAGAAACAAATTTAAACATCAATACAATGTATACAAAGAACTCTTAGATGTTATAATGACATACTCAATATTAAATGGTAACGAACAAAACACCGCACAATAATATACAAAATTGGAAAAGAAAGATAAATTTATAGATTCGAACGAAGAATACGTATGTACTTACAAGTCACATAACAAAGTTTATAGTAAAGCAAAAAGACTAACAGAAAGAATGAGTAATATATAAAATAACCTAATTTTTAATTTTTACATGCAATATATAATGCAATAACGTAAACATTTAGAACAGTACACAAAGACGATGAAAACCGCATATCTTAAATACGCATGAACGAAAAAAGATGATGAGGTAATCTATAATGGAGATAAAAAAATATTTATAATGTAATGGAAAAGTCAACGTTTTATTATAGTATACTTTTATACTTTTACACAAGGAAATATAAGAATAGATATACTACGTATAAAGGTAAGAGATCTGTCGTAGTAAGTTAACATTCTTCATTTCAAGGCACATTCGCATTTTAAACCAAAAGGTTGTGCAATGCCTGCAAGTGTACCTGGAATGGTTTCTATTAGCAACTGATTCCGGTGTTTGCAGCGATTTCTATATAGTATGTATGTCTCTATCATAAATAATAATTAAGTAACTTAACTTTAATAAATGTTAACTAGTTCAAACTTTTCGGGTGTTCACTAGTAGCGTATCGGTGCACATGAGCAGGCCGTCACAACAATTTGCACGAAAAAAGTTAGCAAAGCCTGTTTGATTTAGTGCTGTCAAAACATCGATTTTATTTCACTTTTAAGTCATTTTTAATCAGATTAGATATTCATTTATTGCAAAAGAAAGAAATTCAAATTTACAGTATAAAAACATGTATACCCAATTAAACCGATAAAATTATAATGACTGCAGTTTTCGCGATCAAAGCAATAGTAATTTGTAAATTTCATTAATGGGCTTATTTTGCCCTTTCTAAATAATCCTGTCTTAAGGTCTATTCTTAAAAGAGCGGAAACGAAATTTTTAAGTCGAATACCATATACTCGTAAAGCCTCGAATGCTCCATCCCGATATTTTACATTTCCCATACAGAAAGCATGGGCATGGAATTTTTTCTGCATGGAATTGAATTTCTTGGTACGCAGCACCTAACTAAAAGCACGAGAGAAATATCGAAAAGTTCATTGGTAGGGTTGCACTATTGTCATCGATATGACATTTTTTTTTGGGTTAAGGGGGGGAAAATGCCTTACACATCATCACACTGCCGTCGCAAATGTGGTATGTGGGGCTTGCACCCACTAAAAACCCCTCCTCTCATCAGGCATATCTCCCCTTTCGTAAAGCGTCCGCATGACTTCAGAGTGTGGCCTTTGCGCATTAAGCGCTCTCTTTTTCTCAAGTAGTTCTGCGGGTAGCCAATATTCGAAAAAGGCTTCGTGCATGCATAGTGGGGGGTAAGGGAGAGGCTGCGTCAGTCCCGTCGAGAATAACATCGGAATAGCTCTATCTAGAGCGCGTGGTCTAGCCGTCCTTCCGGACTCAGTCGTCCTCCCGGACTCAGCCGTCCTCCCGACCACGCAACCCTCGCCAATATCTAAAGCGCACGTCTTCCACCGTTTAATTCATTAACTCGAAAACCAAAACGGCAGGGGCGATACGTGGAGTAAACCGAGAAGGTGGTTATTGCGGGGAGGGATTGTTAGGCAAGGCGACGCCACAAACGGAGCCATCGCGTTCCGAGATATGGTCGAGTCGTGACGGGTCCGTAGGAACAGCAAGCCCATCGTGCCAGCCCGCGCACAAAATGCGCTTCAGCACAACCTCTTAGTCTCCCGCCCCGCCGCTCCGCAATGCAACGAAGAAACACACTTCCAGACACGAGTCATCCAAAACTTCACTTGTTCGTTCCGATCCAATTAGAGTTAGATGGTCGGCGACCCGGAGAACTAGACGACCCTTGGCTCAAAACTATTGTTTGCAGTAAAATATTGTATGCCTTGCATTGTCCTTGGTGGAATCTCCGTACACGCAGCTATCTTCCAGACTCTTCCCTATGGATTGCAGAAAGCTGCTGAAGTACCCGTGACCTGTTAAAATCTTTCTGCAATCCATAGGGAAGAGTAGTATAGTAGTATATATAGTAGTATAGTCTACGTCTCCGTGACTTCTTTGCATCCAGATGTTTTTCTAGGTATGAGTCGGTGAGTCCATCTTCCGGTGCTTTCATTTATCCCTCTTTCTAGCCATCGGACTAGTGTTTCTCGCCGTGCGGACTGTCGGTCCATTCTTTCTCGTATTCGACTGTCGTATATTTTTTGCGCTCTGCACAAAGCAAATCGATCGGTATCGCTCCCGCTGTCAGCAGGGCTACAGCTCCTGATACGGCCTGCATATCCCTAGGGATAGAGCCAACGTTTGCTACAGTTAGTCCCAGTCGTGCAGCCATGTCTAAGACTCTGCGTCCTCGGGAGTTGGTCGTGGGCATGCCCCATTGTTCAGCTCTGGAGTTGAAGTCTCCTGCTACTATGAAGCCTCCTTCCATTTTCGATGCTTTGTCCTCTATGTCATCCAGCTTGTCTTGGAAGGCTGGGTATCGTCACTTGGTGTCAGGTAACAGCTAAATAAGTTAAAGCCGTTTACTTGCGCCGTTACGTGAGTTCGTCCACGTGTTGTGATGTGATTTCTGGCGCTGCTAGTGCGTGGGAACCACATTGCGGATGTCTTGGTGTCGTCCTCTCGCCAATACCCGTCTGCATTGTTTTTGTATTACTCACTGATTATCACCAGG
Source organism: Liodrosophila aerea (assembly GCA_035045005.1). Lineage (NCBI taxonomy): Eukaryota > Metazoa > Arthropoda > Insecta > Diptera > Drosophilidae > Liodrosophila > Liodrosophila aerea. The sequence goes on from JAWNNL010000490.1 coordinate 47,909, forward strand.
TCTGCCTAATGTTTCAGGACTATCTAGGATAGGAGGGTATCTGCTGTTCAACTTCTATGGAGGTTAGCTTGTATTATCTTTATAATGAAGCTGTCCTGTTGCTGGCGACGCAGTTGTGCGCACCTGGGTTGTGGTTAAGCTTCTTAAGGTTTACATGTGCGCATATGCAGCATCTTGTCGGGTTTGTGCGCTCTTTCATTTTGTGCCCAGCTTCGCCACATTTTATACACACACTTCTTCTATCCGGCCCCGTGCAATAATTTTGCGTGTGGTTTATACTAAAACATTTGAAGGATCTTTTTGTGTCCTCACAGCCCTTTACTCTACATCTGACCCATCCAATTTTGATTCTTTGAACTTTTAAAATCTTTTCTGCGTTTTCTGCCAATAGTAAACCGAATGCCCGTCGCTGTTCCATAGTGTTTACAGCCGTTAGGCGCAGCGGATTTCGTCGTCTGGGGCATTTATTGCTTCTGCTATTGCCGATTTCACTTCCGACTCTTCTGTATACCTGTCCAGATCTTGGATTTCCAATTTGGCTGTTGGTCTAAGTACCTTTGCAGTGCCCTTTTCCTTTAGGACTCCCCGAGTATCTTCGCAGACTTTTTGAGCTTTGCTGCCTATGGCGAACTCGAGTAGCATATCTCCCGCTTTTGTTTTCCGTATTGATCGGATAGTGCTCTCGCCATTGTAGGTTGACGATTTCGTAGGATGCTGAGCACTTCAGCGTAGCTCTTGCTTTCAGATGGTTTTATTAAAAACGCATCTGGGCGGGACCGTACTCTTGTTTTGTCTGCTTGTTTCGGACCTGCTCATGTGTCGCCTTTGGCTGGCTTTGCGTATCCTGCTTAGCTTCTTTGTTTTGCATCGGCTTCTTGCGCATGACCGTCTGGAATACACCTGAATGTTCTTGGCTCTTTGCTTTTTGGTGGGAGTCAGGTGCTGCTGGACTTGTGGCGCTTCTCTTGTGCAGGGTTGTGTTTGCGTATCTGAAGCGACTTCCTCGAGCTTCTTCTGCCGTTTGAGGAGATCTCCAGCTCTGTCTCTTTCGGTCGTTTTTCAGCTTTCTTGAGCAGCTGACATTTCGCGCGAGCAGCTGACAATTATTCCGTACAAAAAATGGGGGCAAAACAAAAAATGTATCAATTACATACGAAACAAAATATTTATTAATAAATGCATTTAAAGCGCAGCCCTGTAAAAGAGACTTTAGAAATAGTGAAATACAAATATTTAGACTTGTAAATACATATGTATACTAATATGCATTACATACATAATTTTCCTTTTTTGTTCGATTTTTTAAATAATTCAATATTTTGAACGTTGTCTAGTTTTTTGTACTATTTTCTTCTTGGATTTTTTATTGAAAAGTACCCCAATATTACCATTGCCAAGTCCAATATAACGTCGCTCATATTTTAGTTACAGCATATTTTCACTTTGGCAGAACAGCTGACAAAAAATGTGTTACCATTGAAAAATAAAAGTGTTGCCAATTAATCATATGACCTTGTGTACACTGGATAAAAACAGTTACATGTGTCCCACTCAAACAATCCATACATACGGAATATATTGTACTTTCCGTTCACGAAATTTACGGGATGGTGCATACGAAGCTATAATTGTAATAAGTATTTAAATAAATTCACTTACGTTTACTACAAAGTAAACCGTATCACAGAAAAAAAAAAACCATAATCAAAAACCAATATCTGATTGCAGAAATTAAAAGCAAATTAGAATCAGATTCAAAAACTCTACTATTAAGCTTTTCTAACCCATCAATAAGTAAAATAAATAAAATCCATCGCCTCCCTATTTACTAACCGCATAAAACCACAGTTTACATAGATTACCTCTATCTATTCTGAAAATTGTAGCCCAATCGGATGATGCCGGAGATATTCGGTAATCAATTTGTTATAGTAGGCAAGTGGGAGAAAGCAACCCAGCCAGCATTTGGAAGTTCGTTTTCAGAATAATCACCTAGAAAAGTTTTTTTTCGAGTCGTTAAATGATTAAAAATAGATTCATTTTATGGGCGACTCGAAAATTACTTGAAAATAACTCGAAAATGAGTCGTAAATGTTCGCAAAATATGATTCATGAAATACCTAAAAAAAAATGTAAGGCAATCGAAAATGTATCATCTTGAGGATTGTCGGGCGTTTGCTTTGCTCTACTAAATCGACGAACAGGAAGCCGAGGGAGAACTTATTATTTCGTTAATCTTTTTAAAACGATACTTCTCTTTACAAATTTTAAGCTTGCGTTTTAAAATTACCTAATGCACGGCGTTCGAAGCAATCTGCTACCTGCTGTACAATGGGGCATTAGCTAAATTCACAGTGGACATGCAATTATCATGCAATTTATGCAACTTTCGTATAGATTAGCACAAAAAGTGGACATCATGCCAATTGTAACATTTTTTTTGCCGGCTGACCTGCTTCATATTTATTTTGAAGAAAACCCAAAACAGACAAATTTTTTTTTAAATTTTTCGAAACTGGCACGCTCCGCCGGGTAAAACCGCGATTGCCCTTGACTTTGAATATTGTGCCCACCGCTGCTATAAATATCTGCATTTCATTTTAATACATTCAGTCTGACAGTGTACAGGTGTGAAAGAGCAAGGTAAAACAAATAAGTTTAGGGTATAATGTCCGCACAACAATTGGGAGATTGGCAAAAAAACAAGCCCAATTGTTGTTAACGAAGGACAATTTTGTGTCTGCGATTGAAAATATGCAAGAATAATTAAAAAATTATAATTTCAGGTTCAAATATATTGCTAAATGTCATATAATCTTTTCAATAAATATTATTTATTAATTAAATATTACATTACTATTTATTTTATTTTAGGTCGAAAAAAAAACGAAATGTGATTAAAATATAACTCGAAAAAGAGCCGCATATTAGCTTAAATATTAGTCAAAAATGATCTAAACTCGATAAAAATAAGACTCCAAAAAGAGTCGTTTATAACTAGAATGATTACTATAAAAGAGCCAAAATATGACTCAAAACGCGTCGCTTTTTGAACAAAGTGTCCTTTATGATCAGAAAACGAACGCTTTTATGCTTATTTTGATCAGAAAGGGGACTCAAAAAAGATTCAAATTTGACCGGAATTTTCAGAAAATGCTGGCTGCTAGCTATCAGCATAAACGCCGTCTGTATTTTGCTCAGCTGTTGCGACTTTGTATGTTTGCTGGTATGTGTAAGTAATTGTATGTAGTATGTATAATGACCATAAAAGTCGTTTTTCAAAAGTTGAAATTATTCAATAATTTTTATAGCCACCTGTCGGAAAAACACCAAACTATAATGTTATGAACCACAAGTTTTAACGAGTGCGTCTCTGTTAAGTTAACAGCTGCTGAATTCAGCTGTTTGTTATCGATAAGCATTTGCTTCTAAAAATTACTGAAATATAAGCTTATTAAAATTGCTTATATATTAAAAAAAAAAAGTAATTTTACATATATAATTTAATTAGTATCTAAAAATAGTGTTTTGTACTAAGTGTTTGTGACTGTGATTGCTTAAATTTAACCGTGGTGTCTTTATAATGTGTGTTACTGTAAACCATCTAACATGTAGAAATTGGTAATTAAAACTAATCTAACAAAATGAGTAGCAAAGTCGATCCAAAAAATCTATTATTTATTTATTTATATAAAATATCAACAAAGTTTAGTTGACAACAAATTAAGAATAAAAATATGTAAAATTAAATTAAAATTAGATTATTACATTATGGTATTAAAGTATTAATTTAAGTTTTAAGTTTAAAAAAAAAAAGTTTCAAATAAAAAAGTAGGGAAAGCTATAGTCGGACGCAACCGACAGTAGGAGACCCTGTACTTTGATTTGCCCTGGGCGTCGATAATATGTACATACTCAAATACACACACATATGTATGTACATATGTGTGTATACAAACACACATACACATATACATACAAATATACGCGCAAATACAAACAATAACAAATAATGATACAGAAATTCATACTCACAATCCAGCCCTAATGGCCGCGTACACTGTGGCTTCTCCCGTCCACAAACCCAATGCCTAGTACAGAAAATTGATAGTCCAATATTTCCGGTGTTATTATCCAATTGGGCTGCTTCTTATTCAGCTTATTCATGCAAAAAAGGAATTCAGTGACTTTAAAACTGCACATGCTAAGAACATTTTTGCAAATTTGAGGGGGAGGTGGATGAAATATCAAATTAAAAACATAAGCTTGGCCTGCCTATGTGATACACGAACCAAAAATAAAAAAACTCGGAAAGCTACAGTCGGATGCAACCGACAGTAGGAGACTCTGTACTTTCCTTTGCACACACACACACGCTAACAAACACTCACACATACACACATATCGTAAAGTCGCACGCAACCCCGCATACGCTCGCGCTGCTCCTCCCCTACCTATTACAGACAATTGAATCTTGAATATCTCCGGTGTTTATTATCCGATTGAGCCACAATTCACAGGACAGATAAAGATCTTGTATCTTTAAAATTGTGGGTGTGGCAGTTTTTCGCGGTTTTTGGGGGAGGGGGAGGAGGTATCAAAAATCTAAAACAAACTTGGTCTGCTTGCACTCTAGGAGCATCTAACTGCCAAATATGATGTCTCTAGCTCTTACAGTTTCCGAGATCTAGGTGTTCATACGGACGGACAGACGGACAGACAGACAGACAGACGGACATGGCTAGATCGACTCAGCTCGTCGTCCTGATCAAGAATATATATACTTTATGGGGTCTGCCACGCCTCCTTCTGCCTGTTACACACAAATGTCATTTGCACAAACTTAATAGACCCTTTTGTACTTTTTTAAAGTACAGGGTCTAATGAATTTGCGAGATCTAAGTGTTCATACAGACAGACAGACGGACAGACAGACAGGGCTATGTCGACTCAGCTTGTCGTCCTGATCAAAATTATATATACATTGTGGGGTCTGCCACGCCTCTTTCTGCCTGTTACATACAAATGTCAATTGCACAAACCTAATAGATCCTTTGTACTTTTTTAAAGTACAGGGTCTAAAAATAATTACGTCAACTTTGCAACATATCTGTAAGTCAATCATCTCCCCTTCCCGACATGGTTTTAATAAGAATAGGTCAACGAGCATGAAATGCTCCCCAAACCATTGCGGATCCGCCTTTGAAATTGCGACTTGAAAATAGAAAGGGATCCTTTCGCAAATCGCGCCAATAGTGACGAAACCCATCTGGGCCGTCAAGATTAAGTTTTTTCTCATCAGAAAAAATAATCTAAAAGAAAAATATTGATATACCCCTTCTATTTTCATACCACAATTTCGAAGGCGTATCCGCAATGGTTTCGGGAGCATTTCATGCGCCTGGAATGCTTGATCTGTGCTTCAAAAGCTCACGGATGAATATCGCGGAATACAAAAATGTATTGCGGGATCGGTTTCTGCCATTTTTGGAGGAAAATAGAGAGAGATATTTTGTTTTCATGCAGGATAATGCCTCTTTTCACGCACGCAACGGCTTCTGGAGGACCATTCCGGAAATGTTTTGGATTGGCCGGCTTGCTCTCCTGACCTTAATCCAATGGAAAATATCTGGGGTATCTTGGCCAGGCGAGTTTATGCCAACAATAATAAATTTGAGACCGTAGAATATCTGAGAAATGAATTTTTAAGGCTACGGTCTCCCTTGGACAAACACATTAATAAAAATTAAATTAATTTCATGGCTAAAAGAATTTTTGAAGTTGAAAAAGCTCAAGGCGGCTTTATTAATTATTAAGATTTAATTAATAAATAAAAATAAAAAGAAATATTGACAATATACAAAAATAATGAAATGTGTCGTATAATTTTGTTACAATTGCAGCCTAGCCAAAATCAAAGCGTGTGTGCTTTTTTTTACCGTTACTTAAAAACGAGAGATGCAAACAGAGATCAGAATAGCACATTTTGTACATAATTATTTACTCTATTATTCGTCATACTTTATTTTGATCTATTGTGTGTTTCCATTCTCCTACGAGGGCTGAAACAAAAATTTAAAGGGTGTCGTATAATTTTGGGCAGGAGTGTACAGTTTTAGAGTCACTGGATTTCTGGATTTGCATGAATAAAGCATTAGATGTTGCGAATGTTTGGTGCGATTTTCAGCCCAATCGGATAATAAACACCGGAGATATTAGACAACCAAATTTATGTAATAGGCATTTGGCTTGAGGAGGAGGGAAGTGTATAAGTGTATGTGTGTATGTATACACACATATGTATATATATACATATGTGTATGTGTATGTGAGTATGTATATATATGCTTGTGCTATTATCGACGCCCAGGGCAAATCAAAGTACAGGCTCTCCTACTGTCAGATGCGTCCGACTGTAGCTTTCCCTACTTTTTTAATAGAAAGAGTTATTTTAGCATTAATGCAATAGCAGTAAGTAAGATGCAAGTAAAATGCATATTAATGTGTAGAAATTCTGATTGTCCGTTTTGTTATGTGTGCGTTAGAACTGGTTCTATGTTACAATGTGTTCGATACATTTGATTAACTTTTTATTAATGGTTAAATAGATATGTAATCAAGACTTAAAAGTCCTCTTTGTGGATGCCACGAAGCCTGGGGCAACGACTCTTGCGCTTGTAGTCAGAGCGGAGCCAGGGCATTTTTACAAGAACAGTTTGACAGTGGTTCCATTGGAGCCCTTTTTGCTTACGCCTTACAGAAATCCAATGGCAGGAACCAAATAACATTCTTTTAATCTTCGTCATGCTTCTGCCCGAAATGTAATCGAGCGAACGTGTGGAGTGATTAAAAGCCGATGCAGCCTACTTCAAGAGTGCCTTTTGTATAATCCGTTAAAGGTCACATGTATAATAAATGTGTGCTGTGCACTTCATAATTTATGCCGAGAACATGAAGATCAGGAGTTTCAATTCGTTAATGTTGATCAAGGACGCGAAGAAATTGACTCTTTATTACATTCTGATCAGCCTGAAAAACGTCACAAATTCGAGATGACATAGCAACGGCTTTCGGACAACGTTAAACGAAAACCAAGAACTATTGGGGGTACCAAATACAAGACCCATACTCCAAAATAGGGCGTACCAGTGCAGTATATAAAGTTTTAATGATATAGGGATCGTTAAACTCCTTTGCCCAACGCTTTATGAATCCAAGGACCCCCATAGCTTTGCCAACAGCAGAGCAAATATGTTTATTAAATTTAAGTTTTGGGTCGAAAAGAACACCTAGATCATTTACTAATTCTATTCGCTCAAGAAGGTAATCATTAAGTTTATATGGAGGTAAAAGGGGAGAGCCCTTGAAAAACGACATTGCTTTACATTTGCCACAGTTCATGTTTAGCATATTGATGCTACACCATGAATGTAGTCTATTTAAGTCGGATTGAAGCCTGTGACTGGCTAGAGGATCATTAAAAGTCAGACAAATCTTTACGTCATCGGCATACATAAGTACCCGAGAGAAGGTAATAATGTTAGGCAAGTCATTGATAAATAATGTAAAAAGTAAGGGACCAAGGTGACTTCCTTGGGGAACGCCGGAAGTCACAAAGACTGGCTTGGATACAAAGCCCTTAAAATGCACTTTTTGAACTCTACCGTTAAGGTAGTTAAATATCCATAACAAAAGCTTATTTGGAAAACCAAGCAGGCCAAGCTTGCGAAGAAGTAAAATATGATTAACTGAATCAAATGCCTTACTAAAATCGGTGAAAATTACATCCGTTTGCATTTTCTTTTCAAAGCCTTTTACGACCAGCGAGGAAAATTCTAATAGGTTAGTGGTCGTCGATCTATTTTTCACGAAACCACGTTGAGTAGGTGAAATGATAGATTTACAAAAATGTTGAAGTTGAGAAGTGATTAGTTTCTCTACCAACTCAGGAATAGCAGACAACTTGGATATACCTCTATAATTTACAGCTTGGGATCTGTTTCCCTTTTTATGAAGGGGAATTATAAACGACTCTTTCCAAATGGTAGGGAAAGAGCAAGACTCAACAGACAGCGAAAACAACTTGTATAATGGCTTACATTAAACTTGAGCACAGTGTCTAAGTACGCAACCAGGTACACCGTCAGGCTCAGGTAAAAATAGAGGTTTAAGAGCCTGTAGTTCATCCAATAGTAAGGGTTCGGTTAATAAAGGATTTGAAATACAACCAGAAGCATTTAGCCGGTACGGGTAGGACTGCCGTAGCTGATAGCTTCTTGAGGAATAGGTTGTTTGAAAGAAGTCAGCAAAAAGATCGGCAATGGCACGATCATTAGAAGCCGTACTATTTTCAAAGACTACGGAAGCAGGAAATGTTGATGACTTTCGTTTCGAGTTTACGAAAGCATAAAAACGTTTCGGATCTCAGCGAAACTGAAGTCCACACCTTTTCAGGTATTTATGATATTTAAGGTTATTTAAGGCAAGAAAATTTGAGCGAGCAATGACATAGCGAGAGAAGTCCAGAGAAGATCCCGACTCCTTAAACTTTTTATACAGTCTTGATTTTCTATTCTTTAAACCCGACAATTCCCTAATAAACCACGGAGGGGGAGTGGGATCTCCGTGGAACACAAGCATCATACAATGAGTTCAGTTTAGAATAGAAAATTTTGACTGCATTCACCATGTCATTACCTGCGAAAAGGCACGACCAATCGGTTTGAGATAGTAGCTGAGTTAGCTTAGCAAAATCGGTTTTCCGAAAGCAGCGAACATGCTCTCCTGACACAAGATTCAGGCCAGAAACCGGTACGGGCAAGTCAATCAACACCTCTAGCGTTGGGTGGTATTTATCCTCAGGAACTGAAATGGGATCCGCGCGGGTCACAGAGAAATTAGCAATATCCTAGACAAAAATCAGATCTAACAATCTACATAGAGAATTTAAAATATCAGGTCTTAACCAGGTTTCAGTAAAGACCATGATATTAAATGTAAAGGATAGACTATTGCGATAGAGAGTAGAAAGTTTACTGCAAAGACCTTTAACGTTCTGATAGCCAAGGAGAGTAGAGTTTAGTTTTTCAGAAACGCTAGAGGGAAGTTTAATAGAGGGCCGTTTCTTCTTCTTTTTCACCTCGAACTCTTTGATTAATACATGTTCCGTCCAAAACTTCTTACTACATATTGTAGAAAAAATTGCAGGAGGAACGGTGATTTTAAACGACGTAATGTCCCGAGCATAACTAAAGTTGAATTTATCCACCTTGATATTGACTTTTATAGATGCCTGCATATACGCTAAAACATCTTCTGATGTTGTATCAGGGGCAAGTCTAGAAACAAAAATTTGTTTTTTAGGCGGTATCCCTACTAAGGCCTTATGAGAAACTGTCACAAAGCCAATAGAGGCATTCGTGACAGTTGACGGCGTAACAGTTTCAACCGGATTAGAAAATGACAAAAATTGAAATTAATAACAAGAAATATTATTCAATTAAATCGTTGTCATTTTCTTCGTTTTTGCTCAACAACGTTTTTATTTTTGCGTCGTGTTTTTGCTTGGCAAATCGACGCTTATTTGCTCTAAAAGCCAGGCGAACCATTTGCACATATGTTCTGTCGCTGGATCCGCTGTCCTTAAGTGCATCTGAAAGTAAAGTAAAATATAAGTTTGTGGTTACAAACAAGTATATAAATACACTTACCAAATATTGCCTTGTTAAAATTGGTACAGTTTTTGAATGGCACCTTGCCATTGACGCCATCATAGTTGGTTTCTAAGATGACGTCCTTTACAAGGATGCCTTCCAAATTGCGCGAGAGGTTGCCCTTTAAAATATTTTTTAAAATCGTCATCTAAAAATAGACCAAATTAAAATAGAAAATTAATAAGTTTTATTGTTGGAACTCATAATATAATAATTACATATGATGAGCAATCAGCCGAAATCAAATTTTCCACTGTTTGCAAATCTGCAGTGGACTGAACGGGGAACATGTTACCAGCCGGGATATCCTCCACCACTAATTTCCGCAACATGCTCAGTATAGTCGCCTGGTTTTCCATCATCCGCTGCTGATTAGCTTGAAGTTGCTGCTGATTTGCCTGAAGTTGGAGAGTGCTCTCCTTTAGCTCCTGCACTTCCAACACCAACTGCTTTATCACATTTGGTCCAAATTCCGGGTTGCTGACTTCAAATACATTTCGCTCCATTTCTAAAAATAAAAAAAATTATAAAAGAAAAAACTCGGAAATCTACAGTCGGACGCAACCGACAGTAGGTGACCCTGTACTTTGATTTGCCCTGGGCGTCGATAATACCAGCTGCATATATGCACGCAAATACAAACAATAACCAATACTCATACAGAAATTCATGCTCACAATCAAAAATCACGCATACGCCCTAGTGGCCGCATAAGCTGTGGCTTCCCCCCTCCCCAAGCCAACTGCCTAGTACTGAAAATTCTTTGTCCAATATCTCCGGTGTTTATTATCCGATTGGGCTGCAACTCGCACCAAACATGCAAAGCACCTAAAGCTTTAATCCTGCAAATGAATCCAGTGACTCTAAAACTGTATATACTAAGGACATTTTTGCAAATTTGAGGGGGAGGGGGATGAGATATCAAATGAAAAACATAAACTTGGCCTGCCTATGTAATACACGAACCAAACAAAAAAAAAATTACGTCTCTAGCTCTTATAGTTTCCGAGATCTCGGTGTTCATACAGACGGACAGACAGACAGACAGACGGACAGACAGACAGACAGACAGACAGACAGACGGACATGGCCAGATCGACTCAGCTCGTCGTACTGATCAAGAATATATATACTTTATGGGGTCTGCCACGCCTCCTTCTGCCTGTTACACACAAATGTCATTTGCACAAACTTAATAGACCCTTTTGTACTTTTTTAAAGTACAGGGTCTAAAAAGTAGGGAAAGCTACAGTCGGACGCAAAGCTACAGTCAGACGCAACCGACAGTAGGAGACCCTGTACTTTGCTTGCCCTGGGCGAATTTGAGGGGGAGGGGGATGATTTTTGAAACATTTGAAATAAACTTGACCTGCCTATGTAATACACAAACCTAACAAAAAAAATTAAGTCTCTAGCTCTTATAGTTTCCGAGATCTAGGTGTTCATACAGACGGACAGACAGACATGGCTATATCGACTCAGCTCGTCGTGCTGATCAAGAATATATATACTTTATGGGGTCTGCCACACCTCCTTCTGCCTGTTTCACACAAATGACATTTGCACAATCCTAATAGACCCTTTTGTACTTTTTTAAAGTACAGGGTCTAAAAACGGTTTTTTCGTGTCGCACGCTACAGCGATAGGGCACTACTTTCAATTTAAAGGTTAAAGTTCTGTAAAAGAAAAAAAATAAAAACTCGGAAAGCTACAGTCGGACGCAACCGACAGTAGGTGACCCTGTACTTTGATTTGCCATGGGAGTCGATAATAGCAGCAGCATATATGTACATACTCACATACACATACACATACACATACAAATGCATATATACATATGTATGTATACACACACACATACACTTATACATATAAATATATACTAAAATACAAACAATAACCAATACTCATACAGAAATTCAAACTCACAATCAAAAATCACGCATACGCCCTAGTGGCCGCGTACGCTGTGGCTTCCCCCCTCCCCAAGCCAAATCCCTAGTACTGAAAATTGTTTGTTAAATATCTCGGGTGTTTATTATCCGATTGGGCCGCAACTCGCACCAAACATGCAAAGCATCTAAAACTTTAATCCTGCAAAAAATGAATCCAGTGACTCTAAAACTGTATATACTAAGAACATTTTTGTAAATTTGAGGGGGAGGGGGATGAGATATCAAATTAAAAACATAAACTTGGCCTGCCTATGTAATACACGAACCAAACAAAAAAAGAATCAAGTCTCTAGCTCTTATAGTTGCCGAGATCTCGGTGTTCATACAGACAGACGGACAGACAGACAGACGGACATGGCTAGATCGACTCAGCTCGTCGTCCTGATCAAGAATATATATACTTTATGGGGTCTGCCACGCCTCCTTCTGCCTGTTACACACAAATGTCATTTGCACAAACTTAATAGACCCTTTTGTACTTTTTTAAAGTACAGGGTTTAATAATTTTTGTTTTTCACTAAAATTAAAGAACATAAGTTAAGTAATAAGACTACTATTGCTCCAATTCACTGTGTTAACATTAATGTCAAATTTGGAATTTTGAAAAATGTTAACTTTAGGCATACAATTGCACACAAAGAGGTTGGGCTGGGTTTGATAAAAATTTGTGCATTTATAATTATTTTTGGCCGCGTCTCCATACAAGCCCAACCACTGTGCACTCGCTTCTGCAGCTCGAACACAACAGAGTCGTCAGCGCTAGCCGACCCTTTCAAACCCCGCTCTTAGTCGGTAACACCCTGTTTAAATTGAGGTCGTAAGACCAAAATTGGGACTTTTTGCTTGAGACTGGTCTCAAGCCCATACAAAATGTTGTCAGCTGCGTTTGAATTTGGGACTAGTCGTGAGAGCTGCGACCAAAAAATCCAGAGTGCTGCGCAACAGAATTCTTGAGCGAATGGCTAACACACAGGAGAGGATGCTATAACTGCTTGAGGAAGAAAAAGGGAATAAATAAAATTATAACTCTTGTAAAGTAAAAAAAAATTTAATCTTCAGAATAACCAACAAAATAATTTGTCAAAGCTAATCTTATATTATTTGGGACATTTTGTTGTCCCTCTATTAAAGAGGTTGTGGTGCTGGGCTGCTCATTCTCAAGCTCAGTATCTGCCGCGTAATTCTCCTGGTAAAGGTTGTTATTTGCATTTAAACAATTATGCAACACTTTATGATTGCATTCGCATTTTTTATCGAGTTGTCTAGGCCTTTACCAAGTCGACGAAATCTTCCTTTCAGCTGACAGAATGCATTTTCCACTACGCGCCTGACTTTAGATAGGCGTAATAAAAAATCTTGTGTTCCTCTGGCGCGTCAATGGAGAACGGAAACGGCTTCATTAAGGTAGCCGATAATTTAAATGCTGAGTCGCCAATAAGCATTACCGGAACCTGCGTACCGTTTATGTTTCTTACATTGTTCGCGCTATACAGGATGCGTTTTAAATTGGATCGCTCATATATTTGAGAGTCATTACATCTACCAGGAGCTCCAACATTTATATACAGAAATTGGTAGCGATGGTTTACCAATACAAGTAGCACAATAGAGTACCACCCTTTATAATTTTAGAATTCAGAGGCGTCCTTCTTTGGTGCCTTGACTTCAATATGGCAACCGTCTATCGCACCAAAACATGGCGGAAACCCAGGTGTTCAGAGACGCTTTCTGCCACCTTCGCCTGTGTAAAAATGTCTTGCCCTAAATACTTGGGAGATATTTTTTTTCAGACTAGCGTGCAAAATTCGTTAAGAATTTTGCAGACGCTAGCCTCCGACATGTCAAACATTCGGGCAATAGTCCTATATTCTGCAGACGACCCTAAGCTGTATACAGCTATTGCCACACGCTTTTGCAAGGGAATGGCTTGTCGAAAGTTGGTGTCTTTTCTTGCGAACTCTGGTAACTGTTCGACTAAGTAAGCAAATAGGCTCCTTTCCATTTTAAAGAATTTCTTAAATTTGGAAGGTGATGCCTTCGGCACGTCAAATTCCTAACAACTTCCGAACCGAGCCTTTAAATAAATATACCATTGATTATTAAATATCTTAAATGAATGACACAATTTATTATTGCATGCATCCATATAGTTCTTGGCATTGATTCAGCTTTGAAAACTGCAACAACATTTGCCATTTGTTCCAAATGGCTTTCATGGGCATGTTCCATGCGCTGAGCCTCTTCGCTACACTCCATTTCGCTTATGTCCAGCATTATCTAGTACTGAGCAATTAAATCAATACTTATTTTTTCCATTTTATTATCAAAATCTTTTAATTTATTCTGCGAGTCACGAATCAAATTAAATGTAAACAAAAAAGACTCGGAAAGCTACAGTCGGATTCTACTGACAGTAGGAGACCCTTTACTTTCCTTCGCACACACACTAAGTACAGGCAATTGAATTTTGAATATCTCCGGTGTTTATTATACGATTGAGCCACAATTTACAGCACTGATAAAGATTATTATAAGATTATGGTATGCCAAAGCACATGTTTGTACCTTTAAAATTTTGGGGGAGGGGGGCCAGGTATCAAAAATCTAAAACAAACTTGATCTGCCAACAATATAGGGGCATCTAACTGCCAAATATGATGTCTCTAGCTCTTACAGTTTACGGGATCTAGGTGTTCATACAGACAGACAGACGGACAGACAGACGGACATGGCTAGATCGACTCAGCTCGTCGTCCTGATCAAGAATATATATACTTTGTGGGGTCTGCCACGCCTCCATCTGCCTGTTACATACATTTCGGACTTGCACAATCTTAATAGACCCTTTGTACTTTTTTAAAGTACAGGGTCTAAACAGCTGATTTCGACTTACGACCGTTTGCTCAGTGTGAACACCTAAAAGGTCGTAGCCCAAAAAAAAGTCGTAAGACCGCAATATAAATTAGGTATAAGTCGCGCTGAGTTGCGGTGTTTGGTTCGATGAGTTGCGGTGTTTGGTGTTGCGGTGTTTTGGTGTGGTGTTTCTGGGGTACTATTTCTTGTGTGGTATTTTCGCGTTGTCAGACTATTCTTATGGCAGGCTAATTTAAAGTTATGTATTCTGACTTGTTAGCTAATAATAAGGCTCGTAGAGTCAAAAACACTTAAAATTTAATAAGAGGTAAAGACTCCTTGCCGTAAATTACATATTTAAGCTTTCAAACTAAATAATAAGTGAACAAATAAAGAGATTGAATTCCAGATCAATGCGGTTCCGTTTCGAACGCATTCTCATAATGCACATTGGGATGAAATGCCTTTATTTTGGCTACAACTAAAAAGTTCGTGTTAATATATCAATAATGTTACAATTATTTTAAGCTAAGAAAAGATGCGGGCAAGGTTGCTATTCGTCGAGATGACTTACTAGAAGTTTGGCTGGATACAAACCGCAATGTCAACGGTACTTTTGTAATTCCAAATGATTTTCCGGAAAACGATTTGGAGGTGATTAAAAACAAAATAAAAAACTCGGAAAGCTACAGTCGGCTTCAACCGACAGTAGGAGACCCTGTACTTTCCTTTGCACACACACACACTAACATACACTCACACATGCACACATAGCGCAAAGTCACACGCAACCACACATACGCTCGCGCTGCTCCCCCCTTACCTAGTACAAGGAATTGAATCTTGAATATCTCCGGTGTTTATTATCCGATTGGGCTGAAATTCACAGAACAGATAAAGATTATCATAAGATTATCGTATGCCAAAACACAAGTTTGTATGTTTAAAATTGTGGGTGTGGCAGTTTTTCGCGGTTTCTGGGGGAGGGGGGAGGTATCAAAAATCTAAAACAAACTTGATCTGCTGGGGCATCTAACTGCCAAATATGATATCTCTAGCTCTTACAGTTTCCGAGATCTAGGTGTTCATACGGACGGACAGACAGACGGACAGACGGACATGGCTAGATCGACTCAGCTCGTCGTCCTGATCAAGAATATATATACTTTGTGGGGTCTGCCACGCCTCCTTCTGCCTGTTACATACATTTCGGGCTTGCACAATCTTAATAGACCCTTTTGTACTTTTTTAAAGTACAGGGTCTAATTACAAAGTGTGTAGTATCGGAGCAAAAACGAGCTTATCATTATAAGGCATGCAGACATACTTATATTTAATTAAATTAAAAGGGATAACTTCTATTTCTGACGGTATATTGCTACTTATAACTATATCTATGTTCTCCGAATTTAAAGGCTCGGTGTAGAATGGCTGTGGATCAGCAAACTTTCTACATTCAACAGACTCCTTATCAATGAATTTTGTTATTAATATAGGAGTACATGAACACACACAACAATAACAGTTTGGAGAAAGTGTAGTTAATGTAAAATTCTCGTTAATGAATTTTACCTTAACTCCTTTTTTGTTTTTTATAAAGCCATACTTTGTAGACCCTGTACTTTAAAAAAGTACAAAAGGGTCTATTAAGTTTGTGCAAATGACATTTGTGAGTAACAGGCAGAAAGAGGCGTGGCAGACCCCACAAAGTATATATATTCTTGATCAGGACGACGAGCTGAGTCGATCTAGCCATGTCCGTCTGTCTGTCTGTCTGTCCGTTTGTCTGTCCGTCTGTATGAACACCGATATCTCGGAAACTATAAGGGCTAGAGACGTAATTTTTTGTTTGTTTGGTTCGTGTATTACATAAGCAGGCCAAGTTTATGTTTAGACCCTGTACTTTAAAAAAGTACAAAAGGGTCTATTAAGATTGTGCAAATGACATTTGTGTGTAACAGGCAGAAGGAGGCGTGGCAGACCCCATAAAGTATATATATTCTTGATCAGCACGACGAGCTGAGTCGATATAGCCGTGTCTGTCTGTCCGTCTGTCTGTATGAACACCTAGATCTCGGAAACTATAAGAGCTAGAGACTTAACTTTTTTTTTTGTTAGGTTAGTGTGTTACATAGGCAGGTCAAGTTTATTTCAAATGTTTGAAAAGTCATCCCCCTCCCCCTCAAATTCGCAAAAATATTCTCAGCATGTACAGTTTTAGAGTCACTGTTTTCCTTTTTTGCATGAATAAATCTTTAGGTGCTTTGAATGTTTGGTGCGATTTGCAGCCCAATCGGATAATAAACACCAGAGATATTGGACAAACAATTTTCTGTACTGAGCATTTGGGTGGGGGAGGGGGAAGCTACAGTGTACGCGGCCACTAGGGCGTATGCGTGATTTTTAGACCCTGTACTTTAAAAACGTACAAAAGGGTCTATTAAGATTGTGCAAGTCCGAAATGTATGTAACAGGCAGAAGGAGGCGTGGCAGACCCCATAAAGTATATATATTCTTGATCAGGACGACGAGCTGAGTCGATCAAGCCATGTCCGTCTGTCCGTCTGTCTGTCCGTCCGTCCGTCTGTCCGTCTGTATGAACACCTAGATCTCGGAAACTGTAAGAGCTAGAGACATCATATTTGGCAGTTAGATGCCCCTATAGTGCAAGCAGATCAAGTTTGTTTTAGATTTTTTATACCTGTCCCACCTCCCCCAAAAACCGCGAAAAACTACCACACCCACAATTTTAAAGATACAAACTTGTGTTTTAGTATACGATAATCTTATGATAATCTTTATCTGTGCTGTGAATTGTGCTGTGAAATCGGATAATAAACACCGGAGATATTCAAGATTCAATTCCCTGTACTAGGTAAGGGGGGAGCAGCGCGAGCGTATGTGTGGTTGCGTGTGACTTTGCGCTATGTGTGCATGTGTGAGTGTATGTTAGCGTGTGTGTGTGCGAAGGAAAGTACAGGGTCTCCTACTGTCGGTTGAATCCGACTGTAGCTTTCCGAGTTTTTTTTGATTGTAAGTATGAATGTCTGTATGAGTTTTGAATATTGTTTGTATTTGAGCATATATTTGTATGTATAAGTGTATGTGTGTATGTATACACACATATGTATATATGTATGTGTATGTGTATGTGAGTATGTTCATATATGCTGCTGTTGTTATCGACGCCCAGGGCATCCCAAAGTACAGGGTCTTCTACTGTCGGTTGCGTCCGACAGTAGCTTTGCGTCCGACTGTAGCTTTCCCTACTTTTTAGACCCTGTACTATAAAAAAGTACAAAAGGGTCTATTAAGATTGTGCAAGCCCGAAATGTATGTAACAGGCAGAAGGAGGCGTGGCAGACCCCACAAAGTATATATATTCTTGATCAGGACGACGAGCTGAGTCGATCTAGCCATGTCCGTCTGTCCGTCCGTCCGTCTGTCCGTCCGTCCGTCTGTATGAACACCTAGATCTCGGAAACTGAAAGAGCTAGAGTCATCATATTTGGCAGTTAGATGCCCCTATAGTGCAAGCAGATCAAGTTTGTTTTAGATTTTTGATACTTGCCCACCCTCCCCCAAAAACCGCGAAAAACTGCCACACCCACAATTTTAAAGATACAAACTTGGCATACGATAATCTTATGATAATCTTTATTTGTGCTGTGAATTGTGGCTCAATCGGATAATAAACACCGGAGATATTCAAGATTTAATTTCCTGTACTAGGTAAAGGGGGAGCAGCTCGAGCGTATATGTGGTTGCGTGCGACTTTACGATATGTGTGCATGTGTGAGTGTTTGTTAGTGTGTGTGTGTGTGCGAAGGAAAGTACAGGGTCTCCTACTGTCGGTTGAATCCGACTGTAGCTTTCCGAGTTTTTTTAAATACATATGTAGTTTGCATGATAATTGCATTCTAAAATTTGTTCAAGTTGTCTGAATAAATTGATTGATTGCGAATAGCAAAATAAATCCCATTTCCCCTACTGCACTGTCTGCAATCTGTATTGGGAATCACAATATAAAAATATTTTAATAATTACACATGATAGCATGTTTCTATTATAGTATTTTTATTTCGATCTTAAATATATTCTTGAAGAGTTAGACGGAAAATATTGAATTAATATGCATTTGGCATCACGACACTTTAAATGTAGTTTTTACTTCGGCCGCCATTATTATATGCTTTTTACCAGGTCGACATAAGCCTCGGGCGTTATTATATGCACCTGATAAAATACTTATCGCCGGGGATGTTAAATATCACATTTTCTGTTCAAGCAGTGCTTGGAGATTCCCGATATATGTCATAGCCATTGTCAGTGTTTCAAATTTGGAGAGACGTCGGTCGTGTCCCATAAATGGCACTATTTCCCTTAGCTCCTCATAAGCCTCATTCAAGCTGTTCATACGGCGTCGTTCACGGGCATTGGCTGCTATACGGCGCTGTTGTTGCAAAACATTCTTTAGTGCGTAGGGTTGACTACGTGAGGTACCTTTTGTTTGGATGTGCGTGGATGTGTTTGAGTGCTGCCGTGATTGCTGCAGTAAATGGACTGAAAGCTGCTGCCGGTGCGACTGCTGGAATAAAATCTGCTGCTGGAGTGGAATCTGTTGATGGAGTCGTAGTTGCTGATGATGCGAAAGACGCTGTAGCTGTGGGAGTGGAACTTTATGCTGATTGTGGAGAGGCTGCTGGGGGGGCTGCGATTGTTGGAGCGGTTGCTGAAGCTGCTGTAGCTTTTCCTGCAATCCCAATTCCTGTTGATTTTGGACGAGTGGCTGGAGTGGAAGCTTCTGTTGCTGCTGACCGAACCGCTGCATGAGCAGCTTGGGCTTCTGATCATGCTGGAGTGATAGCTCCTGGTGGGATGTTATAAGCGTCTGATGAAGGGTGTGCTGCTGCTGGAGAGTTTGCTGAATGGGATGCTGATGATAGTGTTCTTGCTTTTGTTGATATTGTTGTTGTATTTTTTTGTAGGCTACAATGTGTTCCAAGTCTAAAATCGCATAGAAATCTAAGTCAATATCTAGACTCTTTGCGCCATCAGTGTCTAGACTCTTTGACCAATGACTATGCAGACTGCCGGGATAATCACAGTCCTTGTCCAGGTTCGATTTTTTCTCGTTCCATATTTCTTCCAGCACCTCAATGCCGTTAAGCATGTCGTCATCTGCTGAACTTTCAGGATTTTGCATGTCGAAGTAAAAGTGTAGCAAGTGCTCTTCGTTCGTCCACATGTTAAATGCTTGGTAGTCACAGGATAACTAATACTCTGGTTACTGAAAGCAGCGTTTTTATACCTCGTAGGAACAGAGGCAGAGCAGTAGTAAAACAGGTAGCAAGCCCTACTGAGCGTTTACTGGCCCGCTTTATGCTTATGCTCTTCGGGTCTTACCTGATTTGCCGATCGCTCGTGCAACATTTATTGTTTTTCATAAGCATATATAGAATATACATATGTATGTATGTATGTCTGAACAGGTAGTAGCAGTGCTGCCTGTAGAAGAACGTGCCTTAAATTAGCTGTGGTCAAAAGGGATTCATTGCCACTTGGGCTGGACTTGGGTTTCTCCTTTCTGCTCTGGCCTCGGCTTAATTTGTTTGACGTGACATTTTGCTACCGTTCCACAATACTTCTTTAACTCCTTTTCAACGTACCGTAGGAATTACATGCATATTTATTTAATTTGATCTAAAGTCTTGTAACACAATTGTTTCCAAGGTCAATTGTTGATAACAAAAGAAAACTTCGCATTATTGTGGGAATATGCAACTGCAATTTTAGTTGATCGACGTGTTTCAAGTCTTACTAAAAATACCGCATTTTGCGTAGCTCGGGCTTTGCATGTCTGTGCTGTGGTCTAGGGATCATCAAGTAAGCACAAATTTCTCCCAGTTCTTTTGGTATGTGGTTTGGGACTTTCGATTTTTTTGTCGTAGGCTGTTGCCTTGTAAATTGTAAATCGCAGCATGCATATTTAGCATAATCAATGTTGTCTTTTAGATAATGTTTGAGTATGTATGCACAACGACTATACCAGCAATAAGTATTAAGTCTTGTGAATTTGTTCAACTCTTCAAACATAATCAAAATTTATATTTTAAATATTTTCCGAATTGAATACATTATTTATTCAACTTCAATACAACATTCCTGAATGAAATATTTGTCTTACATCGTAACCAGATCGAAATTGAGTTAGAAACTAAGAGGTGACTCAAAAATTTAAAGTAGTGCAATTCTATGTTGCATTCTATAGCTGCACATTCCATTTAGAGATGCACTACGGCTCAGTTTTTTACTGTCATCAGTTGTAGCTACTTCACACTTTATGAAAGGTTAATTAACTCCGCACTGATGAAAAAATCAATACGGACAGTTCGCTGAATTTCTATAGAAATTGGGCAAAACAATTCGAAAACAAGGACGAGTCGAGCGCCGGGCATGGATAATATGTACAAATGATACATCGTTGTCCCTATTCATTTATCACAAATATTGACAAGAACAAATAACCTAAAAAACGAAAGAAGGGACTATGCCGACAAAAGAGGTATCATATCATCTCCAAAATCAGAGTGTACGTGACTTTTGATCTCTGCGTTGGACTGATAGATATGCCCCGTGACAGAAATGCTGCTCGACAGTAAGACGGAGTTTCCAGCGACACATAGAGATCGGCTAAAGATCTAAAACGCCCCCAAATATCCAATTAGCATCCTTCTTACCTGACCACAATAACAATTGGGCACTTGCTTGACCTTGTCAAAATAGTAACAATGGGCTAAGACGGTGCATGGTTGAGACTGAAGCCTTGCCAGGTTGAACAATAGCTCAGCTAATGTTAATACCATTGCGTGTTTTCGCCCACTCAAGATTAATCGTTTTTACTGTGCGGATTAGACATTGGCGCAAAATTGCGAATATGCGATTAGAAGTCAAGTACAATATGCCCACAATTACGTGAAATGGTGCTGCTTTGTCACTGAAAGAAAAGCAGAGGGTGTGTCTCTTCCTTTGTGTAGTTTTTCCTAGACAAAAGGTACTGAGTGGCTATTGTTCCATTATGTATTAGAGATCACTTCGAGAGAAATTGAAGCCAAATTATCATTTAATATATGTATGAGCATTATGGTTTATTATTGTGCACAGTTCTGCAAATTTGTTTGTGGGTTACGGGAAATTACAGACTGCACGACGCTACCATAACTTTAAGAATAGAAAGAGAGCCGCTAACAATTTTTAGGATCTTAAGACGCATACCATAAATTTGGGACACGCTTCAGCTATACTCCTAAGCCGTTTATTAGCCATATTAGCATATCCGTTACCCAACCTCAGCTTCAGACAATTAATTCTCTTTCCTATTATTAATTTAAATAAAATTTAAACAATAAATTAAGTCACTATCTTAATGTAAATATTTTGTAGCAGTGGCCCAAAAACACGGAAGTTATTATGTAAACAATATTGCATGCGCCCGCCCTTGGGGTGCTTCCGCTAAGTAAAAAGAAGACGGAGCATTTTTGTTCTGCTGCTGTGCAGTTTATGACTTTTTAGAAGAAATAATGTTTTTATAATTATAAAATATTGTTTTCATACTTTCTTAAATAGACAATGTAATACAGAGGTAATTTTGTAAGAATTAATTGCAAAGAAGTGGGAGTGGCAATTCGGAATATGTTTGACACCAGTAATCCTGTAAAAAATATATTAAATTTAATTGTAAATGATACGATTTTATACGCACCTATTGAAAATACTCAGAATCTTCATTTTCAAGTTCCATATCGCATGGAAATTCAAAACAATCATCAAATTCATCTGAATCCTTGGAACCGCTGCCGAAGCTATGTAAGGAGGTTGATAGCAAATTCAATACTTCAGTTGGAAGATGTACGCGATTTTGCAAATGTATACGCCTATCTTGGTTTACTGAAGAAATTACGGGATCCGATGTATCCATTGCTCTATGGTAAACGTCAGCAAAATTATTTATTCTGCTACTTTTTCTTGCGTGGTGCAGTCGATCAGATTTGTATATTTTGTTTCTAGCTTCAGCTCCCTCCTCTCCAAAGTATCCTAATGGGAGAACTGTGTTTTGCAGTATATCACTTGAGTGCACAAGAATTTTATGTACTGTTGCCGTCATTGGTAACCAAGGGTATTTTTCGATTATAATTTCCGCCGTGTTCAAACAAAATATTTCAAATTGAGCTAAATTAACTGGCAACTGACTTGAAAGACATGTTAGTATGGTGCCAAAGTTCATAATTAGCTGGTGATCAATACCAGTTATTTCAGCAAATATTTTGCTGTCTTTAAATGCGCGACGAGCAGTATTTCCATCATTTGTGCTGCCAAATCCCCCAATTTTCGGTTTATCAACTCGAAGCGATAGTTGTTCCCAAAACATATTTTGAATCTGTTTTTTTCTTTGTAAGACATCTGCTTTATCATTTTGATTCGATATTCGCCATTTTTGTATTTTGATCTTATAACCTGCGTGCAGTACAAATTCAAATACGCGAATCCAGCAATGCAATGGACTTATTCCATACTTTAAATTGCTTTGAA
Source organism: Liodrosophila aerea (assembly GCA_035045005.1). NCBI lineage: Eukaryota > Metazoa > Arthropoda > Insecta > Diptera > Drosophilidae > Liodrosophila > Liodrosophila aerea. The sequence goes on from JAWNNL010000490.1 coordinate 71,019, forward strand.
TTGGCAGGAACTTTTCGCATTTAAAATCTTTATTATTAAGAAAGTCAAGCGGAGTTGCCTTACAAATTGGACAGGCTTGGGTTGAAGTAGTGTCGGTCAAAGCGTTGAGAACTTTGCCGTCAATTACTGTCAAATATAAAATATAACGAATGTAAATGAATTTACCATTATTTAAAATAATTTTGCACGGCTGCAAGTTCATTATCTGGCCTTTTAAATTTTCATTTTCTTTCAAAATTGTATCTTTTGTCTCCTTTATAAAAGCCAATTTTAGTGGCCGACAAAATCTGATTGATTGTGGTGTTCTGTTATTCCACAATATATTCCCAGAGGGATCTGTCATTCTTAAGGGCGTTACTGTCGTGGCAAAAATGCTGGAATCCAAATCACAATCTTGCGATACAGAGTAACCCTGTTTGAAATTAGATTGTCCAGTGCTTCCATCGAATCCGTAACTTAGAATCAGATCTGCACTCAGTAAGTTCGTGCCTTGCTCTTCCATCACTTTTATTATCACGTCTTCTTGTAGTAATACAATTCGAGTGGCCGTATGCACAAGAAGATTTTGTAGTGGCACTTCTGCTTTTAATTCAGTTATCATGATACCATCTGGTCGGCAGTTTGATTTGTGGTTGGCAACCTCCTTATATGCTGGATACAAATCAAAAGAATTAAGTTTTGACAAATCCTTTATTGCCAAATACTGACTCTTAGTAAACCCATTATCTAAAAGAAACGCTAGGGCGTCATTAAGGGAGATTACTTTTGGTTTTGCAGGCGGATGTAATAGTGCATTGCGAATCATTTTAGCTTTCTCAGGGCATTTTGACAATAATTTCAGAATGTATGCCAAGTCTCTTTGTCCGCACTTTCGAGCAACTGTGCTTGCTGCTTGCATCAGAAGACACACATTCCCTCCATCATATGCAGCTAAATATGCAGCTTTTTTTCCTCGTGCTCTTACACTTTTGCACATTCTAAACGACAATGAAGGCCGACCAATTGGTCTTTTAGTCTTATAATTTGGAAACCAAAACTTTGTTTTTGTGCTCAGCCAAAGTTCATGATTTCTTTAAAATTGTGTTAAATTAAATTAAATTAAATTAAAATAAATAAATTATGGACTTTGCTGGACTCACTTTGTTGGCCTTCTCAAAGATTAGTTTTAGTTACCAATTTCTACATGTTAGATGGTTAACAAAAACACACAATTATAAAGACATCACGATTAATTTCGAACAATCACAATCACAAAGATTCCAACTTGTATGCGAAGAAAACAAAACACATCGATAAAAATGATTAGGTAAGCTTTTTTAAAATAACTTTTAATAAATTACAACAAAAAGTCTATACCTTTGCAATGTCTGATAGATTCAGAACGCATACGTTCCCGTTGAAGTGAAACTAAATGCAGTAAAATATAAACGTTACGTTGGTATTAATAAGAGAAAATTAATAATTTATGGTGAATTAAACTGTTCAATGTCGTTATCAAATCGAAATATATACATATATATAACTAATGGATCTATGGGATATCCAGGCAGAGATTTTTTGAAGCAATGTAAAACTGAGACAATTGTTGGAAATCTTACATTCGAAAATGTAAAAAACTCGGAAAGCTACAATCGGATTCAACCGACAATAGGAGACCCTGTACTTTCCTTTGCTCACACACACACACTAACATACACTCACACATGCACACATAGCGCAAAGTCACACGCACCCACACATAAGCTTGCGCTGCTCCCCCCTTACCTAGTACAGGGAATTGAATCTTGAATATCTCCGGTGTTTATTATCCGATTGAGCCACAATTCACAGCACAGATAAAGATTATCATAAGATTATGTATTATGCCAAACACAAGTTAGTATGTATGCCAAAACACAAGATAGTAATTTTAAAATTGTGGGTGTGGGTGTGGATGTTTTTGGTCGAGGGTGGTTGGGGGGGGGGGGGGGGGAGGTGTCAAAAATCTAACACAAACTTGATCTGCTTGCACTATAGGAGCATCTAACTGCCAAATATGATGTCTCTAGCTCTTACAGCTTACGAGATCTAGGTGTTCATACAGACGGACAGACAGACGGACGGACGGACGATCAGACGGACATGGCTATATCAACTCAGCTCGTCGTCCTGATCAAGAATATAAATACTTTGTGGGGTCTGCCACGCCTCCTTCTGTCTGTTACATACATTTTGGGCTTGCACAAACTTAATAGACCCTTTTGTACTTTTTTAAAGTACAGGGTCTAAAAATGATAGATGACTTAAAAGGAAATGTAATATAGATCGAACAAGGATGTAAAGATAACAATGAAGAGCATATACAAAGTAGACACAAAGAACTCGAAGAAATTAGAAGTAAAGCTGGAAAAGACATAAAGTTAAATCATAAATAAAAATAAATCATATATAGATGCAAAACGACAGGAATCAAAAGTATAGAAAGAAGGAGTGTATGTAACGATTAAAAATTTCCATTTAACAGTTGGAGTTTCAATTAAATTAATACCACAGTTTAAAGGATCATATAAAATAACTAAAATTATAAACAACTACAGATTCTTTTTGACAGATGTTGAAGGCTTTCATGTTGTACTGCTGAATGCGTCAATTAATAATAATAAATAAAGTAATTTATGGTTTACAGTCATTACTTTATGGTGCCAAGTTTGCTTACAGACTGCTGTTATTTGGCGGTTTTTGTTAAAACTATTCAGTTGATCTTAAAATTTTAAATTAGAATATATGTATAAATGTTATAGGTATTATTAGAACATATGTATGTAAAATAAATTGACTTAACAGACTTCTCACTAGGATCAGCTTTGTTATTCATCAGAGCAGAGGCAGAGTAGGGGTAGATCAGATGTAAAACAGGTAGTAAGCCATACTGAGCGTTTATTGGACCGCCTTATGACTGTCAGCTCTCACCTGATTCGCCAATCACAAGTGTAACACGTTCCTGTTTTTCTTAACCGTATCTTGAATATATGTATGTATGTATGTTTGAACAGGTAGTGGCGGCGCTGTCTGCAGAAGAACGTGCCCTAAATTGGCTTGTGGTCAAAAAGAATTAATTGCCACTTGGCTTGCACCTCGTTTCTACCGTGGCCCCAGCTGGTGTTGTTTGACCTGAAATTTTGCTACCTACCTGCAATAACATCTTTAACCCCTTTTGATCGACACGTAGCTATATATACATATTTATTTAGTTTGATATACATTCTTGTAACACAATTGTTGCCAAGGTCAATTGTTGATAACAAAAGAAAACTTCTCATTTTTGTGGGAATACATACGTAATTGCAATTTTAGTTGATCGACATGTTTCAAGTCTTACTAAAAGTACTCCCATGTAGAAAACCGCATTGTGTGCCTCGAGCTTTACATGTATGTGCTGTGGTCTAGTGATCATCAAGTAAGCAGAAATTTCTCCCAGTTCGTTTGGAATGTGGTTTGTGACTTTCGATTTTAACCAGTGCAACTTATTGGGACAGAATTAATGGTTTTGCATTTTTTTTAGATATATGCAGCGCAAGACGTTCGTGCAATGAAATTCACAGCAATTTATCACGTTTATGGGTTTATGGGACAATGCACAAACACACACATCGCAAAGTCAAACGCAACCACGCATACACACTTATGTACATACATTAAGTGCATGCGCGCTGCTCCCCCTTGCCTACTGCGGAAACATGACTATATCGACTCAGCTCGTCGTCCTGATCAAGAATATACTATATACTTTGTGCGGTCTGCCACGTGTAATATATGTACGTGTGAGCATTCATATGCTGCCATATTCGTTTAAAATAGCGCGGGTATATACATACATTTAAGCACATACATACATATGTACATCAGAACATACATATGTACATATATACATATAAACATACTTTCGTACATACATGCATATAAACATATGTATGTGCATATGTATGCATGTATATACATCAGTAAATACATACATATGTACATATGTACATACGTACATACATATTTACGTACATACATCTTACATTCATTCATGCATGTACATGTACATTCATGCGTACATACATACATTGAAGCATATGTACACATATGGTCAAAATAATAGGTGCGAATTTTTAATTTTTTAGACCCTGTACTTTAAAAAAGTACAAAAGGGTCTATTAAGATTGTGCAAGCCCGAAATGTATGTAACAGGCAGAAGGAGGCGTGGCAGACCCCACAAAGAATATATATTCTTGATCAGGACGACGAGCTGAGTCGATCTAGCCATGTCCGTCTGTCCGTCCGTCCGTCCGTCCGTCTGTCCGTCTGTATGAACACCTAGATCTCGGAAACTGTAAGAGCTAGAGACATCATATTTGGCAGTTAGATGCCCCTATAGTGCAAGCAGATCAAGTTTGTGGTAGATTTTTTATATCTGCTCCCCCTCCCCCAAAAACCGCGAAAAACTGCCACACTTATAATTTTAAAGATACAAACTTGTGTTTTGGCATTCGATAATCTTATGATAATATTTATCTGTGCTGTAAATTGTGGCTCAATCGGATAATAAACACCTGAGATATTCAAGATTCAATTCCCTGTACTAGGTAAGGGGGGAGCAGCGCAAGCTTATGTGTGGGTGCGTGTGACTTTGAACTATGTGTGCATGTGTGAGTGTATGTAAGTGTGTGTGTGTGAGCAAAGGAAAGTACAGGGTCTCCTACTGTCGGTTGCATCCGACTGTAGCTTTCCGAGTTTTTTTTAACTTTTAATATCATTTATCTCAACAAATCAAAAACATTTTCAAAACTTATATCATTTTTCTTGAAAAAAAGTAAAAGGGGCATCATAAACCATTTAATTAGAAAATTAACTTAATTTTTCCTGGCCACAATAATAGGTGTACGATAATAATTAGACCCTGTACTTTAAAAGAGTACAAAAGGGTCTATTAAGTTTGTGCAAATGACATTTGTGTGTAACAGGCAGAAGGAGGCGTGGCAGACCCCATAAAGTATATATATTCTTGATCAGGACGACGAGCTGAGTCGATCTAGCCATGTCCGTCTGTCCGTCTGTCTGTCTGTATGAACACCTAGTCTCGGAAACTATAAGAGATAGAGACTTAACTTTTTTTGTTAGGTTCGTGTATTACATAGGCAGGTCAAGTTTATTTCAAATGTTTGAAAAGTCATCCCCCTCCCCCTCAAATTTGCAAAAATGTCCTTAGAGTATACAGTTTTAGAGTCACTGGATTCATTTTTTGCAGGATTGAAGCCTTAGATGCTTTGCATGTTTGGTGCGAGTTGCAGCCCAATCGGATAATAAACACCGGAGATATTGGACAAACAATTTTCAGTACTAGGCATTTGGCTAGGGGAGGGGGGAAGCCGCAGCAGATGCGGCCACTTGGGCGTATACGTGATTTTTGATTGTGGGTATGAATTTCTGTATGAGTATTGGTTATTGTTTGCATTTGCGTGTATATTTGTATGTATAAGTGTATGTGTATATGTATAATACACATGTATGTATATGTGAGTATGTTCATATATGCTGCTGCTGTTATCGACGCCCAGGGCAAATCAAAGTACAGGGTCTCCTACTGTCGGTTGCGTCCGACTGTAGCTTTCCCTACTTTTTTGTCATAAAATCGTGACCATTTGGTGACGAAAGTAGGGTAATCTCTATGCAATCTTGATTTTAGATTTCCAAGCTCAAATCAAGATTTTTTAATTAAGCCTAAAAAATCTATATTTAAGATTTATTGGTTCTATTTCAAGATTGTATAGAGATTACTTCAATAATGAACCAGCTTAAAATAAGAAGTTAAAAAATCTAAAATCACGATCATAATCTCAAATTTAGATTTACAAAAATCTTAAAACAACAAATAAAGCTTAATAGAAGACATTAAAATCTGGTTTCAAGACATCAAATAATCTTGATTTAAGATTTTTAAAATCTTATTAAGACTTCATAATATCTTCTTTTTCTGAATTTCGGGTTTAATAAAATGCGTATTTAAGTGTTATAATTTTTATTTTATTTTATTTTTATTTATTTTTATTTTTTTATTTATTTATTTTTAACATATTTGAAATACATGATAATAAATTTGTTATCATTTCTTGAATGACAATTACTTTATTTCTAGGCATATAAGTTTGCGAATGCAGTTTAAGCGTTAAACAAATGGAAGTGAAAACCGGAGCACCAAAATTTTGCGGATTGAAAAGTAAAGCACTTAAAATATGTGAAAGTGAAAACCGGAGCTTGGCTGTATGCGTGTAAATGTATACCAATACATACGCAAAAGACTTTTTGCTTCACTGAACACGACAAAACGCTCTTGGATCAACCAGAACAAAACAGAATAGAAAAAACCGGTTTCGCTCTGAGCGCGAGCGAGCTCATTCAGGAACCCATAAATCGGTTGCTCTCTGAGTCTTTTCGTAAAGAGTCAGGAAAAAACAGTTATTTGCAGACAACGAGAAACGGTTGACAGTTATTTGCAAGCTCTGCAAAATACACAACAGTACAACGATTTTACGTCAAATGAATTTGCCTTTGATCCTTTAACGGGTACAGCAACTTGAAATCGAGGTTAATCTGAAAAAAATGGGTGAATAATAATTTTAATTTTAATAATTTAATATTAACGAATTCAATAAAAATGTACAAAATTTTAGGAATATTTATTAAAACAAAATAGTAGAATGAAGAAAGTCATTAAAATTGAGCTTGAAAATTTGCAATTAAAATTTACTTACGAACTTTGAACGAAGTTGATGCAAATATATATAATAGACGAATTTATTGGCATTTAATATTAATAAATTTATTAGAAATTAAATGAAAGTTTGTTACATACTAAACATTTTTAACTTTATGCATTTATATATATACACTAGCAGACTTAGACAATTAAGTTATACAAAGGTTTCTTAAAACTCACAAATTCTGGTGCTTTAGAAGCACTATATTTAGGCCACTCTTTCATGAAATCGACTGCACTAAGGCTGTGCAGTTCTTTACGGCGTAGAAGATAATTTCTAGACCACTTATCTATAACTGCATCCCAATTCGATAAATCTCTTCGTAACTCTGTTTTCAGCTCATTCGCAATGTTTTCATCAAAGTCACACAATAACACAGAATTCTCGTCATCTTCAGCAATCTCCACGAAATCAGTGAATTTCTGACGTTTTGCTCGGGAATTTGTGTACTTGGCGTACAATTTTTCAGAAGGATTTTTTTCTTTGGATCTTGAAATATAATAAAACTCCTGTTAATAATAAAAATAAATAAATAAATTTATTATACAATAAAGCAGCATAAAAAACAACAACTCTTAGTAACTGTGATTGTCACTAGCTTAAGATCAGGTGGCACACAAAACTATATTATATATTGATAAAAAATGAAAGCAAATACAGAAAACACCCAAAAACTTTTGGACACTGCTTTGCGGAACAAAATACGACACTATGAGAGGCAACAACGTGAAGATTTGCGCACAAATGCCGAGAATGCGCTGCGCTTTGGCTTGAATCAAATCAAGCATGAAATTAGCTAACTGGAAAATCTGAGCATAAAAGATGTTCAGGGCTTGGCGGCCTTTGCCACCGCAGAGGATATGTATCGCTTAAGTCATGCTTTTCTGCAAGGCAATGATAACATCAAATCAAAACTGCCGAATATTTATGCAACCTGTCTTTGGGCGAACCCCATGTCTGAGAAAAGATCAAACCACTGCACAGTGGTTCCGTCAGAGGCCAAAAATCAAAAAAACCGATTTGAAAATATTTAAATTAAATTTACACAGTTTGTCTCTAAAATGTCCAATCTTCCAATTTGCAAACCGGTTTTCGCTGGAAACCCAACGGTACATTCTAAAAATAGAATCAAAAGCATGAACACGTGTTCTTTTGGTAATTATCTATTAACGGAGCCCCTTCCAAAAAAAAAAAAAACATAGATAGGGGGTACTTCAACTAGCATTTGGGTATCAAAATTATGTTGGGGGCGCTCTTAGTTTAGCCACAATAAATCTTTAAAGTTTTTTTTTAAAGTAATTCCCATACAAAATGTGCTTGGAAACCGTTGCTACGCAAACACGCGCACAATGACAAGCGCCTGTCTGTGTGATCGGTACAGTGGTCTGTGAAGCTTAAAATTTTTGCCAAATTGTGCTTAGCTTAAATACTATATATGTCGAAACTTTGAATACATTTATGTGTGAAATATAAATAAAACAAACATTTTACAACGTAAAATACTTAGTAATTAACGACTATTTAATATTAAGACGTACATTTTAGTCGCAATTCATTTTTGAAGTTTAACCTTAATTCGATACACAATGCACAAATTATGAATACACAAAATGCATGCTCCCGATCTAAGCGCCACAATGTCGCGACCAATAGTCGCGAAACGCATTTTTCGTTGTTCTATTTCACAATTTGCTCTGAATTCGTGAGTTGATGTTGATTGAGCAACATGTCGTGTGAAGGTTGCGAAATTTCATTTATTGATTTTTGTGTATTAAGTAATAATACAGATGCACTCTTCGATTTTTTAATCAATCACAATGTGCTATTAAAAAACAAAGATTGTTCCAATTGTGGAAAAGTTTTGAGCGTGTCCAACTTAGAATTTCGTTGCCGGCGCTTAGTGGCGCATGGGCACAAAAAAAAGAAAAAGTGCGAATATAGGCAATTGGTGAAAAAAAAACACATTTTTCGACGGGCATCGGTTGGACATATCCGAAATATGTCGCTTCGTGTGCCTTGACATATTGCGCTCGAACGGTGATACAACATTTTTAGTCAAGGAGTTGAAGTGGTGTCTCCAGAGCGTCATAGACTTTAAGAGCTTCTTGCGGGAGGTCTACATTGACTGGGCTTCCGAGAATGAACGTCCTACTATCGGTGGCCCTGGTAAGATAACAGAGATAGAAGAGACAAAAGTGGGCAAAAGAAAATATAATTGTGGGCGGATAGTCGAAGGCCAGTGGCTATTTGGAGCAATAGAAAGAGACTCAGGGGAATTTTTCGTTGTTCCAGTTGAGTCCCGAAATAAGGAGACATTGCTGTCTATTATTAAGGAACGAGTCGCTGAGGGTACGACTATCGTGTCAGACTGCTGGAAATCCTATGACTGTCTTAAAGACGAAGGTTTCCAGCACCAAACTGTTAACCACTCGAAGAATTTCGTAGACCCCGAGTCGCTCGCACACACCCAGAACATTGAACGGATTTGGCGGGACGTAAAAGGATCCATACCGCGCTATGGACGCCGGAAGGCTCATTATATAGGGTACCTTCCCAGATATAAATTTTTTAAGACATTCCCGGATTATCCTGAGCGGCTGCATCAAATTTTCAAGGCCATTGGAAAACTTTATGATCCTAAGAAGAATATTATACAAATGGACTTAAAGTTTGATAAGGTAAAAGAAGAGTACTGTTATGAAATTTAGGTAAAAGAGAACGCAAAGTAGTTCAAAAAAATTTCTCGCCTGCGACGCTACTTTGCATATTCTTCTTTCATACCATCCTTCTCATTCCCGATTTTGTTATATTATAACTTTAGGATCCCGACGACTTAGAAATGGATGTATAATATTATTTAGCAACAGTGCCCCTTGGATACAGAAATTAACCAAAGTATTTATGTATATATGTATACAAATTAGGTGCGTACCTAAAATTGGTTTTAGTAATTAATTATTGTTTGTTTTGATTCTAGGTTATTATGCACAGCTGATTTTTGATTTTGACATTAAACGAAAATAAGGACATGGAAGGTCCTTTATAATTTGATATATAATACTATAATAATCTTAATATTGAAATAAAAAAAATAAAAAAATGTTAATTACTACGTATTTTACGTTGTAAAATTTTTGATTTAAATATATTTCACGCATAAGTGTATTTAAAGTGTGAAAAGTGTCCACAATATATGTAGACACAGTATCTACGCTAAGCACAATTTGACAAAAATTTTAAGCTTCACAGACCACTGTACCGCGACGAGCACACAGACAGGCGCTTGAATTTTGTGTATTCATAACTTGTCAGTGTGCGTGTTTGCTAGCTTTTTGTATGGGAATTAGGCCAAACTTTAAAGATTTGTTGTGGCTAAACTAAAAGCGTCCCAAACATAATTTTGATACCCAAATGCTAGTTGAAGTACCCTCTATCTATGGGGCTCTGTTAATAGATAATTACCACTGTTCAAGTTGATAAATTTATATTATTTAAAATGGATTTTGAAGCTCAAGGTATTTATTTTACTTTATGAAATTAATTTATACTAACTTGATATGAAATTAATAAAATCTAACTTGATATGTGAAACTTATTTGTTTGTTTTGTGTGTCTCAAACTTGTTTACCTAAAGTTGTGATCCCACACGATTCCAAAAAAGGATTTTTTTTATATATATCAGAGTTTTAAGATTTTAAAATCGTTAAAGTTAGGTGCGGAATGTTGCGAATATAGTTGTAATCGTTAATATGCCAACACGACTTCTTATTTTTTCAAGGTCAAATTTTGCCAGCGCGCTGCAGCGGAGCCCCTGTGTCGTCTTTTGTGTCTCTGTTTTTGTTGTGTCTTTTGTGATTGTTTACAGCTTCTATTTGTCAGTTAATTTCTTTTACTTAAAATTATTCTAATTATTTTTCCGTTTTTCTTTTATAATTTTTGTTTGCAGTCCCAAAGGAGATTCGTATCATTGTGTATTTTCACGACAGTATATTTTAAATTTATGGTGCACCAATGGTGCGAAATTACGGGAAGTTATCGAGGATGTTCAAAATAATATTGATAATAACGGCTACAATTTCGAGCTCAACGAACTTTATAAATCGATTGGCTACATATGCAAAAGAATTGCTGCTTTTTGGACTCGGTATGATCGGAAAAAATCGTCAATTGTACAATAACAATATGATTGGCTAAATGTAATGGAGTCAATTGTCCTCCAAAAGTCCACCAAAAATTCATCTCAGCATATAGCGGAAAGTGCTTGTCGTGGTGGTCCAAAGGTTGATTTTGCGGAGTCTTCATCTAGAACAAAGCGTCGTCGTATAGCTCAGCTGATTGATATGGATGAGTCCACTGTTTCTGCTTTGCGCAATGAAAATCAGCAACAGCCGACAATGCAAGCTGATCCCACTGAAGTAATTTCCCTTATAATGGAGACCGCCATGTCCAAAAGTCAATATTTGCTTATAAGTAATTTCGTTAATTGCAAAATATCCTTCGACTTATTTCCAAGCTACCAAACCATAGTAAATGCAAAAAAAAAAGTAGGGAAAGCTACAGTCGGACGCAAAGCTACAGTCGGACGCAACCGACAGTAGGAGACCCTGTACTTTGGTTTGCCCTGGGCGTCGATAATAGCAGCAGCATATATGAACATACTCACATACACATACACATTAGAGGTCTGCATGAATACAGTCAAAGCAGCATTTGGTACACTGAGTCAAAGTTCTGACTGACTGAGTGAGACATTGCGTAAAACCGGTTTGGCAAATGTGGTAAAGGCATAGGAAGAGAATATACAGTATCCGAACTGCGAAGCAATGAACAAATGAGTTTCGCGACCGAGTACTCGGTTTGTTGTGCGCCGCATTGGCGACGTCAAATTTATTGCGTGCTTGTGTTTTTTGTTTTGTTTTTGCTTTACAATACAAGACATAGAAAAATAAAAAGACATGGATAATATATATGTATGTATGTAATTCATTTATTTTGTTTTTCAATAACTGAATGAAGAAATATAATTTTGTTAATTGTTTCTGCATTGTTAGCAATTATACAACGCTTTTCGGAAATTAAATTTCTAGCATCTGAAAATGCTCTTTCAGATGCCGAGCTGCTTGCTGGAATACAAAAAATAGTGCAGCTAGTTTTATATAACAACGGAAAAATATTTTTGTTTATGTGCCACCATTCAAGGCAATTAAAATCTTCTGTGTAATTTACTGTCAAGTTCATGTAGCTGTCAATTTCATGCTTTAGGGGGTCAGTATCATTAAATTGATTTCGGTCTTGAATAAAATCAGAAAATGCATCGTCACACAGGCTTAAAGAATTATTAGAATAGCAATTTACAGAGGTTGACGAAAATGTTTTCATTATTTCTTTGCAAGCTTCTATAATTTCTATTTTTTCATCCGCTGAGCATTGCACAAGTTTATTAGTTGGTGGAAAAAGGAAAAGAGCAGTTTTATGGTAGTTTGAAATATATGGAGGGATAGTTATTGAAATTTGATCGGACAAAACGGACTTCAGATGTGCGATACAGTCATTATCGTTTGTATCTGCAGTGCAACATTTCTGTAATTTTCTAATATATGGTATAATTAAGTGGATGGTTGGATAGTTAGTGCCTTCCAGTTTTTTTGAGACCTCTTCAAAAACTGAAAGTACACGGACAACTGAGCTCAAATGATTTACATTAATTCCTTCAATTCTGGCTGTTTGATTTTTTTCCATTAAAATATTTGTTATTTCAACCCAATTGACCTCCACTGACTTAAACAAATAGAAAATGGTATTCCACCTAGTTGGGCAAAGACTTTTTAAGGTAACTCCTAGGTTGGAATTGCTCCCAGACTTTTTAAAGTATTTTACAAGCTTGCTACATTTGACAACAAGATCCGCAACCTCCGGCACACCTTTAACAGCTTTCTCTACACAATTGTGAATTAAGTGATTCATGCAATGAATATGCCGGTAATCACGAAAGGCTGCTACCATATTGGAGCCACGGTCCGTCACTATGACAGGCTTTTCCTCCTCCAGGCAGCAACCAAAGTCATTTAATATTCCACGCAGTTTCTTTAGTATACTAGGAGCTGTAAAATAAAATTAAATTGAATTATCAATAAATAAAATTACATATATAGTTTGCCTACCAGTGCAAGCTTCACCTTCCATGGATTTTATTGCCAACAGATGGTTTATTAGCGCTCCTTCCTTAACGTAATGTATTGTGCATGAAATATATGACGATCTTAAATAATTATCGGTCCAAATATCGCTAGTCACCGCATATCCAAAGCTTTTGAAACAAATTACTTCTTGTTTTGTTGTTTCAAAATAATTTTTGTATATTGCTGAAATGTTACGCGATATTGTTGTGGGATGCGGCAACAACTTTTCTACATCCACATTTGGTCCGAATCTTGCTCCAACTTTAATAAGGAACGATGCAAATTGTTTCAGGCCGGAATCCTGAATCATTTTAAAGGAGCGGCAATTTTTAACAGCCCATTTTGTTATTATTTCGATGCCCTCTTGTTTCGTTTCCAAATTCACTTCGACGGGCGTAGCATTATCAAGAACGGCGTTCATAAAGCAGCATTTGTGCTTTGTTAAGTTTGAAGTGCTTCCAGTAAATTTATATACACTGTAGCACTTTTTGCAGGCAACTACACCAGTTAATTCCTCTCCATCCTTTTCTTTAATATTTGCGAATGTTTCCCAAACTTTACTTCTTCCCTTTTTAAGGTTGAAAGTATATTCGCCATTTAAAAGTTTGGATTTAATATCGCTATGCGATGATTCTGCTGCATCCGAAAGCTATAAACCAAAAATACAGCCACTAATTATAAATTCAAAATATACCAACATAGAAGCATCATAGACTTACGTTATTACAAACACATGGAAAAGACAGCACATGGTAGACTAAACGTTTTGTTAAAGAAGACAAACACTTCAATTGAGCTAATTATTAGTGTGTTATTCTATTTACACATATATATTATGTATGTACATATATTATGTTGTACATACGCAATTTACTAAAGTACTTACGCATTCGTCCAAGCTCTGCATTCTTATCACTATATTTTTGCCACTTTAAATTTAGCTTGCATGCTGCTTCTGCTCGGCAAGACATGAACGACGAGAATGCCAAAATTTCATTCGAATACTCGAAACATTTACTCAGCATTCACTCATTCTATCCATTACGCTTTGGTTTCATTTTCACTCATTTCACATTGCGTGTTCGTTGTATTGAATACGACGCTCACCGAATGCCGAATTCAATCTGTTGAAACCGGTTTGGCACGCCGAATTGCGACGCAGACTGGTGGTACTCAAATAACCGAAAATTTTGATTACATTCATGCAGACCTCTAATACACATGTACTTATCCATACACACATACACTTATACAACAAATATACACGCAAATACAAACAATAACCAATACTCATACAGAAATTCATACTCACAATCAAAAATCACGTATACGCCCTAGTGGCCGCATACTGCTGCGGCTTCCCCCTCCCCAAGCCAAATGCCTAGTACTGAAAATTGTTTGTTCAATATCTCCGGTGTTTATTATCCGATTGAGTTGCAACTCGCACCAAACATGCAAAGCATCTAAAACTTTCATCCTGCAAAAAATGAATCCAGTGACTCTAAAACTGTATATACTAAGGACATTTTTCAAATTTGAGGGGGAGGGGGATGAGATATCAAATTAAAAACATAAACTTGGCCTGCCTATGTAATACACGAACCAAACAAAAAAAAAATTACGTCTCTAGCTCTTATAGTTTCCGAGATCTCGGTGTTCATACAGACGGACGGACAGACGGACAGACGGACAGACAGACAGACGGACAGACGGACATGGCTAGATCGACTCAGCTCGTCGTCCTGATCAAGAATATATATACTTTGTGGGGTCTGCCACGCCTCCTTCTGCCTGTTATACACAAATGTCATTTGCACAAACTTAATAGACCCTTTTGTACTTTTTTAAAGTACAGGGTCTAAAAACATATCAGTAGATGAATCTCATGCTGAAATTGATTTGCAAAGTTTACTGGATAATACAGCATCGAGCATATTGGAGCTTCAAGATGATGTAGTTAAATCAATCACGGATGAATCTATTGAAAACCTAACGTTAATTGGAAAGTGGGGTTTTGATGGAAGTACGGGCCACAGTGAGTACAAACAAAGTTTTTCAAGTTACGATTCAGAGGACAAGAGCCTATTTGTCACATCATACGTACCTCTCGAACTAATTTCAAAAAGTAGTCATACAATAATTTGGAAGAATCCGCGGCCTTCATCGACACGTTACTGCAGGCCAGTTCGTTTTCAGTTCAAAAAGGAGACAACTGAACTGTCAATCGAAGAGGAAAAATACTTTAAGGCGAAAATACATCAACTCAAGCCGACAGAATTTTTGATTTATAATAAAAAGATAATTGTTGAGCATAGTTTACAACTTACTATGGTAGACGGAAAAGTGTGCAACGCTTTAAGTGAGTCATCCTTACAGGGCTTAATGAAAACCTTATCCATCGTTGTGCCACTATACTCCAAGCTGTCGCCTCGGGGTACAAAATAAATTTGGACAAATTTAATGAATATGCCATCGATACTGCTAAGGAATTGATAAAAGAGTATCCATGGTACTATTTGCCAGCTACAGTCCATAAGGTGTTAGTTCATGGATCTTCTGTAATTGAGCATGCACTCGAGTCAATCGGAGAGCTTTCGGAAGAAGCTGCCGAGTCTAATAATAAGGAATTAAAAAATTGTAGATTGTATCACAGCCGAAAAATGTCACGGATTGTAACAAACACAGACATATTGAACACACTCATTTTACGGTCGGACCCATTTATAACTGGGCAAAGAAAACATGGAAAGAAGGATAAATCAACGTTACTTGAATCTGTGTTCAACTTACTTGAAGAAACATTATAAATCTTTGTTATAATTATATTAATTCGTTAATAGCTGTGAAAATATTAATATAATAAATTGGCTTACAATATGATTGTTTAATTTATGATTTTTTGATATGATATTATTTTAGTAGGTGTATAGCTTGAGAATTAGACGGGGGAAGATATTTAAATTTATGAAATATAAACAAATTAGTTGATTTTTCCTATGGCAGCAAATGTAAAACTACACCAACCTTATAGTCTGGGAGTTTAGATAACATACCTCTAAAAATAAGAAAAAATGTTCATACTAATTTTGTATTTAAAACGATCGTTCCTATAGCAGCTATATCATATAGACGTACGATATGGCCATTTCTTATAACATACATATATTTATAATATTTTTTTTTTAAATTTGGGGAAAATTTTGTAACAATATAACAACTAAAAATAATTATGGCCGCAACTTCATACAAGCCGAACAACATACAGGCACCTGGTCACCTACCTGAATAGCCAGGAGCTTCTGGACATTGGCCAACATTTTAGCAACTTGCCGTAAATCGGCCAAAACTCTGCTGAATATGCAATTGGCTACAAAACTATGGAAACTCTACACCGTGCCTGCAACCGATGTGAATGACTATCACGAGGATGCGGGCATTTGTTTGTACTTAATAGCTGAGCAGTCAGCCTCACTGGTTTCGCTCGAGGATCGTCGCTATATAGCTGAGCATCTGCTTTAGAAGCAACCTAATGCACCCGCTCCTGCTTACTACTATATATGTTGATTGTAAATTAATTTGATATTGTTGCTTTGTTGTTGTCGTCGACAAGTTATCAACATTTATAGTATATGACTTCTTTTATAGTATATACACTTTTTGATAGACGTGTAGTCTCTAATAACTTTGCACTATGTACGTCCAACTCCTGAGAAACTGCAAGTGTAGTCCATGCAGTTGGTAGCTTAATCTAACTTAATCTATTTGCTTTAAGCCAAGCTGAACAGACAGCTTCTGCAATTGCTCAGAAACTGGATGGAACTACAGCTGTTCGATCAGGAGCGTTCGACCAGGAGGTCTATGATTGCGAGAATACAATTAACACTTCTTGAAAATGAAATGAATATTTTAATTTAATTATTGTAAATTATATTGTAAAATGAATACTGATGAAACATTTTGAATAACTCAAGAGACTTGAATATACACATAAGCATAAGCATAAATAAACAATAATAGTAAAATATATATGTACATACCGTTGATTCTGCCTCGGTAGGAAATATCGCAATTAATTGAGCAACTATAGTCTTAACTGTGATACTTTGACAATTAATTTCTTCTACAATAATTGCTATTAATTGCTCTCGCTGCAGGTTTCCCAATTCACCCTTATAGTATTGCAAAATTGCTTTTCCTTTGGAGCTATGGTTTAATACATTATTTACATTCTGAAAAAATATACAGTGGCTTATTATTTTGTTAGTTTAAACATACTATTATTACATACCAGTTCCCTGTTTGCCATTAATGCTTGCGATTGGCTGCTTGAAGAACAGTTAGACAAGGTTTTTTCCAGCCAACCTCTTATTTTGGAATCCACAGAAATTGTCTCATCGTCGGTTTCAAACTATGTATGTATAATATATAATATAATATAAGATAATATGATATATTAATAATGTTAAATGTGTGTATATGAAAATAGCTCGTTTACTAAAAGTCCGTCATATTTTAAGTTATTATATTAGAGCAAGCTCTGTATAAGTGCAACACTTTAAATGCATTTTTAGACCCTGTACTTTAAAAAAGTACAAAAGGGTCTATTAAGTTGTGCAAATGACATTTGTGTGTAACAGGCAGAAGGGGGAGTGGCAGACCCCATAAAGTATATATATTCTTGATCAGGACGACGAGCTGAGTCGATATAGCCCTGTCTGTCTGTCCATCTGTATGAACACCTAGATCTCGGAAACTATAAGAGCTAAAGACTTAATTTTTTTGTTAGGTTTGTGTATTACATAAGCAGGTCAAGTTTGTTTCAAATGTTTGAAAAGTCATCCCCCTCCCCCTCAAATTTACAAAAATGTTCTTAGTATATACAGTTTTAGAGTCACTGGATTCATTTAAGGATTAAAGCTTTAGATTTTTGCTTTGCATGTTTGGTGCAAGTTGCAGCCCAATCGGATAAGAAACACCGGATATATTCGACAAACAATTTTCAGTAACAGGTATTTGGGTAGGGGAGGGGGAAGCGGCCACTAGGGCGTATGCGTCATTTTTGATTGAGAGTTTGAATTTCTGTATGAGTATTGCTGATTGTTTGTATTTTAGTATATATTTGTATGAATAAGTGTATGTGTGTGTGTATAAGTGCATGTGTATGTGTATGTGAGTATGTACATATATGCTGCTGCTATATGGACTCCAAGGTCAAATCGAAGTACAGGGTCACCTACTGTCGGTTGCGTCCGACTGTAGCTTTCCGGGTTTTTTTTTTTTTCGAAAAAATATTTTTTTTTAGTAAACGAGCGAAATCTCTAAATTTAATATATATTGCGTTTTACAATAATGTGCATTCACGAACAGTATTCACATACATACATACATAGTATGTACATCGCTTTTACTTTTTATCAACACTTAGTATGTACATACTATGTAACATATGTATGTATGTATGTAACATACAATGCATATACATACATATATACATTTGTGCATGAATGCAGAATATACATGTGGGATTCGATAATACATCGATAGGCAAAACCACACGAAGTGGCAATAGTTACTAAGTGCCATCGCTATAGAACAGTGGCATAGTAGAGAGAGAGAGAATCGACAGTGAATTAGAGGATCTCGGACGCTACGCACGCATTATTTTTGAGTTGAACAATTATTAGTTATGAAACATTGAATACAAACATTGGAGTTAAATCGAAAATATACTTTAAAATAAACTGTATAATTATAATAATAAAACAACTGTGTTCCGGAATTATTTGCGCTAACAAAGATATAAAATTCTGAGACCACATACATGAATGCGTGAATATACATACATGACTGCGTGAATATGCGCACATATGTACATACATATGCAAACGTAGTAATAACTACTGCTATGCATATTTGTACATATGTATGTACACACATAAATGTGTTTTAAAGACGCCTGGTTAATCATCTGCGGTGATCGCTTATTGTTTTCTATATGTACATACTATGTTTGCTTATTATGAACAAGCAGAGAATAAAAGTATGTTCCAATTTGTTATGCCTATGCTTGTATTCATACATACATACATACATACATACATACATACACATACATACAACATGCAAGCATACTTCTTTTTTTGCGCTGACCTTGCACACACTTCATGTGCGTGTTCATATGTATGTGTGTACCGTTAGAAAACCACGTTTTAGGCGTCTTTTCACTCGCACATACGCATTTATCAATATATGCACTGTTTAATTAAATTATATGTATTACTCACTTTTTTTCCCATATAAATAATTTCTGACGAAATGTGGCCCGGAAACCAATATTGTCAATAGCGTCACGTATGTCTTCTTTAGACAGATATTTCAGTGAACTATACAGTGAGTGTCAGCTTATTTGATGCAGTCATAAAAATTTCAGGAAAAGTGTCATAACTTCTGATCCAAATGCTATGTTGAAAAACTAATGATACCATGATGAAAAGCGGTTTTTTTTCTTCCAAAATAGGTTTAAATTTATTCAGTATTGGTTAATTAATAGGGTTAAAACATAAAACAAAACAAAAACTAGCCATTTAAAATGGTGCAGCTTATTTGATGCAGATTATTAGGAACTATGTAAAAAAAATATATTTTTATTTCAAATTTTTAATATTTAATATTTAGTGTGGTACAGAGAACGGCTTCCGTTGAGCGAAAAAATGTTCATACACGCTCAATACCCGAATAATCAGCCCATTCGGCTCAAGTGCTCAAAATGGCATTCGTATATGTTTTCGCTCTTGAGTTAAAATCACTCAATAGCGTTAAATTCGTTTGCTTGCTGAGTTTATTCATGCCCGTGTTTAAACGCTCATTCGGCTCAACAATGATAGTGTTCAGTGAAAACAAAACCACAAAAGAGGAAACTCAACGCGTATGAGCAAATTCAACGCGTATGAGCAAACTCAACGCATATGCGTAAACTCAATGCGCTTGATCAAGTGCGCAGTCAGCAGCTCCGCTGCGCTTCTGATGACTGTGAAGAAGGTGAAACAAAAAAAAAAATCAAAATATGAATGTAATTTCATAACAAATAATATATGTGTATTTATTTTCATAATACAATATTTTCAAATTAATAGCAAATAAAACATTCATTAAACTTCTTAGTCCCTATTTACACGATGAAGTTTCTTCATGATGTTATTTCATGATGTTTCTGTTTGTAGGCAAGGGGTGTAGAGGGGTTCGACATCATGATAAAACTGCATGACCCATCAAGCTGCACGACTTTTCGTCTATTTTGCTTTGCGCTATTCCGATTGTTTGCAAACACAGAGTTGCACACGCATTAGCACAGGGTTGCATGTAAGCAAATTAGCTATCGATAAGCACATATCGGAGTAGTAAAATTTGTCGGTAAAAAAATTTGTATGGAAATAAGAAAAGTGGCAAGAAATGTGCAATGTTGTGACAAATGACAAATGAGAAAAACTTCATGAGGAAACTTCACCGTGTAAATGCGACGTGATTTTCGAAGATGTTTCAAAACGGAATCGAAAAAAACTTCATAAGGAAGCTTCATCGTGTAAATAGGGACTTACTTATTTAAACTGATACATATGTTTATTATTTTTATTTAATTTTTAAAACTTTTGTAATTTGGTAATTGGCGCCACACTGACGCATGAGCTGTGAGTCTGATCGCGAACGAAGCATACAAAAACAATATGCATACACGCATACATGCATACATGTGCTTTGTCGCCAGCTTGACGCACATCAGAATTTTACAAAGGCAAAATACACAAATGAGCTGTTCGTCAGGAACGGCTGAGTTTATTCAATGCTTAGCTTCGTGAAGTGAGCAAATGTGAGCGAAGCATTTCGGACCGAAATTCGCATTATACTCGAATGAGCTGTTCAGCAGAACGAGCTGATTTTCGCTCAATGCTGTGTTTCGCTCAGCGACTGAAATTGAGTAAAAACTTTTGCATCTGAGCTGACTCAAAAAAAAAGTGAGTTTTGCAGTTCTCTGGTGTGGTAGCCCTTCTGCTTGATGACATTTTTAAGGCGATTTGGCATCGAGTCTACCAATTTTTGGGTGTATTCCTGCTGGATTTTATGCCATTCCTCTTGCAATGCCACTTTCAATGATTCTTTGTTGGTTATTCTATGATTGCGGATGTTCCGTTCCAACAAATCCCACAGGTTCTCAATAACATTTAAATCGGGACTCTGTGCCGGCAGTTGCATGACATGTGGGCAATTCCAAAAAAGCCAGGACAGCACAATTCCTGACTTATGCTTCGGGTCATTATCCAAACGGCATTTTTTATTTTTTGAACTTATCCATGGCTTATCCAGTGGTACTCGACCATGAAAGTCATGTGAGCGAAGGAGACGACGAACAGTGGATGCACTGCAGGGTTTGCCCAGACTGTGGAGCACCTTGTCTGTCAATTTTGGAACCGATAAGTGGGGGTTTTCCGCAACTTTTCGGATAATTATCCGGTCGTCGCCAGGCGTTAATATTTTGTTTGGGGCATTTCTTCCTTTATCCGCCACTCTATTTTCTAGCACAAAGCGCTGGATTATGTGCTGAACCGTGGATGAGGGTATATTAACCATAGACGCTATTTGTCTTTGACTTAGGCCAAGCTTAATGTGGTGAATAACCCATTCTCGCTTTTCAAAACTTATGCGTCGGTCCATGATTATAAAATGGATATTTTCGTAGTCTCTGACTTGTTAATTGATCGCAAAGTACACAAATAATGAGAGGCAAACTTGCAAAATATATCACAGCGACATTAAGAAATTCCGGGAATCCGGTGCTTCCTGTACTTTCCTTTGCAGCAGCTAATGCTAGAGGTGGAGAACTATCGTTAGATAGCGTGTGATGCTTTAACTGTTAAATGTACAAAAAGCTATACAATGAAAGTTAAACTAAACTTTATTATAAGTGGGAAAACTATTATATAATAAACATACATTTCATTTGTAGCTTATTGGTGTTATACAAATTAATAAAACATTTCATTTAAGCTATTTTCGAAGAAAAAAAATAGATTAAAAAAAATAGATTTGTAGAGCCAAGAGTTCTTATTGAGAAACAATGACATGTTAATGTTTTTCTCCTTCAGTCGAGTTTGGCGATCGGAGACTATTTGTCCTGCCTTGCTAAACATGCGCTCGGACTCCACTGATGTGCCGGGTACGCACAAATATTTAAGCATTACGGTTTTTATAAGTTCCATATCCGTTTCGTTAATCTGAAATTATTAACAAAAAACTGAATTTTGTTGAATAAGTCACTTAATACGAGTATATATGAAGGATTACTTGTATCCAGATCAGGAGAACTGTATCCTGGGATGCTACACCTCTCTCAATATATTGGAACTAAGCATTCAATACATAGAGGTGTCAAACAGCCTAAAAAGCGGTCTCATGAATTTTGCGACGATCAGGTCCAGCCAACATGCAACATATGCCATCGAACATGCGACTGAGTAGCCAGCGCATGAGAAACTGGTTTCTGTTGAGTTTGACCAACATCAAAACTTGTGTTGTCAGTCTTGCATAGACGCTCGAACGGAAAGCACGGTCTGTGTCGAGCATGCCGATTTTTTCCGTTCTATGTATTGGTGTACATGTATACGGACCCATATGCTTATGTTTGCTCCTTTGATGCCGACTTTCATGTTTCCATATTTTGCCATTTCAGACTTGTGATCCAAAATAGTTCCAATTCTGATAATGCTTCTTTCTTTATATTTAAAAAGCCTTTTTTTTATTGACTCCAACAAACACTCTAGCAGCATTTTCCCTTCGGTCGTATTTAATGATGGTGTCAGTTGGTCCTCTGTCGCATTTTGAAATAGTGTCAATATGTTGCATATGTCCTCTAAAATAATAATTTCATTGGCAGTAAATGGCAGAGGTGCATTTGCTGTGGCCAATAAAGCTTCTGATATCGCTTTTCTTGTTTTAATTATTCGCTCTATCATAAAGTAGAAGCTGTTACACCTAGTTGGTATTTCCTGTAACAAGCTAAGTGCTTTGCCTAAAAAATTTTACGGTGATCTTACATTTCGCAAAACAGTTTTTCAAACATTTTGGCTAATGCACAATCGATGTCCCTCTTCCGTCTAGAGTTGGTATTGTAAGAAGTGGCTCGTTTGAAGTATGAAAAGATCGAGTGCATGCTCGATCTTGTGCTGCTGCTTGATGATTCAGGTAAACTTGAGTCATTGGACTCGGTTGCCTCTGCAAGTTTGGCAACAGCGTCATCGATTCCTGGATGAAATCGTTTAAGGGGATCTCTCAAATTTGACGTGTTGCCACTCGTCTTGTATTCCGCAATTCAGACACGTCGCCAGTTTCTTATCGTCAGATCGCTTGAAGTACTTCTATACCTTCGATATGCCTTTCTTACGTTTGAGGGCTTTTTGCTGTGTGCTCTTTGCGTCCGAGTCAGCGCTGCATTCACATGCTACTTCGACGTCACTGCTAGGAGTAGTTGAGCTGCGTCGATTTGCTTTAATTGAACATACATACATACACGGTTTGAACACTTAAAATAAAACTTACAAATACACTTGCATTTACCTTTTTCCACTATTGTTAGGAACTTTTCCATGCAATAAGTTTATTTCTTTTTTTTGCTTTCCACTTTCAAATATATGACTTTTCTTTGTGATGTGCATCGATGGCGGCTCGATAGCACCAAACCATCGATAGTGTCGATAGTGCCATCGATAGTTTTCCACCTCTAGCTAATGCTCACAATGCACACACACACACACGCACATCGCAAAGTCAGACGCAACCACGCATACACACTTATGTATGCCCATTGTACCACGACGCGAATGTCGAGCGAGAGTTTCGCAAAACATTCGCATTCGAGCTCGAAAACGATACCAAAATCGAAAGTATCGCAAAACATTCGCATTCGAGCTCGAAAACGATACCAAAATCGAGAGCTTCGCAAAACATTCGCATTCGAGCTTATAAATGATATACGAATCGAAAGAAAAATGGTCGGTTAAAACGGCAACCGATGCGTTGTTGTTTTTTGCTTGTCGTTCTCTCGCTTGTTCCTTTTTTGGTCGCTCAAAACGGCAACTGATGCGTTATTGTTCTCGCTCGGAATCGACAACTTTCTTTTCTCTTGTGACGACGCAAATTGACGGTGGAGTGAAAAAGTGGCAGTGCTTAAAATTTCTATCAATTGGACAGTAAGTAATAAATTTAGTGCTTTTGATTTACGCTGTCCTGATATATTTATTTAACTCTCTTATAGCATACCCTGCAGAAAGAAGGCGTTTTGAAGAATGTTGTATGTATTCTAATAATATATATTTATCTCGCATATGTATTTTAATTCTTTTTTTACTATCTCTTTATACAGATTGCGGTTCTTTAAAAGTCTTCAGAAATGTGTTTTGCGACAAATGTGCTCCTAGCTCCTGGCGGCAAATAACTTTATAGATATAAGATAAATTAAGACATTATGTTTAGCAAATAAAAAAATCAAATTTAAAACTATATTTAGTATTTATTGAATCCGTAAACGATATTAGAAATGAGTCGCAAAAGATATCTATAATGGCTCGCAAACGACTTCTCATATGATTCGCAAAAGATATTAAAAATGGCTCGCAAACGACTTCTCATATGATTCGCAAAAACTATCGAAAAAGGCTCGCTAACGAATCGTTTACGAGCTATCGCGTTCGAAACTTTCACTGCCACAAACTGAGCGACGAGCGAGTAGTTTTCTGATCGTAAACGAGGGTTTTCGCGAATGTTTTGTCCGTTTTTGTTTCGCGTAACTATCGTTAGCGATATCTTTTACGAACTTTTGGTTCACTGGGTGTACATCAGTGGTGCCCAAACTCACACTATCAAACAGTGTGGTTGTGTGCATAGCAGCACAGCACGCGCTGGGCAAAAAAAAAAAATAGCCGAACGCGAGTGTTCGTAAAATCGTACAATCAACGAAGCGTGACGCCTATACATGTGAGAAATTCTACTGTGTGTGTCAAAGCTGCGCTGCTCAGCAAAGCGCACATGTGATAGGAAATATAAGTTTTGGGCACCACTGATGTACATGCATTATGTGTATGCTCGCTGCTCCCTCTTGCCTAGTACGGAAACTCTAATCTCAAATATCTTCGGATTCGAAGTCACAGCACAGATAAAGGTTATCATAATATTATTTTATGCCGAAGCACGAGTTTGTATCTTTATAATTGTGGCTGTGGTGGTTTTTCGCGGTTTTTGGGGGAGGTGGGAAGGTATCCAAAATCTAACACAATCTTGATCTGCTTGCACTATAGGGGCATCCAACTGCCAAATATGATGTCTCTAACTCTTACAGTTTACGAGATCTAGATGTTCATACAGACGAACAGACAGACAGACGTACATGGCTAGATCGACTAAGATCGTCATCCTGATCAAGAATATATATACTTTGTGGGGTCTGCCACGCCTCCTTCTGCCTGTTACATACATTTCTGACTTGCACAAACTTAATAGACCCTTTTGTACTTTTTTTAAAGTACAGGGTCTAAAAACCACATCAATATCGGAGTTTATGCCTTATAAAGGGTTAACAGATTAAAATATTATATTTTATGTAAATATTTTACATTTAAAGCCATTTTGCTCGTACATTTCTTTTCCAATTTTCGGGGGATATGACTGTAATGGTGGGCTTGTAAATTCAAATATTTTCTTTATACATATCAATTTTCTTTTTTGTCCGATTTCATGTGATTGAAAATGATTATCAAATAACTTAACTTCTATTGGATAGCATTGTATATATACATTATTATTTAAAACTAAAAATACATTGATTTTGTATAAAAATTTCGCACTCATAGCTAAGTAATAATTACTTTTATATCATGTTCCCTGAAAAACTATTTCGTCATATATTTCAGCATTTTTGAGTTGATTTTCGAAATTCGATATTTTAGTTGTTTTAATTTTATTTGAAACAAAACTAAGCGAAGGTACAAACGAATTTTTGTTCTCCATTAAAAAATGTGAAATTTTTAAACTTGTTTTAATTGTTAATGAATATGCCGGATTTCTTCTGCTTGTTATATTGTTAAAATATGCTTTTGCTTGTTTATCGCATGCACCATAAATATTTTAACGGACCGCATTTTTTATTGCACTTACATAATGCACTAAAAAATGATGTTTTGGCTTTAATGCTCCGAAAATTTCTATGTACGATGTATGATGATCTGTTATTAATGACATCAATAAATCCAAAACTACCATAGAATAGTTTGTTTTAGGAGCATATCTATAATTTGTATTAGTAATATTAAAATTTTTAATACCTATTATTTACATGAACAAGATCTCCTATCATTAATGGCAAAAAATGAACGAACCCGGAAACTTCATTGGCGGTCATTTTTAAACTACATTTTTTAACCTTTTTATATTTAATGGTATTGAAATATTTCCACTTTCTGTCTCACCAAAACAAAACATTTTCTTCCTACTATTTGTATCACTTAAATTTATAAAATTATCGTTAATTAACCCAACTATAATATTGCAAACATCGTAAACTCAGATGACTTCAACAAAAATATAGTGCATTAAATCAAAATGAAAATTATCTTCTACGTTAAAATAAGTTAACTTATTAAAAATACAACCTTCTTTTATTCCAGTTTCTTTTTCATCATTTTTACCCAAATCTATATTGTAATTTTCATTATTTCTTAAAAAATCTGCATGCTCAATTGCATCTTCTTGCATTTGCAGTCTACTTCTAAAGCATGAGCGACAAAATCTATTAGATTTAAATGACTGAACAAACCCTATTATGCTATTCACTACCAAATTATCACCTATAACTAAACCAAGAACAAAATGAACCTTGTGTACGACTCCAACAGTAACAATATCAATACCATTTTCTAATTGTTTTAACAAATAATAAATTATTACCTTCAAATCATTTTCGCTTGGCAACAAAATGCCAATTTCATTAACAATGTCAACAAAATCTTTCGGTTGCAAATGAAGATTTTTGCAAACTGTCTCCTCCACAATTACTCGAATTAATTCGTTTCGATCATAATTCGTCAACGTACTCTTTTCAGCGCCATATGATAACAACGATTTTCCACTACTCTTCTCATTCAACAATGTAAGGACGCTCTTAAATACATAATAAATATAAATATGGAAAAAATTAAATTGTAGCAAGAAAGAAGATTATTAAATTTGAGGAATTTACCTTCTTCAAACCACTGCTACCAAAATTATCTGATGTAGAATTCGGTTTATCATCCTCTATTCCAAACTATAATTTAAAAAACTCGGAAAGCTACAGTCGGACGCAACCGACAGTAGGTGACCCTGTACTTTGATTTGCCCTGGGAGTCGATAATAGCAGCAGCATATATGTATGTATGAGTATGTACTCACATACACATACACATACACATGCATATATACATAAGTGTGTATACACACACACATACACTTATACATACAAATATATACTAAAATACAAACAATAACCAATACTTATACAGAAATTCAAACTCACAATCAAAAATCACGCATACGCCCTAGTGGCCAAACCAAATGCCTATTACTGAAAATTGTTTGTTAAATATCTCCGGTGTTTATTATCCGATTTTGCTGCAACTCGCACCAAACATGCAAAGCATCTAAGACTTTAATCCTGCGAAAAATATATCCAGTGACTCCAAAACTGTATATACTAAGAACATTTTTTTAAATTTGAGGGGGAGGGGGATGAGATATCAAATTAAAAACATAAACTTGGCCTGCCTATGTAATACACAAACCAAACAAAAATAAATTTACGTCTCTAGCTCTTATAGTTGCCGAGATCTCGGTGTTCATACAGACAGACGGACAGACAGACAGACGGACAGACAGACAGACGGACAGACAGACAGACGGACATGGCTAGATCGACTCAGCTCGTCGTCCTGATCAAGAATATATATACTTTATGGGGTCTGCCACGCCTCCTTCTGCCTGTTACACACAAATGTCATTTGCACAAACTTAATAGACCCTTTTGTACTTTTTTAAAGTACAGGGTCTAAAAAATAACAACATGAAAAAACACAAGAAAAAGTTCTTTATATTAACAGATTAGTTTTAAAATGAACAGATATCTGGATTCAAAATTTACCTCCTTTTTTTCCACTCGGCCAATTTCTGTCGGAACTCCGCACGTAGTCCCAAAGGTGGAATAGCCTCCTTTAAATCTTCATCACGCAAACGTGGAAGCTCATGTAAACAAACTATAGGTGTTGCCAATACCTTTCAAACGATATACAGCATGGCCAGATACGATTATATTTGACTTCACAAGCGAAGCGCGAAATTTGAATGTAAAAACCGGTATGTCGTTACCAAACAACCTAATATGTTACTTGTGCGGCTACAATGAAGAATTAAATAAATTATGGTAACTTTGAAACATTTCTTAACATAACACTAACACAAAAGAAAATTTGGTGCCTGCATATGTATGTATGTGTAGTCCTTTTTATATTTGCTTGGGCGTTTTGCAACAAGCTGTATATGTGGTCAGCATCAAAACCGACGATTGACAAAGTAAAAAAAGCAACTAGTGCGTTTTGATTTTGTATGCAAATGATATCTTTAAAAACATATACATACACTAGGGGGCTTCGCCAACCCCCAATGAAAAGGCCTGTGGTTGTGTCCTCGCTTCGCTCGGCCACCTTCACGACGCCATTAAACAGGGGGCAGAGTTCCCTAACGCCTCCTTCCCCACGCCTCCTTTTGCCTGTTAAATATATTTCAGAGTTGCACAAACTTAATAGACCCTTTTGTACTTTTTTAAAGTACAGAGCCTAAAACGAATTGGGTCTCTAGTTCTTATAGTTTCCGAGATCTCGGTGTTCAAGTCTCAGACAGACAGTCGGACATGGCTATATCGACTCAGTTCGTCGTCCTGAGCAAGAATATATATACTTTGTGGGTTCTGCCACGCCTCCTTCTGCCTGTTACATATATATTTCTGAATTGCACAAACTTAATAGACCCTTTTGTACTTTTTTAAAGTACAGAGCCTAAAAAGAATTGAGTCTCTAGTTCTTATAGTTTCCGAGATCTCGTTGTTCAAGTCTCAGACAGACAGTCGGACATGGCTATATCGACTCAGTTCGTCGTCCTGATCAAGACTATATATATTCTTTGTGGGTTCTGCCACGCCTCCTTCTGCCTGTTACATATATATTTCTGAATTGCACAAACTTAATAGACCCTTTTGTACTTTTTTAAAGTACAGAGCCTAAAAAGAATTGAGTCTCTAGTTCTTATAGTTTCCGAGATCTCGTTGTTCAAGTCTCAGACAGACAGTCGGACATGGCTATATCGACTCAGTTCGTCGTCCTGATCAAGAATATATATACTTTGTGGGTTCTGCCACGCCTCCTTCTGCCTGTTACATATATATTTCTGAATTGCACAAACTTAATAGACCCTTTTGTACTTTTTTTAAATACATAGTCTA
>JAWNNL010000491.1:0-88309 GCA_035045005.1 Liodrosophila aerea
TACTCACTTTGCTCACTTACTGAGCAACTTTTGTTGTTGCAATATTGTAATGGAATAATTTAAGAAAAAATGTCAGCAAATAAGCACTGAACTGCTTAACAATTGCCAAAAAAAAAAGGTCACAACTGAGCAAGTGAGCATCCAAAACGAGTCGGCTCACCTAAATAAAAGGACAAGTGAACATGTTCACCCAAGTAAGTTGTATTTACACAACACAAATGCTTATCTAATTACACTTATTAACAATTGCGCTCTTTTTAGTGATGATCGACATGTTCAGAGATAAAGGAAAAACTATAAATAGTGTCCGGCCATCGATAGTGTCGATGGAACTCCATCGAAAGTGTCCATCTCTACTGTTAACTACATATACCACGGTTACACATAATACAAAGTATCGATTGCAACCCCTAATCGACTTCTCCGACTCGATTGTAGAAATTAACAACGCCACGCGAATATTATTTCATTTATTTTTCGCATAAAATTTAAGTATTTCGTGACTACAAACGCGTATAAATTCGAATATGGCACACGTGGTGAAAAATGGAAAATGGGGAAGAGTACCCAAACAATACAGGAAATGTTGGGCTGTATTGAGCGGTAAGTATGGCTTGGTAGTCAACAAATACACACTAACATAACCTCGTTTTCTGCATAGCTACAATCCAGATCATCTAAAAATACTGGAATCGTATGTCCAGGAACAGGCTAAGAGCAACACATATGATTTGGAGGCCAATCTGGCCGTGCTTAAGCTCATCAGTTTAATCCACATATGCTTAATTTTGATATCACCTACACCATTCTGTTGAAATGTCTGACGAACTTACCACACACGGATTTTGTTATGGCTAAGTGCTTATTATTACCACAGCAAATGAAGGACGAGAATGTTCGAACCATTATCGATTTGGCCGACATACTGGAGCGTGCTGACTTCACTTTGTCCTAGGCAACGCGCTGATGTCAACCGCACCATGTTCCGTCATATAACTGGTTTTCATGATTCCATTCGAAAATTTGTTTCGCATGTTGTGGGCACCACGTTCCAGACAATCAAGAGGGAACTGCTGAAAGAACTCTTGGGCGGAGTTGAAGATTCAACACTTGAGAATTGGATCAAGCGTAATGGATGGAAGCACCAGGGTCATGATTTGGTGGTTGTTACCACTCAGGATGATAAAATTAAGACCAAAAATATAACCGAAAAAATCGAATTCGAGAATGTGGGTAGCCTAATGGCACAATGTCTTTAAGCTAAAAAAAAGTATAAATTTTCTAATGAATAAGTGATGATATCTGCCAATAAAATGTCGGCACAAAAAATATATATACAACTAATTACAGTTTTATTTGGTGGAACCGATTGAGATGTTCCATGGCTAAGCTAAACACGCACATCTTAATTCGATTTACAATTAGTCAACTTTAGTACACCTTAAATTATTAATTATAAACTAACACATATGTATGCTAAGCGGATTTATGACTGCTTCTTAAACTTTTTCAATATGGGAAAGATTTTGTCAAAGGCATCGTATATCTCCTGTCGAACTTTGGCGCCAGTTAATACCACTTTTCCCGATACAAATATGAGCAAAACGATACGAGGGCGTACCATACGATAAATAAGACCGGGAAATAATTCCGGTTCGTAGCTGCTAAAGTTGCAATGTGTAAGAACCAAGCCTTCTAGTCGTATGGGGAACTTAACATCGCATGAACCCACCATGTTCTGAATTTTAAAATCAAGAAATTTTGCCTAAAATTTAAACGAATCTTTTATAAAAAATGGATCAATGACGATTATAAAAATTTTTGTACTTACAGGGAAACCGAGCTTTTGTATGATGCGGGCATATTTACGAGCTGCAAGCCTAGAATCATCCTCACTCTTGGCTCCAGTACAAACCATTTTGCCAGAACTAAATATTAATGCAGTAGTGCGGGGCTCACGTATACGCATAATCACGGCCGCAAAACGTTTAGGATTGTACTCGGCATTACGTGCATGCAAAGCAATTTTCTTTAGATCCAGTTTGCAGCATAAATTCACTGTAGATACAATGTTTTGCAGTTGTGGCACAATGCCAGGATCCGCTGAGCCAGGTGTGGCCGGTGTCATGGGTGTGGACGGACCCATGGTTTGATGGATGTTGTTCAAAACCGAATCGCTGGCCGCACTACGCTCTGTCATTGGCATCATGTGAGACATCATGCTTTGCGGTGTTTGTGGTTGCATCAGAGATTGCGGTGTGCTACCTCCAGTAGTGCTGCAATGTGATTGCTGTTGGTACCCAGATGAGGGCTGATAGCTCATTTGTTTATGGGCCAAAGATAAAGATGGCTCATGAGCATATAAACCACTTCCATCTCCACCACTTGTTGCATTGTTCACGTCTGACTGCTGCTGTTGTTGAGTTGTTGATGAAGCGGTGGCATTTGGTTCTGGTGGTGCTGGCGGATGATAAACCTGATGGGGTAATGCTTCTATTTGTTGGTCCGCATCGAGGCTGTGGTGAATCGGCGTAGGTGCATGTCCAATACTGGGAATGGAGAAGTTCGGACTCAGCATGTCATCCATTGGAAGTGTTTACTCGTTTTCTTTTTGCCGATAAATAAAATGTACCACGAAAAAAAAGTATGCAGGCGAATGTAAATGGAAAGCCGCGTCGGTCGTCAGGGCTGGATTAAAATACATGGTTTAAGTGTGTGCGTGAGGGCTCCGTTAAATGTTCCGAAAATTCAATTTAACCTCACCCCTAATTGCTACTTACAGGTACGTATATTAAAATATCGATAAATTGTATGGAACTTTTTTGGTGCCATGACGAATTTTTGCTATGGATTTAAAACGGTAATTAATAATTTTGATTTTTAAGTTTGAAATAAATGGGATAAAAATTGAAATTGATTTCATCTTATTTCATTTCATTTATTGCTTGTTCTTAAGCTCCGTACGGCGATAAAATAAATCTCGTGCTAAAAATAGTTTTTACAGAAAAATTATATTTTAGCTTGCTAATTTAGCAACCCTCGTACGCAGGGAAGCTAAATGCGATAATAAGCGTTGTCGGAACATTAGGCACAAAATTCGTTCTTCAGCAGTGTTTTTTGTGAGCGAATTAAATACAACACATATATTTCGACCCGTTACAGAACAATTACATAATCAAAATGCTTGACCAGAGCGATTCTCTAGCCGCAGGGATTATAATAATAATAATAAAATAATGAAATAGTAATTGTAATAATAATTTTAATAAAATATTGCTGCACTGGCACCTCCGTGCATTTGCCTTCCCGTTTTCCAACGCGGCGCTGAACCTATGTAAATAATTGACAATTTAGCAAGCTAAGAATTTGTCTTATCTCTATACAGAGCTTTACCAATGTGAGTAGTGATTACCCAAGACTAGAATTTATTCTTGGATTGTAAAACGCAGTGGTACAACATGTGTTGAAGAAAATACGAAAAGTTTTCAGTATATGCTAAAAATTTTCGAAATATAAAACCATAAACGTATGTATATGTCTTTTGATTTTGTTTGTCAAAAAACAATGCAATATAAAATGAATGTCAAAATACCATTTTTGTAGGCGATGGCTGCATTGCCATAGAACAAAATAAAAAGAAAGCGACAATGCCACAAATATCGGCATGCCAAAATAACCAAAATATATTAACTGGATGCTAATGCTTTCCCAGACGCTTTTAATATAGACGCTATAAACATAATTTTCATTATTAAAGCTATTTTGTCGTCATAGTTAAAAATTTGTAGACTGTTTTTGGGTTTTGCGTATATTTTCTTTTTCTTCACTTAAGGAAATATGCCGGCAATTATTGTTGAAGAAATATCATATAACGCAAGACAAACAACCCATGGCAACTCTGCAAATTATTGCCCGAATTCTTGGCGTTGTATTTATATGGAGTTGGACAACTCGAGAAAAATTCCTGCCTAATTCAAGCCTCTTGATTGACGCGAAAAGAAAAACTTTCGGTTACCATCAATAGTGCAATACAGGTAGAGAGTTATCGATAGTCAGTGTCATCGGTAGTCAAACGACAGTTTTTTGGAACAGTCGATAACTATCGATAGTTGAGTTAAATGAAATATATATGTATTAAAGATTTATATTTTTGTCGGCGCAAACGATAGTCGACAATCGATAGTGGGTTAAGTTATATGTAAATATTTAAAACTTAAAAAAAGTAGAGTTTTTAAGTATAAAAGTAACAATATTAACAGAAAAATTGGCAGCAACATAAGTAGCGCATATTCAAATTATTTGTCTGTTGATTCGCTTGCTGCTAATAATAAACTTCTACTTCTTTTGCTGCTGTTAAGGTGGCACATTCAAGCCAGTGGCAGAAGAGGCGGTAAATGTCTGATTGTACGTAACTCCGATTAAAATAATATTGAAAGAATTACCTTGCGGAAAAGTTAGTTGGGAAAAATCGTGAAAATTTAATTAAAACACTATTTTGTAGTTGAATTGAAAATGTATGGGGATAAAAGTCAAGTTAACACTGAAATTGTTAACATGACATGGAATCACTTCAATTTGCATTTAATTATGAATTTGTTCAACTCAAGAGTTTTCGTATTAAAATATCATAGTCAAATTGATTACGCCTCCTTTCAATTCAAATACGCACAACTTAAAAAAAAATAAAAACCGCCAAATTACATATGATGGCACCACATTTTTAATTTTTAATTTTTTTTATAATTTTTTTAGACCCTGTACTTTAAAAAAGTACAAAAGGGTCTATTAAGATTGTGCAAGTCCGAAATGTATGTAACAGGCAGAAGGAGGCGTGGCAGACCCCATAAAGTATATATATTCTTGATCAGGACGACGAGCTGAGTCGATCTAGCCATGTCCGTCTGTCCGTCTGTATGAACACCTAGATCTCGGAAACTGTAAGAGCTAGAGACATCATATTTGGCAGTTAGATGCCCCTATAGTGCAAGCAGATCAAGTTTGGTTTAGATTTTTGATACCTCCCCCTCTCCCCCAAAAACCGTGAAAAACTGCCACACCCACATGTATAAAGATACAAACTTGTGCTTTGGCATACGATAATCTTATGATAATCTTTATCTGTGCTGTGAATTGTGGCCCAATAGTGGATAATAAACACCGGAGATATTCATGATTCATTTCCCTGTACTAGGTAAGAGGGAAGCAGCGCGAGCTGCATTTCTTGATAGCTAAAGTGGTGACCCCGACGAGATTAAAACATTGTATTTTCGACACAATTAGCCAATCTAAAACTGACGCCACCGAATTTTGCGGTACAATTTGCGATCAACACGCAAAGAGACGAGCGGTATGGAGGAAGAATTTCATGAAGCCGACGAGCAACCTACAACCCCGGAGCAGAAAGTTGCAGAATTACAGAGCAACATTCAGCGATAAAATGCATTCATAGTTCAACAGCAGCCGAATGTGCAATCTAACGTACAACATTACAACAATCAAACAACATTACAAATCCTGAGAGTACATTTAGATTCGGCTGGGTAACATCAGACAAATTCGATTTAATTGAACGTTTTGCAGAAATAGCGGGAGAAAATTGCAGCGCTTACTTAATGGATTGGATTTTTCTGGGTTTAAACCGGACAAGATTTTGGCTCGCATGAACAGCCTAGCGCCAGATGTTGGCAGCGAACCCACCATATGAGCATTGTTTATGCGTCAGATGCCTCACTCTATACGGCCGATCCTGTCCATCATTAAGAAAGACGACATCGATAACCTTGTCAAAACCACTGAGCAAATGCTGAACTCATTCGACGCCAATTTTGTCTGTGACATGGCCGTGCAACAACTCAACGCCCCGATTTCAGCTAGCTAGTTGAAGCTGTCATGCGATCATCTAAGACTTCTGAGTAAGGCTCATCGATACAGACACTAATAGACTCGGTTCATAAACTGCAAATAGATATGAAGAGTATTAAGATGGCATAGGCAAAATCTGACAAGCGCTCAGGCTCTACTACAAAATACTGCAACAAATAGTGAGCAAAGTCAGATTTGCTGGTATCACCTAGAATTTGGAACTTCTGCACGCAGTTACTGCCCAGGTTGTTTCGAGTTCGTCCAACTAAAACAGCTGCTTGACGACAACCAGCGATGTCTGCGAGACATTGAATCTTGTTTAATGCAGTCCCGCCTACACATTTTTGAAAGCAAATTTAAAATACACTTTCCCATTGACTCTGGTTCAGTAGTATCTGTAATTCAACGTGCTGTAATCAGCTATAAAACATCACAAAACACTTTAACTATATACGCAGCGAATCAACTCATTTCATTATCGCTGATGTACAATCACCAATTATTGGAACCGATCTTCTCTCCAACTACACTTTGCTGATTGATCGTAAGGTAAAACGACTGATTGATATGATGACAACAACCACACCATTGAAACACTAGTGGATGCCACAATGAAGTCTATATCAACACTTAGCGACGATAACGATTTTCGTGGCGTAACAACGGTACCTTCAAAGCATAGCATGGCAAGTAAGACACATAGTGTAATACACCATATCGAAACAGGTGGAAGCCCATTTCTGATTGACCACGACGTTTTACTGGAGAAAAACTCTCAATCGCAAAGGAAGAAGTTAACTTTCTGCTCGACCAAGGCATTTGCCGCCCATCAAAAATTTGTTTGGCCAGTCCACTGCACATGATTTCTAAGCGAAATGGTGGCAGGCGAGCATGTGGAGATTATCGCAAGCTAATTTCCATAACCGTGCCTGATCGTTATCCAGTAGCACACGTGCAGGATTTGTACTTTGATTTGCCCTGGGCGTCGATAATAGCAGTAGCATATATGTACATACTCACATACGCATACACATGCCTAGTACAGAAAGTTGTATGTCCAATAACTCCGGTGCTTATTATCCGACTGGGCTGCAATTCGCACCAAACATTCAAAGCATCTAATGCTTGATTATTGCGAAGAAGAAATCCAGTGATTATAAAACTGTACAAGCTAAGAAAATTTTTGCAAATTTGAGGGGGAGGGGGATAAAATATCAAATTAAAAACATAAACTTGGCCTGCCTATGTAATTCGCGAACCAAACAAACAGTTTCGGAGATCTCGCTGTTCATACAGACGGACATGGCTAGATCGACTCAGCTCGTCGTCCTGATCAAGAATGTATATACTTTGTGGGGTCTGCCACGACTCCTTCTGCCTGTTACACACAAATGTCATTTGCACAAACTTAATAGAACCTGTTGTACTTTTTTAAAGTACAGGGTCTAAAAATTACGTCACTCTGTTTCCGAGATCTCGGTGTTCATGCAGACGGACGGACAGACAGACAGACGGACATGGCTAGATCGACAGGGTCTAAAAACTGCTGTTTGTATTCCTTTTGGGCTGATCGAATTTCTTTATATGCCATTTGACCTTAAAAATGTGACACAGACATTCCAGCGTTTTATGGATAGCATCTTCAGGAATATTGACTGCGTTTATTGCTATATCGATGCCATTCTAATTATGTCTGCGATACCAGACGAGCACGAGCAACATTTGCAAATTGTACTATCCATACTTCAGCAGAATGGTTTGAGTATCAATGTTATCAAGTGTCAAGTCGCCAAAGCCGAAGTCAGTTTTCTAGGATACACTATCGACAAGAGCGGAATACGGCCACCAGAAGATCGAATTCAGAACATTTCGAACTGCAGTCGACCTGCTACAGTCTGCGAACTTGGCCGCTTCCTTGGCATCACCAAATATTATCGTCGTTGTATTCTACATGCATTAGCCATTCAAGCAGAAGAAAAATGGCAAGAGGCAAATCGAGTGAACAGAAGAAGCGATAATCGCGTTCAATGTTGTGGCACATTTTGCTCCTAACGTTGCGCTTAGTCTCAATCGTGACGAATCTGCATTATCCCGACTCAATGCTATCTCGGTAGACAGCATTAGAGAGGCACAAAGCACTGATTCCGGTTTGCAGCAACTTTTGCAAGATACAATTAGCCTTAAAATGCAGCTTGTCAAATTCGAGAACAACGTTTTACTGTTCTGCGACGTATCTAATGAATCAAAGATGCCTTATATTCCGCAAGCACTGCGTTATATTGTTTTTCATCTATTCATGTGGCTTCTTATTCCTGTAGCAGAGCTATAATTCAACAATACTTTCTTCTCTCTATCGCAATAGTCTATCCTTCACATTTAATATCGTGGTCTTTACTGAAACCTGGTTAAGACCTGATATTTTAAATTCCGAAATTTTGCAAATTAGTTTTTGTATTAGACGAGATCACATGCCTCGTCGTGGTGGTGGTGTTTTAATAGCTGTTGACGCCAGTATTTCGGTGCAACAAATTGAATGTTCTATCGCGGACATTGAATTTGTTGCTGTTAAATTGCATGTTAGTAATATCAATGTGTATATAACTTGCTCTTATATTCCTCCCTTATCGGATTATTTTGTTTACCTTAACCACATTGCTGCAATTAACTCTATAAATTCATTACTTTCGGATCGTGATCTCCTTGTCATTTGTGGCGATTTCCATATTGCTACTGTATCCTGGCTCCCATCAGTTCAGTCCAGCGCTTTAACGCCGGTAATGGCTCATGAATTTGAAGATAGCTTGCTCGATATATCACTGTCGCAGATCAATGGTATCTCGAATTCTCTAGATAGGTTGTTAGATCTGATTTTTGTATCCGATATTGCTAATTTCTCTAAGACCCGATCGGCTCCCATTGCAGTTCCTGAGGATAAATACCACCCAACGCTAGAGGTGTTGATTGACTTGCCCGTACCGGTTTCTGACCTGAATCTTTTGTCAGGAGAGCGTGTTCGCTGCTTTCGGAAAACCGATTTTGCCAAGCTAACTCAGCTACTATCTCAAACTGATTGGTCGTGCCTTTTCGCATGTAATGACATGGTGAATGCAGTCAAAATTTTATATTCTACACTGAACTCATTGTTCGATGCTTGTGTTCCATCTTGTGTTCCACGGAGATCCCACTCCCCCTGTGGTTTACTAGGAAATTGTCGGGTTTAAAGAATAAAAAATCAAGACTGTATAAAAAGTTTAAGGAGTCGGGATCTTCTCTGGACTTCTCTCGCTATGTAATTGCTCGCTCAAATTTTCTTGCCTTAAATAACCTTTATTATCATAAATACCTGAAAAGGTGTGGGGTTCAGTTTCACCGAGATCCGAAACGTTTTTATGCTTTCATAAACTCGAAACGAAAGTCATCAACATTTCCGGCTTCCGTAGTCTTTGAAAATAATACGGCTTCTAATGATCGTGCCATTGCCGATATTTTTGCTGACTTCTTTCAAACAACCTATTCCTCAATGCTTCTAATTGCATTTCAAATCCTTTATTAACCGAACCCTTACTATTGGATGAGCTACAGGCTCTTAAACCTGTATTTTCACCTGGGCCTGACGGTGTACCTAGTTGTGTACTTAGACACTGTGCTCAAGGTTTATGTAAGCCATTATACAAGCTGTTTTCTTTGTCTGTTAAGTCTTGCTCTTTCCCTACCATTTGGAAAGAGTTGTTTATAATTCCCCTTCATAAAAAGGGAAACAGATCCCAAGCTGTAAATTATAGAGGTATATCCAAGTTGTCTGCTATTCCTAAGAGAAACTAATCACTTCTCAACTTCAACATTTTTGTAAATCTATCATTTCACCTACTCAACATGGTTTCGTGAAAAATAGATCGACAACCACTAACCTATTAGAATTTTCCTCGATGGTCGTAAAAGGCTTTGAAAAGAAAATGCAAACGGATGTAGTTTTCACCGATTTTAGTAAAGCATTTGATTCAGTTAATCATACTTTACTTCTTCGCAAGCTAGACCTACTTGGTTTTCCAAATAAGCTTTTGTTATGGATATTTAACTACCTTAACGGTAGAGTTCAAATAGTGCATTTTAAGGGCTTTGTATCCAAACCAGTCTTTGTGACTTGCGGCGTTCCCCAAGGAAGTCACCTTGGTCCCTTACTTTTTACATTATTTATCAATGACTTGCCTAACATTATTACCTTCTCTCGGGTACTTATGTATGCCGATGACGTAAAGATTTGTCTGACTTTTAATGATCCTCTAGCCAGCCACAGGCTTTAATCCGACTTAGATAGACTTCAATCATGGTGTAGCATCAATATGCTAAACATGAACTGTGGCAAATGTAAAGCAATGTCGTTTTTCAGGGGCTCTCCCCTTTTATATCCATATAAACTTAATGATTACCTTTTTGAGCGAATAGAATTAGTAAATAATCTAGGTGTTATTTTCGACCCAAAACTTAAATTTAATAAACATATTTGCTCTGTTGTAGGCAAAGCTATGGGGGTCCTTGGATTCATTAAGCGTTCAACGAGTTCAACGATCCCTATATCACTAAAACTTTATATACTGCACTGGTACGCCCTATTTTGGAGTATGGGTCTTGTATTTGGTACGCCCAATACAAGATTCACCAGGATAGGATCGAGTCAGTGCAAAAACAATTTCTTCTCTTTGCTTTACGTAGTCTTAATTGGGATATCAACTCTCGCCT
Organism: Liodrosophila aerea; assembly: GCA_035045005.1. NCBI lineage: Eukaryota > Metazoa > Arthropoda > Insecta > Diptera > Drosophilidae > Liodrosophila > Liodrosophila aerea. Next base: position 10,600 of record JAWNNL010000491.1, read on the forward strand.
CCCCCTATATCGTAGTAGACTTCATCACTTTCTAACCGTAAAATATTGCTTAGTATAGTATTCCTACACAAACTAATCAGGGGCGAAGTTGACTCCCCTGAACTAACCAGTCACATTAGTTTTTCGATTCCGGTTAGGAATACTAGAAATTTCCTACCGTTATCTCTTCCTCGTTGCCTTACTAATTACTCTCTTCATAACCCCTTTAGAATTCTCTGTAGCCTTTATAATACACACTTTTTTAGACCCTGTACTTTAAAAAAGTACAAAGGGTCTATTAGGTTTGTGCAACTCAGAAATGTATGTAACAGGCAGAAGGAGACGTGGCAGACCCTACAAATTATATGTATATATTCTTGATCAGGACGACGAGCTGAGTCGATCTAGCCATGTCCGTCTGTCTGTCTGTCTGTCCGTCTGTATGAACACCTAGATCTCGGAAACTGTTAGAGCTAGAAACATCATATTTGGCAGTTAGATGCCCCTATAGTGTAGGCAGATCAAGTTTGTTTTAGATTTTTGATACCTGCCCCCTCCCCTAAAAACCGCGAAAAACTACCACACCCACAATTTTAAAGGTACAAACATGTGCTTTGGCATACGATTATCTTATAATAATCTTTAACTGTGCTGTGAATTGTGGCTCAATCGGATAATAAACACCAGAGATATTCAAGATTCAATTTTCTGTACTAGGAAAGGGGGGAGCAGCGCGAGCGTATGTGTGGTTGCGTGTGACTTTGCGCTATGTGTGAGTGTCTGTTAGCGTGTGTGTTGCAAAGGAAAGTACAGGGTCTCCTACTGTCGGTTGAATCCGACTGTAGCTTTCCGAGTTTTCTATAATTTCTAGTGCTCAACTCACTCAATTCCGTTAATGAAAGTGGCACTTCTTCAACATCTTTCTAGCCTATAACCTCTGCATGTCAGATAACCACGCATGGCTTGGGTTCGCGCGTAACAAGCCCGTGCTTGGTATCGCTGGATCACTTGAACATACTCTCGTATTGTATGTCAACGCCCAGAATAAATACAGTGCGGTTACGTGTGGCCAGGAAAAAAGAAAGACGTTACTTCATGGGCTCGAAATTGTTTGCCTTGCCAACGAGCTAAAATTCATCTGCATAACATAATGATTTCGGACAAAATAATAATCGATTTGACCACAAACATCTGGATATAGTGACAATGCCTGAAATGAAGGGATATTATATTACTTAACATTGGTCGATCGTTTTTCGAGGTGATGTCGGCGGACACGGTGGCTTCAATGTCTTGGTCGAATTGGATCACGAGACTTGGCTGTCCCCAAACTATAACAACAAATCAAGGCTCACAGTTTGAATCCGATTTATTCGCCGCGTTTTTTGATATAACTGGCAGCAAGCGTATTCATTCCACAGCATATCACCCTCAATCAAATGGAATGATTGAAAGATGGCGTCGTTCTTTTAAAGCTGCCTTGATGTGCTCACCAGGAACGGCGTGGATCGACTTATTACTCACATTGTTGCTTGGGCTTCGGATTTGTATTAAAAAATACCTTAGAACCTCAACTGCTGAGATGATTTACTGAACTCACATCAGGCTTCCAAATGAATTTTACGATGATTTCTGCACGCCTCTTCACCCAACAGATTTTATCGACAAATTCCGAGAGTATATTCTTTCCGTTAGGCCTGTTGCTGCAGCCCATCATGTAAACAATAGGTCTAAAACACATAAACTATTGTAACCATGTTATGCTAAGAACGAATTCTGTTAGACAGCCATTATCGCCACCATACTCAGAACCTCATCAAGTGGTTAAGGGGCCACCGATAAAGTTTATGTCATCAAAATTAATAACAAAAAAGTTGCTATATCCACTGATCGATTGAAACCTGTTGTGGCAACACCAATATGCTCGACAGTATCGTGAGACTTAACGATACTTGGCGAGCGACGCTTGTTTTGCCGCTTAATTGGTTTTCATAATCGAACGACACACAACATCAACAGCGGAATTTATATTGTTCTCAATCTTTGCTTACTTGGTTAACTAGATATAATAAAAAGTAGGGAAAGATACAGTCGGGCGCAAAGCTACAGTAGGAGACCCTGTACTTTGGTTTGCCCTGGGCGTCGATAACAGCAGCAGCATATATGAACATACTCACACATACACATTTACTTATACATACACACATACACTTATACATACAAATATACTCGCAAATACAAACAATATCCATACGCCCTAGTGGCCGCATACACTGTGGCTTCCACCTCCCCCACCCAAATGCTCAGTACAGAAAATTGTTTCTCCAATATCTCTGGTGTTTATAATCCGATTGGGCTGCAAATCGCACCAAACACTCAGAGCATCTAAAGCTTTATTCATGCTGGGAATATTTTTGTGAATTTTAGGGGGAGGGGGATGACTTTTCAAACATTTGAAATAAACTTGACCTGCCTATGTAATACACGAACCTAACAAAAAAATTAAGTCTCTAGCTCTAGCTCTTATAGTTTCCGAGATCTAGGTGTTCATACAGACGGACAGACGGACAGACGGACAGACAGACAGACAGATAGACAGATATCGACTCAGCTCGCCGGTCTGGCACGCCTCCTTCTGCCTGTTACACACAAATGTCATTTGCACAAACTTAATAGACCCTTTTGTACATTTTTAAAGTACAGGGTCGAAAAATACTTTATATATACAATACAACGTAGCTTTTCTTGATAGCTAGAAAAGCTCTTAAGGGAGCGTGCGATGGAAAGGAGTTCCAGCGAGCACGTGAAACCATATCTTTCGTTGTGTAAGACAGAAGCTAAAACTGGCACTTAAGGATAGCAATGTTTTCTGAAGCTGTGTGATACTGCTGAACATGATCCTTTGGGACTTGCATAGAAAAGAATTATGAAACGCATGGGTAGTGCGAGCATACCACCTTCAACAGATCCAGCAGCAATCAGAGCGATAGTGGTCCCTACGCCACCACCAGCCCTACGGTCCCACGGGATGTAAAAGTTCTGATGAATCCAGTCACCAAATGAGGAGCAATTGACAACATACCTAACCGTGCCCTTCGCCTAGCGATGACTCTGCAACCAAACATATTCTCGCAAATATACACACCGGTTTTCGATTGGGTACCGTTCTTGGAATGGAATGCTACGTACAACTGTATTCTGAGCTATCCTTGCAACCAGGTACCAAAATTATTGGATTCGCCGATGTTGTGGCCCTCATGTCGGTAGCCAAGAAAATGGCAAATGCGGAACGTAGCTGCATCCTATGAATCGTCACCATCATGCATTGGCTCTCATCTTTCGGGTTAGAACTAGCTGGCCATAAATCAGAGGCGGTACTGTACAGCAGCAGGAAGCGGGTGAAGTAAGGTCACATCGATATTGGTGGATGCTTAATCGCCTCCAGAAGTGCAATAAAATGCCTGAGCGTCAGGATCGACACAGAGCACCTGGAGGCCACATATACGAAGGCGGGTAAAACAACATAAGCACTAACAAAATCATGCTTAACAGATGCGTAGGCTGTTCCAGCGCCAATATGGCATAGTGCCGTTAGGAAGCCCAGTTTCAAAAGCGGCATATCAGCAGCATACCGTCTCAGATGATCCGTCACTGGTGCTTGCAGGCAAGATCCCGATCGACAAGTTTGTGGGAGAAGAATCAAGCCTGTTCTAAGGAAGCAGGCAAGGAGAGTAACAAGGGAGTCGACAATTGGAAGGTGGCAGCAGCGATGGCACGCAGCCAAAAAGAGCAGGTGGACGCACCGGCTCATCCCAAAAGTCGAGGAATGGATGAAAAGGCCACATGGAGAACTTAATTTCCACCTCAACAACTGCTCAGCAACTTAAAGAGGTTTGGTCACGAAGAACACGACGTACATGGTGTAAATCGGACACAAGTGCAAGCCATGTTCTCTTCGACAATACCCGATTTAGCGACAAGAGAAGCGAACTCAAGAAGACAATGAAGGTAATAATTAGTGTCGACAACCTGGTCGGGCTAATGATAAAGGAAGTTGACACTTGGCAGTAACGTCGTAGCTCAAGAGGTTGGAGAGGATCAGTGTACAGTGTAGACGGATTTAAGGCCTGCGATCTGGCACATTGCTTGCATGTTATTCAGTGTTGCCAAAATCACTAATTTCAGGTCACATCTAGCATATTTGAAAATAAAATGTAAAATTTGCAAACAGCTTATTCAGCTATAATCTTAATAATAATAATAAAATCTTATAATCTTGGTTACGTGCAATTGGCCCAAAAGACCTTCAACCGTCCTAATGAAGGAAAGTAATTCGTTCGTGAAACTTTCTATATCTGTGAGGTAGTCAGAGCTTACCACACACATAAGTGTATACGTTTCCCAACTCTATATTATCGCGCTACCTAATTACAACTATCATTTTGTTTTAGTCCTATTTTTATTCCCATAAAGTACATTTTATAAACGTCAAATTAAACTGCTTCCAACATTTTTATTTTAGTGTTTTAGACTTATAAAATAATTAACAGCTAAGATACAAATTCATATTATATTTAATTTATAAGTAGCATTTATAAAAATTAGTAATTTAAGACACATGTAGAATATCTTGATGCATTAATACCAGAAATAGTGTTTCACAAAAGTTTAAGTTTATATGCTAGTAGATTTAATATTGATTTCGCTTTATGCTTAATAATAAAAGTTCTTTGGCTCTTTTATAATTAGTACCACCCTCAAATTTCAGGTTATGCTTCTACTAGTATAAATACAATTGTTGCTAATTTTACAAGATGGTATGAAGTTTTAGTTGCCCTCGGGTTTGGGCAAATTCGTGTCATAGGCTCGTATAACAATAGATTGCGGAACAGCTCCGCCTTCCTCTTGAGAAAATGCATAGCCATCTGTGAAGTTAAATGATTTCATATCAGTAAAAATTTGTTTATTAAACAAATAATAATGTTTCCTCAAGTGCAAATAATATGTATAGTAAATGATATGTTTCTGATATGAAAATTAATGTTTTACCATCCCTATCATTAGAAAAATTGCAAAATATTATTTACTGCTTCAATTAGAGAGAACTCTAGCGAGGACTCAAGCACTGATTACAATGGCATACAATATTCATTTATTGCTAGACCATTAAAAAAAATGAAGTACCGCCACCATATGTCCTTGGTACGAACTGGTTGGCTAATGTGTAGTACTCACGCGATAATTCTAGTTCCGTTTCAGCTCTGGTGTTGGCACGACGGGTGAAAACATTACGTAGCAATCTCGCAGTTTCAGTGAATCTGTAGAGTTAATTTTTGTTTGTTGTGTAGGGTCTTGGAACTTTTAGTAATGATTTAGATATTTCAGTTTAGTGGGGTTTCAATGAATTGTCTCGAACAAGTTTATTTATTAGCATAAGTAAATTTTCATTTTGAATTGTTAGCAAATCCAAATTTATTGCATTACGAGTGAGGTAGACCGTGTTCAATTGCGCTACAAGGGTGAGGAACATGGATGTACGGAAATACCAAATCTATGGAGGACATGCAAATTGTCCAATATTAATATAAACAAATTAGTTTTGTATTACTTTTCAACAGCAACTTAAAAAGTAATGGGCGGAATGATGAAATAAAACATGCAGTCGTTACATACGAGTTAAGCTCTTAAAAACTGTAAGAAGAATCCGAACCTTAATGTGCATGCTCTGTGCTTTATAGTTCCTTTACCTAATGACCTAATATTTGCGCTAATATAAACTGATAGAACTGCATTTAATCAGATGCTAATCATGGAGTGTGTTGACAGTTTGACTATGAATTGGATCATATTGATGACTGCATTAAATGGTGTGTATTGCGACTTTAACTTCTCTATATGAATTACTTACACCGAAGAATTGATCCCAAGGCATACATAGTACTGCGCTTACACACATAAATAAAAGTTACGCAAAGAAAATATATTTTATGAGAATTTTTTTTAAATACTTATTTCAATAAATTTGTATAAATTTCGTGTAAAGTTTTCAGTTTTATGTTGCGTGTTTAAAAATTATAAAAAAAAAAAGAAGGAAACAAGTGCAAAACATTCAGCATGTTAAAAAGGTGCCCTTACTACCGTTAAATTGGAGTATACCCATTTCATGCGAGCTGTGGCAATTTATCCCGGCATAAAAGAAAAAATAATACAGACAGAGTACATTATATTGTGTATTATAATATAAAAGGATTTGATTATTTGAATGCATTCATTATTGATTTTGGTGAAACTGGAAGGTTTTCAAAAGGTCATATGTATAACTTTATTATTAAGCGCACAATGATTACACAAACATATATATATATATATATATTTAGTATCTTATAAATTATATGCTCCGCGAAAGCACTTAGGTTACCGAATTTATTCGGATTGCAGATGTAGGAAGAATTGTTAAACTAAGGCTTAGTGTTAAAATATAATACTATAATTTAAGTTCTTATAATGTACAAGAATAAATTGCTTATGAAAATACTTAACAATTAAATAACTGAAATGTTTAAGGAACTAGTATCTTGATGCTCTGTTAACTGGATTTCACATTTTTATGTTGATTTTTGTACATTTAGTTCGATTTTAAGATCTATCTAATAGACGTTGGTATAATTTATCACACGTATGTAGAAACAAGTACATAGACTAAAGCAAAAAAAAAAAATTAGAAAACTGTTTTCCATAATAAGCAGTCATTAATAACTATTGCTTGTATATTGTATATAACGTTCGCATAAAAGAAAACTTTCTTTCACTTGGAATTGTGTATTTTACTTATTAAACATACAAAAATATGTCCTTTCTCCATATTTTGCTACTTGTGTACAATTCATATGCTACATATCACAGTTAATTCATCAATAATTTTATTTCTTACAAAAAAATACTGTTTGAATTATGTTTAGAGCACACAGAGCTGTACATATGTATGTGTGTACGTAGTGTAGTACATCACTTGCCAAATATGAATATGGTGGACAGGTGCCCGAACAAGTGGGTTTTACAATACAGATACATTTTATTAGTTTAAGCTATATTAAATACTACAAATACAAACACCAAATTACACTACATATAAGTTGCTTTAGATTAGAATTGGATTTCTACATGTGTAGAATATCACTGGCATTAGATTGGTTATCTCCACTCCAGCGTTGCCTACGTCGATAATGTTGCTGCTGTTGCCAGGCTTCCTCTTCCAGTTCCAAGTTCTCTATGCGTAATTGACGATTGATACGTGCTCCCCGGCTCTGGATACGCCGTGAACTGCCATGGGAGAAGCTGGGCTTATTTAGCTTAAGTTTGGATCGCTTGAGCTGGTCGTAACCAATGTCGATACTAGGTGCAGTACATGACAAGGGAAGGTTTAGGGATTCGTTTTTTGATTACAATGATTGTTTATATTAGTTTATATGTTAAAAATTGAAAAACGAGATAAATTTACAACTTGTAATCAAAATGATTGTTGCTATATGTAAATGATTAATTTGTATTGAAATAACAAAAACTTTTTTTTCCAATTGATTAAATTCACTTTTTAGACCCTGTACTTTTAAAAAGTAGAAAAGGGTCTATTAAGTTTGAGCAACTCAGAAATGCAACAGGCAGAAGGAGGCGTGGCAGACTCCACAAAAGTACATATGTATATATATTCTTGATCAGGACGACGAGCTGAGTCGATATAGGAATGACCGTCTGTCTGTCTGTCTGTCCGTATGAACACCGAGATCTCGGAAGCTATAAAAGCTAGAAAGCTAATTTTCATTAATTGCCTAACGATTCTGTAGCCTACTGCGCAAAGCGTTGGTCTTGAAGTCGAATGGTTGCGGGTACGTTTTCGCGGTCGGACGGCAGTCAAATGTTTTTTTTAATTGTAGTCTTTGCTTTTTTAATATATTTTTATTTTTTTTTTTAATTTTTGTTCTTGATTTTCTATGTTTTTTAATTTTGTGCCTTGTTAAAATGTAGCTTTTCCGAATTCTTTGTCTTCTAGTTGATTAAATTTGTTGTCTGCTATTTGTTTCGGTTTAATTGATCAAAGTGCTTTAAATAACTAGAACTAAGTATATATAAGACATTTCATTGAAGTGTACAGATAAGTATTGTGTATTGTTTCAGTTGAATAATTTCTAATTTGGCTTGACTTTAGTTTTCTCTATGATAAATTACACTGATTATGTAAGCTATAGTATATCTTATAATTATCCATATAAGTTGTTAAATTATAATCCTTTCAGATACGCCAGATTCACATTTAAAATCTTTCTCTAATATATAGAACTAAAATCTATATTTATGCTTTTAATGCTACTATTATTACCAAATATCATGTTGACATACAAAACTGTTAAGAGTATTGACTATACTATTTACACTTGAACCTAAGGCTTAACTATAGTAACTATTGAGAAGCCTAATCTTATGATTGCTTTTATTCTAAATTTGATGTAAGCACGTGTTTTATATAAAGTTTTCTTTTTTTATGTTAGGTGTTAGTATAGTGTATAGTATACACACATTATCTACTCAGTTTCATTAATTTAATATTGATTGATAGAGACAAAAGCATTAACATGCACATGAGAATACGCAAAACAAAATTAAAAAGATACAGTAGGTGACGTAGCATGTTTATTGGGAATTAAATTAATTAATTGAATCGAGTGTTCAACGAGTTAATGCATAATGTTATCTCTATAAAATAAAACAGTGCCAAAAAATTACAATGAAATGCATTAAACGGGACAATAACAAATCACAAAACAAACTAATATTAACTAATAATTACTAATAAAAAAATTGCGCAACAATTCAAATTGAAAATGTAGATTTTGTCTTCTTTGTGTTTAGTTTATGCCAAGTTTAGTTAATGCCAATTGTTGTCGAATTTTTTGCAAATGGAAGCCAATAGAAGGAATGCAAAGAGTATAGAGTGGACTACAGTGTGGTATACTTACGATGAACGTGACTCTTCCATCACCTGGGAGGGATCATGGCGTTGTATTTCTGATTCGCGTACAGCATCAGTTAGAGTCTTAAATACAGTATTATGTATGCTAAAGAACAGTGCATTAGTAAAGGCAATATAAATATGTATAATTATACTTACAGTTTACAAATCACATCGATGAGTAGGCTGGCAATGGGTACAAGCACTATACCTAACCAGAAGATGGGCGTGGAAAAGAGCTGTATGTCCATACCAGCGAAATTACTTGCAAATTTCAATGTGGGCCAGAAATGACTATAGATTAGCACAAAGAAAAACCACAACACAATGGAGCCCCATATAGCAGCATGCGTTAGCCAAGTCCACGAACTAGTGATAAGTCCCGCTTTTAAGCACACTGTGACTATGACATACTGTAAAGAACAGGAGAATAACATTACTATAAAGTCAAAATAATTAAAATTTCCCCAACTCACCGTATATACTATATTGCCAAGTAGCAAATAGTCACTCGTCTTGCCATCCGACCAGATGGCTTCGTATTTATACGCAATCATGGGCAGCCAGAAGAGAAAGACCGAGTGCATTAGTGCGTTTAAGATCCAGATCCAAAATACTTTTACATTGAATAGTTTGGCATTCTGCGACGGCTTGTATAGCAATGGATACTTTAACATTGTATCCGCGGTACAAAACTTCTCAAAGAGCCCGATAGCAAAAGGGGGCATAGCCGTAAAAAGTACATTATATAAACCAATGGTCCAACGCTCAAAGAGAATCTGTCCCGACCAACCAGAGTACACGGCAAACCAAAGCTCAATAACATACAAGCAGACATTCTTATAAAAGCTATATAATATCAATTTGCTTATCCTGGCGTAATTCCAAGCACCATGCACAAGTAGTAGACGCCGTAGATAACGAAACTGTGCAATTGAATAATCCGAGGCGCAGGCAGCCTGTAGACCTTCAACGCCTGATATCCCAATGCCTACGTTAGCCTTCTGGATCATGGCTACATCGTTGGCACCATCGCCAATGGCTAATGTTACGGCTTTTGTGCTTTGTGTTACCAGTTCCACCACTTCGGCCTTCTGTATGGGTGAAACACGACAACAGATGACAACACGACAGATAAGGCACAGCTCCTGGAAATCTCCACGCAAATCACAGGTCAGAGCATACTTCAGAGTTTTGCCATCGATGACAAGCGCAACATTGGCATCCTTGGCCGTGGAGCTCTTAAACTCTCCGGAATGACGCAAAATAGCATCGCGTGTGGCCTGAATATACATATATTATTAATATTAATGACATATATAATCTCTTGAATCAACTTACGTCGAGACTCTCCTCGTTGAGTATTATTATATCCATGGAGTGTGTTATCAATTTGCAGGAATAGCCAATATTTATGGCCGTCTCCTGTTTGTCTCCTGTCAGCACCCAGATGTATATACCCGCCTCTAGCAATGCCTGTATGGTCTCTGGTACGCCATCCTGTAGGCGATCCTCAATGGCTGTTGCACCTAGCAGACGCAGATTGATCTCTATAAGATTAGCTGCATCCTCCACTTTTCGCTCGCGTTGTTGCAATGATGTGGACGCCTTATGATACGTTTGATTCCATTCCTCATACACATAGTGATCAATATCAGCCACGGCCAGGCAGAGTGTGCGTAAGCCCTCTGAAGCAAACTCTTCTAAATGCTGTAATGTTGTCTCACGATAAATCTGATCCTTGGCAGCTAAACGTTCATAGATCACCGAATCGGCACCCTTTACAAAAAGCTTGATTTTACCCTCTGGTGTGCGTACTATAACCGACATACGTTTCCTGGTTGATGTGAATTCGATCACATTTAAAATATCAAAACGTCTGCGCTCTCCTAATGCATTAATCTCCACATAATCGGGTGTGCGTGTGTCAAATATATAGCCAAATTTATGGGCGCCATCGACCAGAGCACGTTCATCCGGACTTGCTGCATGATAGACAATAGAACCGTCCTCTTTCTTTTCGGGTATAACGGTATGGCACACGGATAACAACACAAGAAACTCTTCTATATCCCCCGATGTCTCATGTCTGCGCAAAATATTCTGCACTAATTCCGATTCCTCCGGCGTATTTTCTGGCTTATAGACATGCCGTGCTATCGAACACTTCTTAAAGACCATCACATTACGCGTTAGAGTGCCAGTTTTATCTGAGAATATATACTTGATCAGACCAAGTTCCTCATTTAGATTCGATGTTCTCGCACTCGCCGGCATATTGGACTCCTCGTGATACATCTCGATGTCATAATTTATGAATATGGCTTGCAGGAAACGTACCAGCTCTAATGTGACTTGCAGGGATATGGGTATAAGATTATTATACAGAATGAAGAACGTCAAAAGATTGTAGCCAAGACTCATGCTCTTGAAATCACCAATGCCCAAATACCAATCGGTCTGGGAATGTTTCTGCGTCCAAAACAAATTGCATAGTCCGCTGGTGATGCACAGCGCAATCAGTATCATAAAGAGCATCAATATCTGTGTGTTTGTTAGTTTATCAACTGTGGACCGTTTCAGTGGTGCCGAAGTTGAATTCTTCATCAGTTTTGTCTCATGACCCGTGTAGATGACGACTCCAAAGATCCATGCCGTGTTTCTTAGCATGGCGCCACGTTGCAGCAATTGATCGCTCCCCAGTGGTACGGATCTGTACGGGAAAACGGGGATTGATGAGAATCTTTGATCTTGTTTATTGTGCATGATTAACTTACGGTTTACCATATTCCTTGAGCACGCCATTAAAATCGTATAATTGTCTATTTGGCATTTCACATTCTATCTTCCCCTCTAATTGCATTAAGTCTTTTGTTTCCAGTAGTTTCGCCGTGGACGTCGCACCCTGGCGTATCTTTAGATTCGTTTCCCCATCCAAATTTGCCGTTTCAATGAAGCACATAGCTTGGGGTTCACTGTGATGGAGATATCATGAAATAAATGAATTCCACAGCTTTAGTTAATTAAGGCCTGTTCCCAGCTAAGCGGAAACAGAATTTTAATGACAAACTCCATATAAAAAAACTCGGAAAGCTACAGTCGGTTTCGACCGACAGTAGGAGACCGTGAACTTCCCTTTGCAGCAGCTTATGCTAACAATACACACACACATATCGCAAAATCAGACGCATCTAAAAAATCAAACACAACCTTGATCTGCTTTCACTATAGGGGCATCTAACTGCCAAATAAAATGTCTCTAGCTCTTACAGTTTACAAGATCTAGGTGTTCATACAGACGGAGAGACGGACATAGCTATATCGACTCAGCTCGTCGTCCTGATTAAGAATATATATACTTTGTGTATGTGTGTGTGTGTGAGTATTGGTTAGTGCTTGTATTTGCGTGGATAATTGTATATATAAGTGTATGTGTGTATGTATATGCTGCTGCAAAGCAAAGTACAGGGTCTCGGTTGCGTCATTTAAAGCGGCTAAGAAAATGTTGTGCCCTTAGACCATTTTGCCATAACAAATGAGCGTTATGTGTGCTCTATCAAAATAATAAGCACTTTTCCATAATTAAAATTTATTTTATCTGGAAATAGGGCTTTAATAAAAGGCACAACGCACCTGGACGATAACAGCACTAAGTCGGCAGGGAAAAATGTATCGATAACAACTTTAATGATACTGCCAACTGTCAGCTCAGACCAGCGTACAGTGGTCCATTGGCCATTTTCTAAACGTTCAATCAATCGATGATTGATCTCATTGTCAGCGCGATGACGTTTCTAAAATGAATTTTAAATACCATTAGCTTTGAAATTGTCGATTTTTTTCGCCGTAGTTAGCAACAAAAAGGGGTTGTAATTAGTTTAACAAAGTGATTGATTGCTTACAATATCCTCAATGATCTCCTTAATCGCACTCACAGAGAGTATGAATATAAGTGGCACCAGTGTTGTATAACGACCCGTTGGCGATACATCCGGAATTTGTTGTAATAATGCAATAAGTAAGAAAAAGCAATTGGAATAACGTCTAAATTGCTCAAAGAGGAACGAAGGTAAAAAGCTGATAACACTGTTCAGAAGAGATTAGAATATAATAGCAACGTAGTTGTAGCGAATTTTATTAATCAATTAGAGAGGTTTATCGTAACGCTTATGTTGTTATTTTATCATTGTTGTTATCTACATATGTTGATCAAACATATGATATGGGTACTCACTTATATTTAGCCGTTGATATTCGGTTATTACAATAATTTGTCGATTGTTGTGAATTCAGTGTGATGATGCGTTTTTCGCTATCATCATCTGATTCGACGAACGGTGGCTGATCATCCTCATCTGAAAGTATTCAATAAATTCCAAATTATTAATATTTAATTAAAAAATCCAAATTCCTTTTTTTTTAATATATATTAAGTCTTCAATATGGCAATTTATAAAAAGATAAAATGACTACTATACGCGTATCTCAAGGCTATTTATTTGACATTCTCAATTCATAATCAAAATAATCGTTATATCTCAATATTCCTTTTCATCATGCCACTTGGAAAGAAAGAAATTCAGCGCGATGGGATTACCCAGGGCATATTTTTTGGCAAATTTCTTAATATCAAATTTGATTCGACCCTCGTTGGTACCTGCTGGTATAAGTGTCTCATCAAAGTCCAAACGACAATACTGTTGATACGCTATAAAGATATAGCGATGTCGGCCAGAATCCATAGGTGGACGACTACCACGATATTCTGCAAGATGCTCACCACGCACTACATCGCAACCGGGTATATTGCCGACCAGCCAGTGTAACCAATTTCGATACACTGGAGTTGTGCATTGCGGCGCATCGGGATCGAGCATGACTAATGTATAGTATTTATACGGATCTGACATCCATCTAATAATGGGCGTTTTGCGTACTTGGTTTGCGGTTAATTCCATGCCAGGTTCTACACGGCAATCGCAGGAATATAAGATATCGATAACAAGTGTAGGTCTGCAATATACCACATCTGGTATTATCTTATGTTCTTTCAGTAAGTGACCCAACACATTGACAGGTTTGGGTTTTACACACATTAATTGCATTTTGGTTTAGAAATTTTGATTACTCCAATACATATTTTAATCACATATAAATTTTCTTCAAAGCATGCTACTACTTGCCCTATACTTTGCTTTGCCTTGGGCGTCAATAGCAGCAGCACATACACATATACTATCTCAAACTGATTGGTCGTGCCTTTTCGCATGTAATGACATGGTGAATGCAGTCAAAATTTTCTATTCTAAACTGAACTCATTGTTCGATGCTTGTGTTCCTTCTGGTGTTCCACGGAGATCCCATTCTCCCCCGTGGTTTACTAGGGAATTGTCGGGCTTAAAGAATAGAAAATCAAGACTGTATAAAAAGTTTAAGGAGTCGGGATCTTCTCTGGACTTCTCTCGCTATGTCATTGCTCGCTCAAATTTTCTTGCCTTAAACAACCTTAAATATCATAAATACCTGAAAAGGTGTAGACTTCAGTTTCACCGAGATCCGAAACGTTTTTATGCTTTCGTAAACTCGAAACGAAGGTCATCAACATTTCCTGCTTCCATAGTCTTTGAAGATAGTACGGCTTCTAATGATCGCGCCATTGCCGATCTTTTTGCTGACTTCTTTCAAACAACCTATTCCTCAAGAAGCTACCAGCTAGGGCAGTCCTATCCGTATCCGCTAAACGCTTCTAGTTGCATTTCAAATCCTTTATTAACCGAACCTTTACTATTGGATGAACTACAGGCTCTTAAACCTGTATTTTCACCTGGGCCTGACGGTGTACCTAGTTGCGTACTTAGACACTGTGCTCAAGATCTATGTAAGCCATTATACAAGCTGTTTTTGTTGTCAGTTGAGTCTTGCTCTTTCCCTACCATTTGGAAAGAGTCGTTTATAATTCCCCTTCATAAAAAGGGAAACAGATCCCAAGCCGTAAATTATAGAGGTATATCCAAGTTGTCTGCTATTCCTAAGAGAAACTAATCACTTCTCAACTTCAGCATTTTTGTAAATCTATCATTTCACCTACTCAACATGGTTTCGTGAAAAATAGATCGACAACCACTAACCTATTAGAATTTTCCTCGATGGTCGTAAAAGGCTTTGAAAAGAAAATGCAAACGGATGTAGTTTTCACCGATTTTAGTAAAGCATTTGATTCAGTTAATCATACTTTACTTCTTCGCAAGCTAGACCTACTTGGTTTTCCAAATAAGCTTTTGTTATGGATATTTAACTACCTTAACGGTAGAGTTCAAAAAGTGCATTTTAAGGGCTTTGTATCCAAGCCAGTCTTTGTGACTTCCGGCGTTCCTCAAGGAAGTCACCTTGGTCCCTTACTTTTTACATTATTTATCAATGACTTGCCTAACATTATTACCTTCTCTCGGGTACTTATGTATGCCGATGACGTAAAGATTTGTCTGACTTTTAATGATCCTCTAGCCAGTCACAGGCTTCAATCCGACTTAAATAGACTACATTCATGGTGTAGCATCAATATGCTAAACATGAACTGTGGCAAATGTAAAGCAATGTCGTTTTTCAGGGGCTCTCCCCTTTTATATCCATATAAACTTAATGATTACCTTCTTGAGCGAATAGAATTAGTAAATGATCTAGGCGTTCTTTTCGACCCAAAACTTAAATTTAATAAACATATTTGTTCTGCTGTGGGCAAAGCTATGGGGGTCCTTGGATTCATAAAGCGGTGGGCAAAGGAGTTCAACGATCCTTACATTACTAAAACCTTATATATTGCACTGGTACGCCCTATTTTGGAGTATGGGTCTTGTATTTGGTACCCCCAATACAAGATTCACCAGGATAGAATCGAGTCAGTGCAAAAACAATTTCTTCTCTTTGCTTTACGTAGTCTTAATTGGGACACCAACTCTCGCCTCCCCCCATATCGTAGTAGACTTCTCCTTATTGACCTACCATCACTTTCTAATCGTAGAATTATGCTTAGTATAGTATTCCTACATAAACTAATCAGGGGCGAAGTTGACTCCCCTGAACTAACCAGTTACATTAGTTTTTCGATTCCGGTTAGGAATACTAGAAATTTCCTACCGTTATCTCTTCCTCGTTGCCTTACTAATTACTCTCTTCATAACCCTTTTAGAATTCTATGTAGCCTCTATAATACACACTTTTCTATAATCTCGAGTGCTAACTCCATTCCGCTAATGAAAGTGGCACTTCTTCAACATCTTTCTAGCCTGTAACCTCTGCATGTCAGTAGTTTGTTTTCGCGACCTACCGTCCCGCTCGTTATGCGGTGCGCCTCTCGGTCGGTTGGGCGGGTTGGTGGGCCACGTATGGCTTGGGTTCGCGCGTAACAAGCCCGTGCTTGGTATCGCTGGACCACTTGAACATACTCTCGTTTTGTATGTCAACGCCCAGACGAAACAATAAATACACAATTAAAATTGTGGATGTGTGGTTTTTCGCGGTTTGCGAAGGAGGGGGAAGCTATCAAAAATCAAACACAAACTTGATGTGCTTGCACTATAGGGGCATCTAACTGCCAAATATGATGTCTCTAGACTACGAGATTTAGGTGTTCATACCTCTTCATTGCATACCTCTTACTATGTAATTATTTTAAATATCGATATGTTCTTTCGCTCAAGACTGAATAAAAAACCCTAAAAGTTACAGTCGTACGCAACCGATTGTATGAGACCTATGTTTGCTTTGCTTTGGACTTCGATAGCAGCTGCACATAAATACACATATGCAATATACGCGGAACAACACACACTAACAAATACTCACACAAACATATCCGCAATTGCAAATCACGGAATATTTGCGAGATCTAAGTGTTCATACAGACAGACAAGCAGACGGACAGTGCTATATCAACTCGGCACGTCGACCTGATCAAGAATATATGCTTCTTTCTTCTGCCTGTTACACACAAATGTCCCATACACAATCTTTATAGACCCAATAGTACTTTTCTAACGTTTTTTTTTAAAGGTCTAAGAATTTGTACACACAGTCTCAAAAAGTAGGGAAAGCTACAGTCGGACGCAAATCTAAAGTCGGACGCAACCGACGGTAGGAGACCCTGTACTTCGATTTGCCTTGGGAGTCGATAACAGCAGCAACATATATGAACTCACATACACATATACATGCACTTATACATACACACATACACACAAACACTTATACATACAATTATTCGCTCAAATACAAACAATAACCAATACTCATACATACATTCATACTCGCAATCAAAAATCACGCATACGCCCTAGTGCCCGCGTACACTGTGGCTTCCCCCTCACCAAGCCAAATGCCTACTACAGAAAATTGATTGTCCAATATCTCTGGTGTTTATTATCCGATTGGGCTGCAAATCGCACCAAACATTTAAAGCACCTAAAGCTTTATTCGTGCAAAAAATAGTGACTCTAAAACTGTACATGATGGGAATATTTTTGCAAATTTGAGGGGGAGGGGGATGACTTTTCAGTCATTTGAAATAAACTTGACCTGCCTATGTAATACACAAACCTAACAAAAAAAAATTAAGTCTCTAGCTCTAATAGTTTCCGAGATCTAGGTGTTCATACAGACAGACAGACGGACAGACGGACAGACAGACGGACAGAAGACAGGGCTATATCGACTCAGCTCGTCGTCCTGATCAAGAATATATATACTTTATGGGGTCTGCCACGCCTCTTTCTGCCTGTTACACACAAATGTCATTTGCACAATCTTAATAGACCCTTTTGTACTTTTTTAAAGTACAGGGTCTGAAAACGGTCAACAGTGAGTTAAGCTTCTTAGAGTCTCTGCTAACGACTTACGACTCCAGCGTATACGTAGCGCTTTATAAACATTGCGGAAGGTCATTCTGTTCCAGCGGCGCCACTGCCACTGGGTCGATGAGAATCGTCTACTTCGATTAATACGATTTCGTCGCAATGGGGCGTTCAGCATACGATTGGAATCGTCAATGTCGCTAATTAATTCCGTTGCAGCTGTCTGTAAGGAATCTCCGTCTCTGTCCAATTCGTCGTCCTGCTTATGTTCCAGCACCTGTTCTTCCGCCTCCGTTCCAGCACCGTACATGCCAACGGTTTGAAACGTAATGCTCTCTGGCCTGAGCGACCCCTCCAGTTTGGTATATTTTGGTTAATTTTTACGATTGAGTACCAGACAGGCTGAGGCAAGCCACAAGTGGGCGTGGCTCGGGGCGTACGTGCAACACAATTGAGCAAGCGCTTGCGCTCTCACTAATCTCCAACGATTTGTTCAACTTTGACATTTTGCATAACAATAAACCACGCACATATTATACATTTGTTTGTATGTATAATATTAATACATATATCTGAAGAACTAATAGTTCAGTTTTAATTTACTGTTTTGCAAACTGACTTGCACATAGAATAGTAGCTGCATTAATAGTAGGGAAAACAGCAGGAAAAGCAACGCGCTTATCGATTTTTCACACGTTTTTCGACTAAACACACGTGATGCACCCAATTCATTTGCGTATTTAGTCAGAGCAAACATGTGCATTTCTAATTTATCCGACTATCAACAGGGATTTTGACTTTTGAATAGCTGTACTTTTCTTAACATCGACAAACACATATCTAAACAGTTTTGATTATCATCCGTATTTTATGCGTGTCTTGTGCTTTTCTGCAGCTTTCCGTTGCGACTGAGAACCGTATCCAGAAGGGTGGCAAATATGTATATGTAGGTAACAAAATTGTGGCGAACTACGACTCTGCGACTATTGTTGTTGCTACTATTTTCACCTCGTTCACAAATAGGTATGTGTGTGTATTTGTATTCGAATATGAAATGTAACTATTGACTTAATGTTAGGCAAAGTTATTCCCCTAAGAACGAAGGGAACATGTTGATGATTTGAAATTGTAGGCGACAATTTTAAGCACACATTATCAGTAAACTAAATTATCTTGTCTAACTATTGTTTAACCATCTGTTAGTGAATGCTTAAAATAGCTTTGCAAATTTGGTAAAAGCTGTTATAAAACAAATCAAGTAATTTCAATTAAGAAATTTTATATATGTAATATACATTCTAAAATTTAAAGTAAAGATTAAATTCTTACACATATATATGTATATAGACCCGTATGAAGAGCTGAGTCGATATAAGCCGTGTTTGCTTGTCCATCTGTCTGTACTATACTAACTGTACTATACTAACTATGTATACGAACCCAAGATACGCAATTTTTATTTTATGTCCGTCTATTAGCTGATCACATCAACCCTGTTTCGGTTATCTTTTCTTTTTTTCTGCACAAATTTTGACATTCCGATATTTCAAACTGTCGGTGTCACACTCAGCTTCTATAGCCTAGTGTGTAGTACGCTGAAGCACTATAGAAGTACCACGTGGACGTACAAAAGTCTATTAACATTGTGCAATTGTCATTTGAGTGTAATAAAGAGACATGACATATGTATTCTTAATCAGGATGTAGCCCTGTCTGTCTGTCCGTTTGTCTCTCTTTAACACACCAAGTTTATTTTATTGAGGATTTTCGATTATACTGCAAGATTTTTGCAATATTATAATATATATTAAGTAATTTGGATAGAATAATAGATAATATCGCTCGTTTACCAGAAGTGCGCCATGATTCATAATTTTGTATTTCGAGCAAAACGCGTTGTAAATTTTGCACTTGTACTGAGCTTACACTAAGGTCGAACTACATATTCACTTCCAACGCAATACATAAGATAGAAGGATAAACTATGTAGCCTCACAAAATTTTAATCATTTCATAGAGTCAACGCAAACATAAAACATATAACTTTGTAAATAAATAAATAAATTAGATAGAAGGACGAAATTTTGGCATATAACTCATAATTTATGAATATTTTTGCAATATTAACTTAAAAATTTATTATAACTTTATAGTAGTGAGCGAGAGATATTTTTTTAAAAACATTTTTAACAGCTCATAAGATTCCTTGTTTTTATTGTACTCCGTTTAATCCTATCTCAATGCATATTTCCACATTCGAAGCTATTACAAGAACAAAATGCACGCATTCAATGACGTCGGCGTCTCCAAATTATTAATGCAAAATAAATCAAAAACAGCAAAACTAAAAACTACTGCTCCGAGGGAACTTTTTTACAGTATGGCAATAGTTTTGTTTATTTTTTTTTGTTTTTGATAAATTTTTGTAGGAATAACCTATAAAAATGTAATACTAGTAAATTTTTACAAATAGTTTGGGACTTTCTTGCTATCCAATTTTAATCAACTTTACTCAATTGAGCAAATTTTTTGTTGACTGACCTACCACATATCTATATGACGCGACGCTGTCATATATCGTGCCCACCGCTGCTTTATAGCACTTTTTGAAGTTCTTAAGATATTTCTGCGCGTTTGGATCATTCTTTCAGTACTCAAATCATATACTACTTACTGCTAAGGGCATAGATAATAAACAAATTGGATATAGACCTTTACAGGGAGACTTCTTTTTACAGGGCCCCAATATTTTCTCCCGTAAAATCGTCCATCGCCTAGTCACCCACTTCGGTGGCGGACGGCTCGATCTCCTTGGATTCAGACGTTGTGGCTTGATGGCGCCATCGACTTGTGTGGTGCCAGCTGTGGTTGGTAAAACATCTTCTTCAGATGTGGTGATTACCGCTCGAGATTGCCGTGTGCTCGTTCCCACATCTGGGGCAAATTGTGTTGGTTCTGTAGTGGCTGTGTGTCGAAGTACCTGCCCCCTCAGCCGCCGCAAGCATTGTTGGCACCATATTTGTATCTGTTGCGAGGTGTTTGAAACGGCGTTTGACGCCTGGAATGCAACATCTTGAAAGGGATTAAGGATGGGGTTAGAGTTGCTATTGTTATTGGATGTTGTTGCGTGTTCGACCACTTGTTGCGGTTGCGCGGTGTGATTGCTGTTGCCATTCATATTTCTGGTGCTGTTGAAGCCATCATTTTTATTAGAACCTGCCATGCTGACATGGTTCTATCAACATTTATTTTTGAGTATTTTTTCACTTGCACTTTCATTCAATAGTTAAATAAACGAATTTAAACGGTACTTTTTGATTTGATTTACCTCACTTTTGACATATTTTTACATTACAATTTTGATTAACATTGGGTTACTGGGTTTAATTTCAACTAATTAGTCACACATCCAACTCAATTCATTAAGTTGACTATTGATTTTCCTCGCGGGAAAGTTGGAAAAACTTTGCCTGCGCCTTAAAGTGAAATAAGGAAGTCGTCGATATATCACAAATTAAAACTATGAAATAAACGATTCTCAACTTACATATCTGCACAAAACATCATAAGCAAACACTTTTATTTGCGTGTTACCGAAGAACCTTCGAGTGCCAACCAAACAAATACAATGAATATGAATACGAACATGAGCAGACTATGAATACGAGTGTGCGTACATACAGATGAATATCTTTCCCACAACAGCATTTGGATATAATTAGAGCCCTTTGAGCACTTCCACAGGTGACTAGAGCAATGCATAATAAAAATTAGAATTTTAAAACATTTTCTAAATTCAAATAGAGATTAGAAATTTTTTTTTCTAATTTGCGAAAATAACATACATATGTACATACATGAAATATAATTTAAATTAAAGTAATGCTTAGGTAGTATTCATAAAGTCCCTAACAAACCTTTAATCCAGTTTAACGGAGTCGGGAGCACTCGACAAAACAAGTGGTTGTAATCAACAATTGGTTTCAATTCAGTAAGAGCAATCTGGTGCAGTTGACAGCAAAACTCCCTATGCTTAACGAAAAAAGTAGGGAAGCTACAGTCGGACGCAACCGAAAGTAGGAGATCCTGTACTTAGCATCTTATAATTTAATTTAAACAAGGCACAAATAAAAAAAACACAAAAAACAAGAATAAAAAGGAAAACAAAGCAAAAACATATAATTTAAAAAAACTCGGAAAGCTGCAGTCGGATGCAACCGACAGTAGGAGACCCTGTACTTTCCACACACACACGCTAACAGATACTCACACATGCACGCATAGCGCAAAGTCACACGCAACCACACATACGCTCGCGCTGCTCCCCCCTCACCTAGTGCAGGGACTTGAATCTTGAATATCTCTGGTGTTTATTAACCGATTGGGTCGATATAGCCATGTCCGTCTGTCTGTCCGTCCCTATGAACACCTAGATATCGAAAACTGTAAGAGCTAGAGACATCATATTTGGACGGAAAGACGGACGGACAGACGGACAGACGGATATGGCTATATCGACTCAGCTCGTCGTCCTGATCAAGAATACATATACTTTGTGGGGTCTGCCACGCCTGCCTGGTACATACATTTCTGAGTTGCACAATCTTTTTTAAAGTACAGGGCCTAAAAAGCTCGGAAAGCTAAAGTCGAACGCAACCGCCAATAGTACTTTTCTTTGCAGCAACTAACGCTAAAAATGCGCACATACACGCATATCGCAAAGAGTCAAGCAACCTCACATATGTACACACTTGTGTCATACATACATTAAGTGCATGTTGGCGCTGCTCCCCCTTACCTAGTATGGAATATCTCAGGTGTTTATTATCCGATTTTGCCACATTTTATAGCTTAGATAAAAGTTGCCACAGGCTCTTTATATGCCGTGGCTGTGGTGATTTTCGCGGTTTGTGGGAGAGGGGGGAGATGTATCAAAAATCGAACACAAACTCGATCTGCTTGCAAATATGATGTTTCTAGCTCTTACAGTCTATATCTATACTTAATAAGCTTATCAACATCTACAGGCAAGATTGCAATTAGCTAAAGTTGAAGTAAATTACAGAGAATACATCAATGAGAAAGTAGGGAGAAGGTCAAACTGCTGGTACTACTGCTACCTCCCCCACAGTAAGTGCATGTCTTTTCAACTGAAATTGTTCATAAATATTAATTAAGACTTAATGCCAGGCGACGGTACGTAGTCAATTTAAGTAATTACAGATGACATACGAACAACAAAGGCTACAATACAATTAACTATAAATGCAACACATTGGTAGTTTTTAAATTTAATATTAATTTATACATTTTTTCTCATATTGTGTAGTACAATATCTATTTTATGGAGTCTGGTGAATAGGAAAGCCATACAAATACTATATATTATGTAGTAGTGTTTTGGGGGCCTCTTGTGCATCTATAAATATCAACATCAACAAGATAATAAATATAAAAATATGCAAATAATGTATACATATATTTATTTTTTCGAGTGAGAATTTATTTTGGATACTTTCCAAACAATTTGAGAATTCTATCTAAGCGTCAAACTGACAAGAAAAATTTAAATTTACTGCATGCGATGCAAGTTAAATTAATAACAATAAACTGTTGAAAATATACTATATACAGATGTATATAGTATAATTTATATATATAAGTAGCGGGTCGTTGAGTCACACGACAGAATTTAATTACATAGTACATGCATGTATGCATATGTATAGTACTTCGAACGGTCAAAGCTGACGCAAACCTGCTAATAACTGACGGAAAAACAGCTACCAGCAGTATTCAGTTCATACACACATACAGTTATACATAAACATACATACTGCGGTGTAGGCAACTCACTTGTAGTGCAATATATAGTACTCGTATATAGATTGTTGCATTGATGACAAATCGGTCAGATTTGTACATTTCTGTAAGGTTCGCTATATGAGTAAAAATGTCAATTTATGTTTGACTAGTTATCAAGCAGTGCTGTACCTACACATAGTATTTACGCACATAAATACATACAGGTGTATGTACATATATACCTATGTATATCAGTGTAAAGTGTTCTCGTGTTCCCTAAATGTGTCGCAGTAACGACAGTCTATTGTGCATATCGAATCAATACTAAAATTATTATCAATCAAGCTATTATCGTCTACAGCTTTTGCTATGCGATTTCATGGACAATGCTAAAAATACAGCAAGCAGCAGGCAGTAGGCAAAACAATTACGAGTGTAAGAAGATAATCACTCTTTGATTACTTTCGACAGGGGCAATTGGATTTATAAAAACAACATTTCAAAATAATTTTAACAATAAATGTAAACAAGTCGTAGTACACTGTGCTTAAGCTGTATGACAATTGGGTGTTTTTTACGTTTATGCATAGCAGACACAACGCCCTAAAAAGTGAATACCATACATATGTATGTACATATGTATATTGATGACGTATATATTCAACTTGAAATACGTCAATTACTAAAACTATAAATACTTTCTGTAGTAAATATGTACATATATTTATGTACATATACTCTATATTATATAGTGTATACATATGTATGTGTATGAACGTTTGCTTAACACAGAAAACACAAGTAAAAATAATGTTCGTAAGCAAATCTATTTTTAGACCCTGTACTTTAAAAAAGTACAAGAGGGTCTATTAGCTTTGTGCAAGTCAGAAATGTATGTAACAGGCAGAAGGAGGCGTGGCAGACCCCACAAAGTATATATATTCTTGATCAGGACGACGAGCTGAGTCGATCTAGCCATGTCCGTCTGTCTGTCCGTCCGTATGAACACCTTGATCTCGGAAACTGTAAGAGCTAGAGACATCATATTTGGCAGTTAGATGCCCCTATAGTGTAGGCAGATCACGTTTGTGTTACATTTTTGATACTAACCTCCACCAAAAACCGCGAAAAACTACCACCGCCACAATTAAAAAGATACAAATTTGTGATTTAGCATACAATGATCATATAGCCACCTTAATCTGTGCTGTGAATTGTGGCCCAATCGGATAATAAACACCGGAGATATTCAAGATTCAATTCCCTGCACTAGGTAAGGGGGGAGCAGCGCGAGCGTATGTGTGGTTGCATGTGACTTTGTGCTATGCGTGCATGTGTGAGTGTCTGTTAACATGTGTGTGTGGAAAGTACAGGGTCTCCTACTGTCGGTTGCATCCGACTGTAGCTTCCGAGTTTTTTTTTTATATGAAGTTGAGAGAAAGAAACAAGGGCAATATGTATGTATGTGCATATGTACATATGTATGTTTGAAAGCGTTAGTATTTGCATAGCAAACCGTACGTAATCGATGACATTAACATACATATGTACATACATATGTATTATTAACTATTTGTTGAACATAAAGGCAGAAACAATATTCACGAGAATTGTATATACAAAATGACATTTAATTACTTTACACATGATTTCCTTCTTTAATTTTAAAAATATTTACACAAATGGCTAGACATTGATAGTATTTACCTTCTGATCTCAGTTTATGTATTTTATTAACACAATAAAAGTTCAACATAATATATACGTTATGCTTTGAAAGCGAAAAAACTGCGCTGGGAGAACCCTTTACGTTAGAATTGAAATACGAAATCACCTTTGCAACAAAATGTAAATTGTCCAAATGCGAATGCGACACAATGTACAATGGCAAATGCAAATTAAAAATGAAAGCAAAGGGGTATAATGTAAAGGAACGGGTCGCATACGACGAGTATTATTTGAAACAAAACACGAGGAAACTAGTTTAAACAACATTTGTGTACTAGAGAAAGTGTGGGAGAGAGGCCACCACAAACTGTGATTACAATAATACTGCAACAACAATAACAACGAAATCAACGGTAAACGGTAAATAAAAGGGAAACATTGTTATTGTTTCGCATGACTTTGACAACTCAAACAGAGAGTGGGTGAGAGCGCTAGAGAACGGGACCGGGAGAGCAAGCGAATGAGCGGGAGGGCATAGAGAACGCTATCAAAGATCTATGTACTCACAGTACATGTGGACATACATATGTATGTTTGTTGGTATGTACATATATTTTTTTGCTTGTCACACTCACCACATGCATACTATGAGGCGTATGAGTAACTTATGTATGTATGTACTTATGAGCGCACAAATGTAAAATAAATGGAATATGCATGAACGTGTAGTAGTGCTTAAAGTGCTAAGATGTTTTACTTATGTTTAATTATTTTAACTATCAAAATAAAAAGCCACACGCGCGCACTCATTTCACATATGTAATTCTTTTGGACGGTTTAAAATATATAATTAAATTGGATTCGAGACACTTGTACAACGAAGATATATGTATATATGTGCATATATTTTTGATATTTCACGACAATAAATTCATCAGATTTAAGGTAAAAGCCGTTTAACGACTTCGCGCGCGCGTGTTTAGCGACCGACTGACCAAAAATGCCGTACTGTCTTACCTGTACGAGCAAATGGAAAGAGAGAGCTAAACAAATATTAGCACACGCAAACACATACGAAATGCATGTACTATATGGATACAGACAAGTTTTAATGTAAATTACACCAACACATCAAATACACATTTGGCGCCAAAATACTATACATTTTCAAACAAAACATATCGTATATTTACGAGGCAATTAGTGAAACGTTATTCCCTTTGCGATTATATTTAAGGAAATATGCATATAAGTCATTAGAAACCTCACAAAAAATTCCTTTCAATATCCGTTTGGCAAGGGGTACATATGGTATTTTTATTCATTATTAGTTCATTTATATGTATAAAACGCCATCTATTGCTCACTTTTCATTGGGTAATGTGTGTTTGTTTAAACAGGCCGCTAGGTGGCGCCAATGTGATCAGCTCACTGTTACCACTTGAAAAATAAACGCGCGAAAAATTAATAAAAAAAAAAGGCCGATAGGTAAGAAAAAACGGCAATACATTGTTATAAATAATATTTAATCAATCAACATTGATATTGTAAGCCTTGTACGTTGTCACCACTGTAAGCTAGTACTGTAGACCTTGTACCTTGTAAACCATCTATGTTATTGTCACTACAATCAGAGATGATGTTAACATATGATATCGATATATGGCTTAGGGATAATTCCGATAAGCAAAACTGGCCACACTGAGAGGGCCAATTGAGAAATCGACGCAGTGGTAAATTATTCGAAAATCAACAGCCAAATTGTGAAATAAGTGAAGATAAAAACCTATTTTAAAATAAAAACTAAGGCAAGACCAATATTAAGAGAACAGTAGTTTTTATAAGTACAAGTTCTCGAATGAAATTTGCATTTGAATCTTTATTTTGGTGCAATCTGTTAATTAACAGAACGGAATACAAAAATATTGCGCGCTAAATCGAATTAAATTTTGTATTCTTGCAACCCGGTCAATGAGGTTCGATGTCTTGGCGCAATCGCATTTTTTTCTTAAATTAGTCCTTTACGTCGTTAAGATATCCTTAAACTTGAGTTACAAACAATTATCTCAACACAAATCTATATTTATACATATAAAGTAGTTCGTTCTGACTGACTGACTGACGTGTCATCAACGCACAGCCCAAACGGTAAGATATAGCGACCTAATTTTTTCGCAGAATGATTGCCTATGACCCTTAGACGCACGTTAAGCACTGATATCTGAAAACCCCCTCCCCCTTCCAACAGCGAAGAGCAACTGTAGCCACAATTTTAAAGATAAAAACTTGGGGCTTAATATATAAGTAGCTATTGGTTACCTAAGTCTATTCTGTCTATTGATTGGACAATAAACAATGGAGTTATTCGAAATTCAATTAATTAGTATGGGGAAGGGGGGAAACCAAAACAATTCTCGCATGCCAGATGAACTGTGTAGATAGATATAGATATGCTACCAAATTCGTTTAAAATAGCGCGGGTACATACGTACATTTAAGCACATACATACATATGTACATCAGTACATACATACATACAACCATACATTCGAATATACATACATTTAAACAAATGTATGTACGAATGTATGTTTGCATATGTGTACATGTATAAATGTACATGTTTAAATGTACATGCATACATTAGTACATACATATTTACGTACATACATTATACATTCATTCATACATTCATTAATACATGTATGCATACATGTACATACATTCATGCGTACATAAATACATTTAAACATATGTACATGAATAGATACATACATACCTATATTTAATACATACATAAACATTTTTACATATATGCATACATATGTACATCAGGACATATCTACATATGTACATATTAACATATAAACATATGTATATACGAATGTATGTTTGTATGTGGGTACATATGTATGTATATACTTCAGTATATACATATTTATGTACATACATCATACATTCATTCATACATGTATGTACATTCATGCGCACATACATACATTTAAACATATGTACAAGCATAGATATGTACACACATATATTGAAACATATTTACGTACCCAGTGAACCAAAAGTTCGTAAAAGATATCGCTAACGATAAATACGCGAAACAAAAACGGACAAAACATTCGCGAAAACCCTCGTTTACGATCAGAAAACTACTCGCTCGTCGCTCAGTTTGTGGCAGTGAAAGTTTCGAACGCGATAGCTCGTAAACGATTCCATAGCGAGCCTTTTTCGATAGTTTTTGAGAATCATATGAGAAGTCGTTTGCGAGCCATTATAGATATCTTTTGCGACTCATTTCTAATATCGTTTACGGATTCAATAAATACTAAATATAGTTTTAAATTTGATTTTTTATTTGATAAACATAATGTCTTATTTTATCTTATACCTATAAAGTTATTTTCCGCCAGGAGCTACGAACACATTTGTCGCAAAACAAGAGCGACCAAAAAAGGAACAAGCGAGAGAACGACAAGCAAAAAACAACAACGCATCGGTTGCCGTTTTAACCGATCATTTTTCTTTCGATTCGTATATCATAATATAAGCTCGAATGCTTATGTTTTGCGATACTTTCGATTTTGGTATCGTTTTCGAGCTCGAATGCGAATGTTTTGCGAAACTTTCGATTTTAGTTTCGTTTTCGAGCTCGAATGCGATAGTTTTGCGAAACTCTCGCTCGAAATTCGCATCGTGGTACCATAATCGAAAGTATCGCAAAACATTCGCATTCGAGCTCGAAAACGATACCAAAATCGAGAGCTTCGCAAAACATTCGTATTCGAGCTTATAAATGATATACAAATCGAAAGAAAAATGGTCGGTTAAAACGGCAACCTATGCGTTGTTGTTTTTTGCTTGTCGTTCTCTCGCTTGTTCCTTTTTTGGTCGCTCAAAACGGCAACTGATGCGTTATTGTTATCGCTCGGAATCGAGAACTTTCTTTTCTCTTGTGACGACGCAAATTGACGGTGGAGTGAAAAAGTGACAGTGCTTAAAATTTCTATCAATTCGACGGTAAGTAATAAATTTAGTGCTTTTGATTAACGCTGTCCTGATATATTTATTTAATTCTCTTATAGCATACCCTGCAGAAAGAAGGCGTTTTGAAGAATGTTGTATGTTTTCTAATAATATATATTTATCTCGCATATGTATTTTAATTATTTTTTTACTGTCTCTTTATACAGATTGCGGTTCTTTTAAAGTCTTCAAAAATGTGTCTTGCGGCAAATTGGTTCGTAGCTCCTAGCGGCAAATAACTTTATAGATATAAGTTAAAATAAGACATTATGTTTATCAATTAAAAAATCAAATTTAAAACTATATTTAGTATTTATTGAATCCGTAAACGATATTAGAAATGAGTCGCAAAAGATATCTATAATGGCTCGCAAACGACTTCTCATATGATTCGCAAAAGATATCAAAAATGGCTCGCAAACGACTTCTCAAATGATTCGCAAAAACAATCGAAAAATGCTCGCTAACGAATCGTTTACGAGCTATCGCGTTCGAAACTTTCACTGCCACAAACTGAGCGACGAGCGAGTAGTTTTCTGATCGTAAACGAGGGTTTTCGCGAATGTTTTGTCCGTTTTTGTTTCGCGTATTTATCGTTAGCGATATCTTTTACGAACTTTTGGTTCACTGGGATTTAAACATTGCACATACATGCATACAGTGCGGTGAACACTATACAGCTTTTGCCCCTGCATCCTCTGCAGACACTGCAGAATCCACAACACAGACAACTACATATATTGTTTTAATATTCTTAGAACATACATACATTCATTCATACATTCCTGCATACATGTATGTACATTCATGCGTACATACATACATTTAAGCATATGTACATGCATAAATATGTACATACATATATTGAAACATATTTATGTACATACATTTAAACATGTGCACATACATGCATACATATGTACATATGTACAGTGAAAACTGTACAGTTATTACCCCTGCATCCTCTGCAGACACTGCCGAAAATTTAAATAATAATTTCTATGAAACATTTATTAATATTTTTATTGCATATCGGTGTTATATTATAAAGACCCTGTATTTTAAAAAAGTACAAAAGTGTCTATTAAGTTTGTGCAATTCAGAAATATATATGTAACAGGCAGAAGGAGGCGTGGCAGAACCTACAAAGTATATATATTCTTGATCAGGACGACGAGCTGAGTCGATATAGCCATGACCGTCTGTCTGAGACTTGAACACCGAGATCTCGGAAACTATAAGAACTAGAGACTCAATTCTTTTTAGGCTCTGTACTTCAAAAAAAGTACAAAAGGGTCTATTAAGTTTGTGCAATTCAGAAATATATGTAACAGGCAGAAGAAGGCGTGGCAGAACCCACAAAGTATATATATTCTTGATCAGGACGACGAGCTGAGTCGATATAGCCATGTCCGTCTGTCTGAGACTTGAACACCGAGATCTCGGAAACTATAAGAACTAGAGACTCAATTCTTTTTAGGCTCTGTACTTTAAAAAAGTACAAAAGGGTCTATTAAGTTTGTGCAACTCAGAAATATATGTAACAGGCAGAAGGAGGCGTTAGGGAACTACGGGCCTATTCATTAGGGGTTGGCGTTCTCGCGAAGCGAGAACTCTGGGGGCGAAG
Organism: Liodrosophila aerea; assembly: GCA_035045005.1. Classification (NCBI taxonomy): domain Eukaryota; kingdom Metazoa; phylum Arthropoda; class Insecta; order Diptera; family Drosophilidae; genus Liodrosophila; species Liodrosophila aerea. Next base: position 41,561 of record JAWNNL010000491.1, read on the forward strand.
CCCCCTAGTCCATATATAAATACATATGTATATAATTTCTTCTGTTGAGTTCACAAGCAGATATTTAGGGGCTAAGTAGCGAGTAGTATTTATGGTTGTGGCATGCACCAAAGTTAAGAAATTGGCTTGAGTTGGCAGGAGCATTCTAGGTCTGATTTTCAAAAAAAAAAAAAATCGAAAAAAGCGTGTTTTTTTGTAACATCTCTTTTTATTCATTTTTAACACACTTTTTAATTATCAAGTAGTAACAGTGACTGCGAACCCAAGAATAATTGAATTGCACACTCAAAAAAGAGTTTGCCGTGTTCGCCATTTCGTCAAAATAAAATAAACTCGGAAAGCTACAGTCGGTTTCAACGGAAAGTAGAAGACACAGTACTTAGCATCTCAATATAATTTAATTTAAACAAGGCAAAAAAAAAAAACAAGACCAAAGAGTGAAAAAAAAAAAAATACAAATTAAAAAACTCGGTAAGCTACAGGATGCAACCGACTGTAGGAGACCCTGTACTTTCCTTTCCACACATACACGCTAAGAGACACTCACTCGTGAAAAATAGATCGACAACCACTAACCTATTAGAATTTTCCTCGATGGTCGTAAAAGGCTTTGAAAAGAAAATGCAAACGGATGTAGTTTTCACCGATTTTAGTAAAGCATTTGATTCAGTTAATCATACTTTACTTCTTCGCAAGCTTGACCTGCTTGGTTTTCCAAATAAGCTTTTGTTATGGATATTTAACTACCTTAACGGTAGAGTTCAAAAGGTGCATTTTAAGGGCTTTGTATCCAAGCCAGTCTTTGTGACTTCCGGCGTTCCCCAAGGAAGTCACCTTGGTCCCTTACTTTTTACATTATTTATCAATGACTTGCCTAACATTATTACCTTCTCTCGGGTACTTATGTATGCCGATGACGTAAAGATTAGTCTGACTTTTAATGATCCTCTAGTCAGTCACAGGCTTCAATCCGACTTAAATAGACTACATTCATGGTGTAGCATCAATATGCTAAACATGAACTGTGGCAAATGTAAAGCAATGTCGTTTTTCAGGGGCTCTCCCCTTTTATATCCATATAAACTTAATGATTACCTTCTTGAGCGAATAGAATTAGTAAATGATCTAGGCGTTCTTTTCGACCCAAAACTTAAATTTAATAAACATATTTGTTCTGCTGTGGGCAAAGCTATGGGGGTCCTTGGATTCATAAAGCGTTGGGCAAAGGAGTTCAACGATCCTTACGTTACTAAAAAACCTTATATATTGCACTGGTACGCCCTATTTTGGAGTATGGGTCTTGTATTTGGTACCCCCAATACAAGATTCACCAGGATAGAATCGAGTCAGTGCAAAAACAATTTCTTCTCTTTGCTTTACGTAGTCTTAATTGGGACACCAACTCTCGCCTCCCCCCATATCGTAGTAGACTTCTCCTTATTAACCTACCATCACTTTCTAATCGTAGAATTATGCTTAGTATAGTATTCCTACACAAACTAATCAGGGGCGAAGTTGACTCCCCTGAACTAACCAGTTACATTAGTTTTTCAATTCCGGTTAGGAATACTAGAAATTTCCTACCGTTATCTCTTCCTCGTTGCCTTACTAATTACTCTTTTCATAACCCTTTTAGAATTCTATGTAGCCTTTATAATACACACTTTTCTATAATCTCGAGTGCTAACTCCATTCCGCTAATGAAAGTGGCACTTCTTCAACATCTTTCTAGCCTGTAACCTCTGCATGTCAGTAGTTTGTTTTCGCGACCTACCCCGTCTCCCGCTCGTTATGCGGCGCGCCTCTCGGTCGGTTGGGCGGGTTGGTGGGCCACGTATGGCTTGGGTTCGCGCGTAACAAGCCCGTGCTTGGTATCGCTGGACCACTTGAACATACTCTCGTTTTGTATGTCAACGCACAGTGGTTGCTGCCATAGGCCAAAAATAAAAAAATTGATTTTGAGCAATTCTAGCGAAAACCGGGTTTTCGGTCAGCTGATTGTCCAAACTTAACGAAATAATACTGTTTGTTTCGCATTTCTAACGGGGCTTTCTAAAAATTGAACGTAAAGAGCAAACAAGTGTTTACGTTTTTGCAATTTGTCATCAGTAAAATAACGTATTAAACACGGGTAAACCAAATACGATTACAATGAATATCGTTCATATTGGTATATACTTTATTTATACAGATAAATATATAAATAACTTGTGCTGTGTCTTGTGTACATATTTGTTAAAGAAGTGCGTCTTTTTTATTTCGTGTTTGTTGTGCATTACAAAGTTTAGGTAAAGGTTTTACCTATTTCCCCCCGTTTGTCCCCCAATGAAGTATACATCCTATTATTTATTAATATTTCAAGATTATAAAAATGTTAATTTCATCTGCGAAAACCGGCGAATTTTCATGTACCATTGCAAAATGCAACCTAACCTCATTTATTTTTCAGCCGCTCTATCTAGGAGGGACGCACTCTTTTGTTCTGTGTCTGTTATAGTATTGTTGTTGCCGTTGTAGTTTGTTGTTGTATTTTCGTTATTTGTTTTGTGTTCTATGTTTTCGGAGTATTTTTTTTGTTTTATTATTTAAATATTTGCTTAGGTACCAATAATCAAGGCGAGTATTTTTGAAAACATGTTTTTAACATTTTGCGTAAAGAATGCGGAATTAAGGACATAAGAAATAAGAGAATCAAGGGGATTTTTAAAGAATTGGAAAAACGGATAAGCTACATTTGTAAAAAGCTTGCATTGTTTTGGCAAATCGTTAAGCGAAAACAAAAGACATTTTTTAAAAAATATTGTAATTGGCTAGAGTGTAAAGAAATTATAATTCTTTATTAAATGAAACAATTTAAAAAGAATTTGATTTTGTTTTGTTTGTTTTTCACATAAAAAATATATACATATGTATATTTCTAAAATTATTTGTGTGTTATCTGAGGGGGTGTGCGTGGGGGTGGAAATAAGCAATCACACACATGTATGTATTATAGATCTAGGTTTGTAAATAACTTACAGTAAAAATATCAGCCTGAATTTATGAATTACCGAATTTATGACTGCTTTCTCATGTAAGTGCACTTACTGAGGCAATCATTCCCATGGAAAGTACAGGATATAGTGATACGATCTAGTCAATTTTTTTACTATATATTTATAATATTTTTATAGATTTTTGGTAAAAGTTTCAGAGCGATAGTACATCTAGAAGTATTTATGGCCGCGGCTCCATACAAGCCCGACCACTGTGCAACGCCCAGATAAACATACACACATAGCGCAAAGTCACACGCAACCACACATACGCTCGCGCTGCTCCCCATTGCCTAGTACGGAAACTTTAATCTCGAATATATCCGGTGTTTATTATCCGATTGAGCCACAACTCTCAGCATAGATGAAGCTTACCATAAGATTGTTGTATGCTAAAGTACAAGTTTGTATATTCATAATTGTGGCCGTGGCAGTTATTCGCGGTTTTTGGTGGAGGTTGGTATCAAAAATTTAACACAAACGAGATCTGCCTACACTATAGGGGCATCTAACTGCCAAATATGATGTCTCTAGCTCTTACAGTTTACGAGATCTAGGTGTTCATACGGTCGGACATGGCTAGATCGACTCAGCTCGTCGTCCTAATCAAGAATATATATACTTGGTGAGGTCTGCCACGCCTCCTTCTGCCTGTTACATACAAATGTCATTTGCACAAACTTAATAGACCCTTTAGTACTTTTTTAAAGTACAGGGTCTAACGATGGGGCAATATGGCGCGTGCCAAAACAGAATGGGACAACTGTATTATTATTCTTATTGGGACATTTCTTAGTGGGACATGAACGCAATGCAAGTTAAACTGCATTAAGCAGTTTTACAGTTTTTATAAGTTATATGAATTGTTAATATGAATATATTTATGTAGTCGATTTATCATAAATAACATCATAAGTAATCGAAACAACACCACTGTTAATATGAATATGTTAAAATAACGCCTTATTACAATAATATCGATAGTGAAATACCCACCTAAAAACGACCGATGAAAAACGCGAGAAAAGGCGTCATGAGGGATTTTATCGGGCATTATCGTTGCAAAAACGCGCGAAAGACGACAGAGAAAATCAGAAAGACACATAATTTACAAATACAACACAAAAACGAATAATTTAGCTAAATATACACAACAAAAAAACAATTTAATAAACGCTTCCTGACTTTTTCTCTTCACAGCATATAATTTTTTTTTATCCAAATTAAAACAAAATTATTATTAAAAAAAAAAATAATTCAAAAGAAAAACATAAAAATTAGTACTTTTGCGCCGTCGGATTTGAACCTCGACGTACACAGTTTTAACTACAGAACCTATTTAATGCGGTTTGAATAAATTTTTAGACCCTGTACTTTAAAAAAGTACAAAAGGGTCTACGAGCTTTGTCGATATACATAGCTGTCTGTCTACCCGTCTGTCTGTCCCCGGGGAGGGCGAGAAGATATGGAACATAAGAAATGAACTTCACCTGCTTAAGCAATACACGAACCTAACAAAGAAAAAATTAAATGCCTATCTCTTGTAGTTTGCGAGATCTAGAGGTTCATACAGACAAGCGGACAGACAGACAGGGCTATATCGAATCAGATCGTCGTCCGGATCAAGAATATACACTTGGCCCTCGCTTAACACGGGGGTTACGTTCCTAGAAATCCTCGTGTTAAGCGAAATTGTGTTAAGCGAAACTGTGTTAAGCGAAACATGGATTCAGTACAAAATAAAGGGTTACGTTCTCAAAATTCAAAATTGGCAGCAAAAAAAAAATTTTGTATTGTTCAAATTTGGTCTGTATTTATTAAAGTTTCATTCATTTGTTCAAAATTAACCAAAAGTTATTATGTATATGCCTTTAATAAATGCATAACATTCATATTTTCAAATTTAAAAGTTGGTATTAAATTAAAAAAGTTGCTTCATATAATTAAATAACAGGTTAAACTTTATAGAAACTTAAAAATGTAAAAAAGTAAGCAAATCATATGTTTCTATTCATATCAAATTTGAAATGCATTTAGTGGCATATTTGGTTTAAGCCAGTTTGTTTCAACATATTTTCTTTTTTGGTGGCTCCTTATAAAAAAATCAGTCATTTTCGAATGTTTCAGTCATATCGATACTTTGCAATCGTGTAAGAACGAGGTTTTTAGCGTGGTAAAAGAGGGACGGGAGCAAATTTGAAACCGTGTTAGACCGAGGTCGTGCTAAAAGAGGCCGTGTTAAGCGAGGGCCAAGTGTATGTACTTTGTGGGGTCTGCCACGCCTTCTTCTGCCTGTTACTCACAAATGCCATTTTTACAAACTAAATAGACCCTTGTCTACTTTTTTAAAGTACAGGATAGGATAGTCTAAAAGGATAGTAAAAAAAATGAGCACAACAAAATATTCGAACCGCCCCCGGGTGGACTCGAACCACCAACCTTTCGGTTAACAGCCGAACGCGCTAACCGATTGCGCCACGGAGGCACTTGTTGCGCTGTAATGAGAAATATTATTTTACAGTAAATAATTGCTGGGACTGCTTAACACAGTGAAATGTAAATTTCTCGATTAATTTATATATAATAATTTATCTATGATTATTATAAAAAAAAGTCAAACTGCCAAAAAAGTAAATAAGAAAAAAAAACTACAAAAAACTTAATTGTCAGAAGTGGGATTCGAACCCACGCCCTCAGAGAGGACCAGAAAACTCACACACAAAACCCCTTTTGAGAGAGGCAAGACTTTTACATCTTGAGTCTGGCGCCTTAGACCGCTCGGCCATCCTGACGGTTGAGTATTTGGTGGCTAAATGTCAGCATGAGTGACTGTTATAGTTGATTATGGACAATAATTTTTTTCTTTTTATTTTTATATGAAAGCACAAACTAAACATACACACATACTATTTCGTTTTATAATAAGTTTGTGACATTGTGACTGTTGGCCCATTAGCTCAGTTGGTTAGAGCGTCGTGCTAATAACGCGAAGGTCGCGGGTTCGATCCCCTCATGGGCCAGATGATGTTCTTTTTTGTTTTTTTTTTTAATTAACGTACAACTTACTACATATATAAAATGGCAAGTTGTAAAAGCAGCACGCTGGGAAACCAAAGTCGCTAACTACATTTTATCTTTAAAAGATATGTAGACACGTAACATTTAGCCTAAAAAGCTTTTTGCAATGACTGAAAAATGTCACACAACAATTTGAGCAGAGAACCTGAAGACCTGAAGACAACCAAACCCACTTCATCCCCTATTAACTTTGATGATGTCATGATGTCATGAGAAAAGAAATAAAAGAAGTTCAAGTACTACATTGTATGTTAAGACATTTTTGATGATCTCAGTGGTAAGCCTAATTCACTTATTTAATTATCTTAATTCACTAAATGATTAATTAAAAAGGTTAGTATTAACTATTATCAAATACAATGCAATCAGTACTGCTGTATAATAAATTCAGTTATTTATTCTTTTTCGAATTCTTAGGGCATAGCAAGCCATTTCATTAGAAAAAAACAGCTTCATTTCACTTGTATCTCTAAAGCTATGTATCAATATTTGAATAAATATTACATACCTAAAATGAGTGTAACTAGGTCGAATCTACAGGAACCCACACCAGCCTTACAAAAGTGTATCGTAAAATATGGTCTAGCTGAAGGCGATGCTACCAATGCAACAAGACGTATCATAAAAAGTAGGGAAAGGTACAGTCGGACGCAACCGACAGTAGGAGACCCTGTACTTAGCATCTTAATATAATTTAATTTAAACAAGACACAAATTAAAACAACAATGAAAAAAAAAAGAAAAACAACAATGAAAAAAAAAAGAAAACCAAAAATGAAAAAAGCATATAAATTAAAAAAGCGAAAACTAAAAAAAAACATTTTTGTACGACCGTCCGACCGCGGGATTGAACTCACAACCATCCGATTTCAAGACCAATGCTCTACGCAGTAGGCTATAGAATCGTAAGGCGAACGTATTAATAAAAAACTCGGAAAGCTACAGTCGGATGCAACCGACAGTAGGAGACCCTGTACTTTCCTTTGCACACACACGCTAACAGACACTCACACATACACACATATCGTAAAGTCGCACGCAACCACGCATACGCTCGCGCTGCTCCCCCCTTACCTAGTACAGGGAATTGAATCTTGAATATCTCCGGTGTTTATTATCCGATTAAGCCACAATTCTCAGCATAGATGAAGCTTACCATAAGATTATCGTATGCCAAAACACAAGTTTGTATCTTTAAAATTGTGGGTGTGGCAGTTTTTCGCGGTTTTTGGGGGAGGGGGAGGAGGTATCAAAAATCTAAAACAAACTTGATCTGCTTGCACTATAGGGGCATCTAACTGCCAAATATGATGTCTCTAGCTCTTACAGTTTCCGAGATCTAGGTGTTCATACAGACGGACAGACGGACAGACAGACGGACAGACGGACAGACGGACAGACAGACAGACGGACATGGCTAGATCGACTCAGCTCGTCGTCCTGATCAAGAATATATATACTTTGTGGGGTCTGCCACGCCTCCTTCTGCCTGTTACATACATTTCGGACTTGCACAAACTTAATAGACCCTTTTGTACTTTTTTAAAGTACAGGGTCTAAAAATTATGCGTCACTACTTTCATTCATAACTTCTTTGTTTATTGTCCGATTTAGCTCAAACTCGCACCAATCATTTTAAGCATTATAAGCTTTGTTTACCCAAAATAATTAGCCAGTGAATTCAAAACTGTGAATGCTGTACGAGTTTAAAAAACATTTGCAAGTTTGAGAGGGAGGGGGAGGAGATATTGGACATGAGACACAAACTTCACCTGCCTATGCAATACACGAACCTAACAAGAAAAAGAATTAAGTCTCTAGCTCTTAAAGTTTCCGAGATCTAGGTGTTCATACAGACAGACGGACAGACAGACTGACAGACGGACAGACAGACAGACAGACAGGGCTATATCGACTCAGGTCGTCGTGCTGATCAAGAAATTATATACTTTATGGGGTCTGCCACGCCTCCTTCTGCCTGTTACACACAAATGTCATTTGCACAAACTTAATAGACCATTTTGTACTTTTTTAAAGTACAGGGTCTAAAAAAGTGGGTTTCCTTCAAGCGTTTCGCGGAATATTATACCTATACACAGGATTAGGATATCCGCATTAAGACAACCATATTACTTCATCAAGTTAATATGGTAATATATTTCACAGTTTATATTTGCTATTTATATATGCTACATATATGTATGTAGTCAGTTGAGTCATGTATACATATATTATACATATTTACATACGTTCTGCGGTGTTTTAACTTGATTACGTAATCCACAAACCATTTAACTCCATAGCAAAGCAAAGAGTCAACAGCAGGTTGAGAACGGAAGCTGGGAAAGTGACGTGACATTTGACATGACTATGTTTACGTTTATTAAAGCTTTTATTAGCGTGGAATCGTTGAAAAAGAAAAGAGAGGACACACAAAAATATATATGTCTTTATATACGTTGGGCTGGTTACATATAACTTAAAATTGTTGAGTTCAATGGGTAAAATATTACTGTTTGCTTTTCGGTAATAAAAAAATATTTGGAAAGCTACAGTCGGATGCAACCGACAGTAGGAGACCCTGTACTTTCCTTTGCAGCAGCTAAAGCTAACAATGCACACACACACACACACACACAGACACGCAAATCGCAAAGTCAGACGCAACCAGGCATACACACTTATGTACATGCATTATGTGCATGCTCGCTGCTCCCCCTTGCCTAGTACGGAAACTTCAATCTCGAATATCTCCGGTGTTAATTATCCGATTGAGCCACAATTCACAACACCGATAAAGGTTATCATAAGATTATTGTATGCCAAAGCACAAGTTTGTATCTTTGGTTGTGGTGGTTTTTCGCGGTTTTTGGGGGAGGGGGGCCAGGTATAAAAAATCGAACACAAACTTGATCTGCCTACACTACATGTCTCTAGCTCTTACAGTTTACGAGATCTAGGTGTTCACACGGACGGACGGACGGACAGACAGACGGTCAGATGGACATGGCTATATCGACACAGCTCGCTGTCCTGATCAAGAATATATATACTTTGTGGGGTCTGCCACGCCTTCTTCTGCCTGTTACAAACATTTCTGAGTTGCACAAACCTAATAGACCCTTTTGTACTTATTTAAAGTACAGGGTTTAAAAATGCACAAGTGTTTGCGACTTTTTGAGGTCGTTCAGTATAAAGACCTAAAATGTCGAAACCCCAAAAAAAGTCGTAAGACCTAAGTGTAAGTTCGGCATTATGACCAAAAATATATATGTATTTGATTTGACGACATGCAGTCAGAATGTTGTTTAAGTAGATAGGTGAGTCGTTCACTAACTCTTATGTAACATTTTCTATCTGATAATAAATCTATTTCATTAATCCTTATCTGAATTGTATAAATAATAAACATTTAACTGTATTTAATAATATTTACAATGGGTAAAAACCCAATTAAGTACAGGCTTTAAATCAATAGATAACGAGACATTCTAATATAATGTTTAAAGGTATAGATATTTTGTGAACGGGTACATGATCTCTTTAATACATTGCAATCTTTTAATTTGTTTGCAGTAATATCACATACAGAGATTTTTCAATTGGTTTTACGATCATTCTGTAACAATTATGAATGAAATTTGCTACAGAAACAGCTGTAGTACCAACACTTAACAAAGCGACATCGATAAGTTAATCGCTTCAGTCTCAAGTGGAAGACTATACAGCTCGTAAATTTTATTATTTACAACGAATTTATAATATCAGTTTCAGCTTCCGTTGCTGCACTATATAGTGTAACGGCACCGTGCTGTGGGTATTATTTGACTACGTCCGCGTGTAAAGGTGACATTAAATGCTCAACAAAAATTTACTTATTTTTTTTGGGCTAATGGCCACTGTTAGCTGTGCTGTCTCACCAGCTGGACTACAGGACCTAGGGATTGAACTAGAGGGTCGTATTGTTGGTGGGTCTCCGACAACTATTAGTGCGCATCCCTGGCAAGTGTCGTTACAGCGTTCGGGTCTGCATTACTGTGGCGGCAGTCTGATCAGTTCAACAATCGTGGTAACTGCTGCTCACTGTTTGCTTAAGGCGACGACGTCTACTCTGAAAGTTCGCAGCGGATCTAGCTACCGTTTATATGGTGGCAAACTTAGCAAAGTGGCGGCATTTAAAATCCACGAGGCATACAGTAGCTCTACCAAGATCAACGACATTGGTGTACTGCGTTTGAAAAGTAAGCTCAGCCTTGGCGCCTCTACCAAGCTTATTGATCTGGCCACTAACACACCGAAACATGGCTCTTTAGCCAGCTGTACTGGATGGGGTGCAACCAACTTTAACGGACTCTTCTCATCCCAACTATCGTATATTGATACAGAAATTGTAGGACGCTTAGAATGTGGAAGCTCTACCTATGGATATGGTGCAAAAATACGTGAAACTATGTTATGTGCGGCGGCAAGCAATAAGGATGCATGCCAAGGTGATTCCGGTGGACCACTTGTATCCCGTGGGAAACTAGTGGGTATAGTATCCTGGGGTTCCGAATGCGCTCTAGCCAAATATCCAGGAGTCTATGTCGATGTAGCTGTACTCCGAAACTGGGTGCTGAACGCCATGAAATCTGTTTAAATTTGTGGGATTGTAATAACCCCCTATTATAATACGCTAAAAGTTTGATTTGTTTATCATTCCTATGGAATAAATAAATAAATATGTACATATGTAATTAAATTTGTTTATTGATAAACATTTACTCCATAAATTTGGTTATTGATAAACATTTACTCCAAGTAGAGTAAAATAAAAAAAAAAATAAAAAAAAAAAAAACTATTTTTGTGGCTAATAGCATTTGCAAAAAAAAGTTGCAAATAATTTTAAAAGTTACTAGATCTAGCAACTAAATTGCTAAGATGGCAGCACTGGTCAGTGCGAACACTAGCATCGTATGCAAATTGCCTGTATATCCAATGTTAACAGATCGAAAATTTTGAAATTTCCACTACATTTGATATTTCGACACCTTTTCGCGAAATTATTGAATATTCCATCTTTGACGAAATTGAGTTTTTAATAAAGTGAAGTAACTCCCTCATCAGCTGGTAAAATATAAAAATACAAATAAGTTCTTCTGTAAAATTTGGTTTTTTGAACATACGATAATTTTGCGAAAATTTCAATGTATTTTACATTCAAGTTGTGAATTGAAAAAAAAAAAATTGAAATTCTCTTTTTCAAACACAACTCATTAGACCCTGTACTTTAAAAAAGTACAAAAGGGTCTATTAAGTTTGTGCAAATGACATTTGTGTGTAACAGGCAGAAAGAGGCGTGGCAGACCCCACAAAGTATATATATTCTTGATCAGGACGACGAGCTGAGTCGATCTAGCCATGTCCGTCTGTCCGTCTGTCCGTCTGTCCGTCTGTCTGTCTGTCTGTCTGTCTGTCTGTCTGTATGAACACCGAGATCTCGGAAACTATAAAAGCTAGAGACGTAATTTTTTTTTTGTTTGATTTGTGTATTACATAGGCAGGCCAAGTTTATGTTTTTAATTTGATATCTCATCCCCCTCCACCTCAAATTAACAAAATGTTCTTAGTATATACAGTTTTAGAGTCACTGGATTCATTTTTTGCATGATTAAAGCTTTATATGCTTTGCATGTTTGGTGCGAGTTGCAATCCAATCGGATAATAAACAGCGGAGATATTGGACAAACAACTTTCAGCACTAGGCATTTGGCAAGGGGAGGGGGAAGCCGCAGCGTATGCGGCCACTAGGGCGAATACGTGATTTTTCATTGTGAGTATGAATTTCTGTATGAGTATTGGTTATTGTTTGTATTTGCGACTATATTTGTATGTATAAGGGTATGTGTATGTGTATGTGAGTATGTACATATATGCAGCCGCTATTATCGACGCCCAGGGTAAATCAAAGTACAGGGTCTTCTACTATCGGTTGAATCCGACTGTAGCTTTCCGAGTTTTTTTTATTTTGAAGACATTTTTGTTCGACGTTCTATTTGCTAAAACTCTTTCCCCTTTTACCCATTTTCTTTCCTTAATGTTGCCAACACAACAATACTATTTTTATTATAAACCTCATCCTTATTCGGCAACTCACTCACCTTCATATTCTCGTCGTTTATTACGCAGAAATGAAGCTGTCATTCGCAGACCTCGTGCCGCATTCGATAATATGGAACCTTTGGAATCTTTACGAGATTTACGTTTGGAGCTATACTCTGCACCCGCTGTTTGTTGATGGGAGGAAAGAGTTCCTCCCATTGATACGGATTGTGGAGTAATAGGTGTATTGGGCGTATCGGAATCAATGAAACCGAGATTGCTATTGGCACTATTCAGGTGTATGCTGGTATGGGAGCTCAGCACGGGTAATTTGCCACTCAATGAGGCAGCTAACTGTTCGTCCAAACCATTTATGGTCGATTCATATGTAAGATGCTCCAGAGATTCAAAATCACGATCATGATTAATAGCCGGTGGCATTGAGTGTCTAAACCAGGATTCCTGACGATGTTGGCGTCTACGCTGACTGGCAATACTGGACGTATAGGAGCTTGAAGTCGTATTCGTTCTGTTGAGTTCTATGGAAATGGCATGTCTCGGATAGTCAGAATCATCCAAACCGTCATACGGAGGTTGACTAAATCCAGACATGTTGCAGGTTGATTTAAGGCACTTTTTGTTAATTCTTTAAGGTTTACAATTTTTCTTTATTTCGCATAACATTAAGGCACATAAGGCATAACAATAAGTAAAAACTTGTTAATTTTATAACAGTTATTTTTGAATTATAAAGTCGAAACTTAATAACCTTGAACTTCTCTGAGAACCAAAACAACTGTCAGCCATGGCGACCCTTTGTAGTCTCTTTGACGCCTATGTCTATTACGTTTTTGTTTTTTATTTTATCCAGAAACACATAACTTTTTAGGAGCAAAAGCATCAAAAATTCATTTGATATGCCGCGCAACCAAACATATTATAAATTTCAGATTTGAAGTCACGCATATACATTTATAGTACAGATAGTTATGGATAGACGAATGCACAAACTGCAGACAGTTGTATTGCCTGATATGTACGAGTGTAATATTTTCTATGCACAAATTTAAAGTCAATTAAATCGAAAGCCTTCAAATTATCGAGCTTTGTTGATTGAAATAGTTAGTTGTAGTTAGCTTAACTAGTATAGTAGACACAACACATACACATACTGTCTGAAGAAACTTGTAATATGTAACGGTATACACAGAGGTCCTTCTCACAAAACGAAACGCGAAAATAACAATAATAATGCACATGTTACTTTCTGACTGGTGGGGTTCATAACTCGCAATAGTAACTCTTTTGTGAGTTTTCGCAATTCATTTTGTTAAGTATTTTTGAATTAAATTAACATGCGAGAGCGATACAAATGCATCCAATAGGTATAAAAGCCACTTGCCAACTGTAGGCACACAGCACAATCCCAGCACGAAAGGACGTCGGCTATAGCACTGTTAGTCAGTATTACGTACATACACACATACTACATACTTCGTAGTACCACACACACGAAGAGCCCAAACTCTTAGTTGTCAACGAGTGTCCAAGTGTCGCCGAATATAAAATAACTACAACGTCATTGTTGTACTTCATATGTTGTGTCCATTATCTATTTACCACTAAAACATTATTTAGCTACAACAAAAAATGCAACTGTTCCATTGAACCTACCAGTGTTAAGTCGATAACTGCACACAAACTACATTTATTTAAATTTAGATTAGGTAACCTAACAATATGTTTGACTTTAGGCTAGGTTTGGTAGTCGGGCCCATTAGCTCAGCTGGTTAGAGCGTCGTGCTAATAACGCGAAGGTCGCGGGTTCGATCCCCCCATGGGCCAATGGATTTTTTTTTATTAGTATTATTTTATAAATGTATTAATTGTACATTGTATAATTTTTAAATAATTTCTAATTCTACTCACGACTATAACAAATACTTAGCAATTGTACACACCTATTTGCTTCAAAATAATTCTTAATCAGAAAGCAATCTTATCACTCTCTAGCTAGAAGTATTTTGCACACCCAATTGTCGTGAGTCTATGAATCATGTAAATAAATTTAAAATTGAATTTTACTCATGCATACCACACTTTTATTGTTTATATTCATACATATTCAAATTATTTACTTACTCGAAAGCAAGAGACCGGTAAATTCATTGCGGGATCGTTGCTGTAGGCTCGGTGAAGCTATAGAAAGCGTTTCCTCTTCTTGTAACAAGTAACGTGACACCATGTGTACAGTTTATTTGTATGAATGTCAGTCAGAGATTACACTAATGCAACTGGTGTATAAGAATAAGAATCACTCAAACCGTTTTAGGGGCGTAGTATAACAGCAGTATCATAATTAAACCAATAAATATGCAACTTTTTTCGAACAGATAGTAGTCAGTTTGATAACGCAAATATATAATTTCTACGTCCTAGTTCAATTGCAAAAATTGTTAAATTAATGAGCAAAAACAAAATCACTCAAGCACGCATTTCATTTTTATTATTCTGTTATTTAACAGAGCCTTAACTTTTGTTGAATGTAGTAAAACAAATATAAATTTGACTGCAAATATCAAATCAACAGTTTGTTCATGACAAATAGTAAGAAAATATAAAGTACGATGCAATCTTGAAATGTGAGAAAAATTGTAAAATAAATTTAATTTACTAACAGCAGGCTAAATAACAGAAACAGCTGCTTTGTTAACATTATCGATAATTCATTATGTGCAATCACTTTTAAATTGCCAAGAAACTTAAAAACCGTAAAATACTTCCAAAAATAACAACTTTAGCAGAATAGTTAGTGGCACAATTATTAAAAGCATACTAACTTAATACTGTTAACCGACATGAAACCCTTCAAATGAATTCAGTTCATTGGGCGAATACAAATAAATGTCTGGCAACTCTAGAGTTAAGGCCCGCAAGATTTCAAATATGTTTAGCTATGGCACAATTAAATTAAATTTTTTTTTATACCTTATACTTTTTTTGGGCTACGACCTTGTGGGTGTTTACACTGGAAAAACGGTCTCAAAAAGTCGCAAACTCGTGTGTATTTTTTGGCGATTCCTTTAATTGTAAACCCATTTTTAATATTATTTCAGACATGGATGGTTGCTGTTGTTAAATCGAAATCGTGTCTAATAAAAAAAAACTTCTTATGCCAAAACAACTTAAAAGATATGTTTCTCAATCACATTAGATGCTAAAGTTATGGGAATAAAGCCTATTCCATGAACTTTGTTGGCCAGCGCACCACTAAAAGTTCTTAAATAATTATAAAAGAGATAAGATCTGGTTCAGATTCCCATTACATGTATATTAAAAAATACTCAATATATAATAAAATGATCAAAATACACTCAAAATCATCAATTTATTTTTGTCTTATCTCTGCAAATCGAAAAAAAAAACTCGAAACACTACAGTCGGATGCAACCGACAGTTGGAGACCATGTACTTTCCTTTGCACACTCATACGCTAACAAACACATGCACACATATCGTAAAGTCACACGCAACCACGCATATACACTTATGTACATACATTAAGCGCTCGCACTGCCCCCCCTTGCCTAGTACAGGAAATTGAATCTTGAATATCTCCGGTGTTTATTATCCGATTGGGCCACAATTCACAACACAGATAAAGCATACCATAGGCTCTTTGTATGTATATTATGGCTGTGGTTAGTTTTTTGCGGTTTGTCCAAAAATCTAACACAAACTTGGTCTGCTTTTACTATAGGGGCATCTCACTGGGAAATATTATGTCTCTAGTCCTATTGGTGTTCTATCGACTAAGCTCGTCGTCCTGATCAAGAATATATACTTTGTGGGGTTTCCCACGCCTCCTTCTGCTGTAGTATTTATTTTCAAGTACAAACATATTTTCATACATTTAAATTATTATTACTGCGAACAGAGTCGTATTACGACAACTTTTTGGTCGTAGCTCTCACGACTCATTTTGTATGGACTTAAGACTCGTCACTAGTCTCAAGCAAAATGCCACAATTTTGGTCTTACGATTTCATTCTGGATGAACATCACATAATTCTGATTAACACCACATTTTAAACGAACTCCAAAGTCATTTTAATTTTATTTTATCATGGTACAAAATTACAGCTATGGTTATTATATTTTTAGCAAGAACATTTTTACATACATAAATTGTAGAGCGCAAACATATAATTCAGGAGAGTGCCGAGTATATTATAAAATTATTTCAATGTCCGTTCCGATAGTAAACTGAAAACATCATTCATGGCAAATACAGAAAAACAAATAAAAACTATTAGGGTTATTCTCAAGCATAGCAATAATATAAAAGAGATATTAATTGATATGGCATAATGGAAATCGGTATCTGTTAACATTTTATCGTTAATAAATAAAAGTATATAAGTGTTAAATAGAAACTCTTAACTACTTGTTATATCATTCAATATGAACGAAGGGCTCTGGTCATATTAACACCAGAGTCATGTAGAGTTTAGGGTTAGCATTAGGTTTACGATATATTTTATACATGTACAGTCTTTAGGAAATGCAAGTAGTTGTGCACAAAGAACTTTTAAACGAAAAAATTTCAGTTATACAAAATAATAGGAAAAAATAAGAACTTAAGTAATAATAATAACAAAACAAATTTCATCTTTATATCCCATTCATGGTGATGTGTATGCAAATGAAGATGTTGTGCTTGTGCTGATATTGTCGTTGATGTAATTGTTTTGATCAAATCAATTGTTATAAAACATTTTCCATATTAGAGCGAACATTTCGTAGAACATTGTGTGTTTTGAGTATTTGATTTTTAATATCTTTTTCGACTTGTGCTTTTGTTTTGTTAACCACTCGCAACTTCTCATACGTGTCTTCAAATGCTCGTTTTGTGCGTATCAGTTTACGCCGTAATTCGGCCATTTCTTGATCTACCTTAGCACAATCGTGAATAACCGGAGATTTTCCATCAGCCAATGCTTCAATATCAGGTGAATTAGCTATAAGAGAGAAGATTAAGAAATATTTGGTGTTTGATAGTTATAAAACTTATAATCGCAATTCTTACCTTCTTTTGCATCCACTTTAGGTACATTTTTAGACGAGTTTCCTACGCCACGCTCCTCAGGTTTTAGGAACGTGTGCTGTGTATTTGAAAGCTCCACGCTCAACACGCGCCCAACATCACTTTCAATGCCTAGATCTGGCGAGGGATTGCTTATGCGCGTTGCTGCTGTAGCGCTAGACAATGCTGCAGTTGCCACTGGCACCTCTTCGGAAGTATAGCCAGACTGCGAAACATCGCTGCTGTTGATGTGATTAGGCGCGGGTGGGCGTTGATGCTGCTCGTGCTGCAGCTGAGTTAGCTTTGCCTTTAGTTCATCCAAACGCTTTTCAAGCTGCAGCTTATCATTGCAGGCTTTTGTGCGCTCCATGATAGCCTTAGATGCCTGCAAAGTGCTCTCGTCCAGCTCCTTTTTAAGAGCACGTGCTGACAGCTCATTTTCTACCAATGTCTGCTTAAGTTCCCTTTCACTTTCCTGATAAAACTCTAGGGTACGCTGCAATTCAAGGAAATGCGAATTCAACTCTTTGTGCTTGGATAGAGAAACCCAATCCCGATCTAATGTCTCTTGTTGTATTCGTTGTTGCTCCTTCAGCCGTTGGTCGGTCTCCAATTTAAGCTGCGTCAATTCTGCATTGGCCTTCGTTAGATTGACAATGTGCTGTTGTTCCATTTCCTGCATTTTCAATTGAATTTCTTGCAGCTCCATTTCGGTAATTTGTGCATCAGCGATAAGAGTATTATGTGCGAGTTGCTGTTGGTTCAACTGCAGAGTCTTTTCGTCAATCAGCCGTTGTAAATTACTAATTTCTTTGTCTTCCTGTGATCCGATCTTCTGCAAATCAGCCAACAGAGCCTTGTTTTGCACACGCAGCTGATCAAGCTGTTGGGTTATATCAATCACTCGCAACTGCTCCTGCCTAAGTCGATTATCCGAATCGACCAGTTGGCATTGAGCCTGCAGTATACGCTCATCACGTTGAGCTATCAATGACTCAAGTTGAATTATACGTTCGCTCTGACGACTACGATCCTGTTTCAATGAGTTGGCCGAACATACTGCATGTCCCTCACTGTCTGACTCGCTACGATGCTGCTCACCGCAAGCCAAGCTGTTTGAGGTATCCTCAAGTCCAATACGTGCTAAGGACACCTTGCGGTCTGGCTCAGACCATGCTTCGGATTCGCTCTGATTATCAAGCTTCAATGGCAGCGAGCGACGCTCCTTGCGCAGCTGTCCATCGGATTTAGGAGCTTTTGTTTCCGATTTGACGGTGATATTTGCCAGCGCATTTAGCTCCTCGTGTGAGTTATATGTCTTGTTGTATTCATCCGCTTCCGTGTATAGAATCTCTGTAAGTTTGCTTAGCTGTGCTAGCGATTGATCAGCCAGCGAAGTGCCTGTTATAGATAGTGTCATGTTCAGGCTCTTGGACAAATCCAAACTGCGATCAATGGCACGGCGCATGGCATGTCGTCTATCTGCAGCCAGAACACCCAGTACATCCTTATGTTTCAACAGCGAATTCAAGAAGCCAGCCAGCTCTTCCAGACGATTCGTCAATACGCTGCAGACATCGGCGCATTCAAGACGCCATTTGTTGGCGCTTTCCACATCAATCTGTTTGGCGTTCAGTTCATGACGTAATTGTGCAATCGTTGCACCATTCTGTTGCAAGTCATTAAGCCGTTGTAAGAGCACTTCAACTTTGCGCTGCAACAACTGGTTACGTTTGACAGTCTTGATAAATTCCGCCTCTGAGAAGGCTGGTTGTGCCTCACCAGTAGTAGCTGTCACATCGCTCCGTTCCACTGAACCAATTGTATCCTGTTTGCCGACCAACTTCGTAAGTCGCTCATCTTCACGATTCTTTTCTTTGTTGACTAGATGCTGCAAATTGTCTGTCTTCTCTGCCTGCAGATGTTTTATCTGCTCATCCTGTTCGGCAATTTGCTGCTGATAATGCTGTTTCAGACTGGAAACTTCTAGGGTAGTCGTTTCAGTATCACTGTGATTGGGTTTAGATGCAAAGCTCTAAAAATTATATGATTAATAGTATATGAAATATGTGTATTCATAAAGCACTCGAATAATTACCAATTGGTGCTTTTGGTTTAATTTGTTGATTTCCTTTTCCTGACTGCTCAGTTTCTGCAAAAGCTTCTGTATTGTGCGGCATGCCTGTTCATGCACACGCTCACGCTCCGCTAACTTTTCCTGGGCATCCTGAAGCTCGCAAATTTTATTAGCCAGTTCATTGCGGAGCTTTGGATGGGGCTTAAAATATATAGAAACAAGAAGACTTTTCAATAATTTATTAAAAATGCATATTTTCATTTTGATTTTTACAAAATAACAGTATTAGCAGCCAATTGTCATTCGTTATGCCAATTTGTCGCCAACTCGGATTCTGTTTCGACTATGAATAAATAAATAAATAGTAATACTGTGAGGTCCACATTCCCACATAAAATTTTACATTCCGCATTATTTTAAGACTGGAAATTATAAGAACATCGCATTTATTTGGCTCTTTTTATTTGGTTTTTCAATTCATAATGGGCCTAGTAGGATTTTAATTTTTTCAATTGATTGATCAATTTACAAGTAATATATTTTTAACGACAAATTTTTCACACAAAACGCTAAGAAATATAGAGAATTACTCCAATCTAACAGTTAACCAAACTGTAAACTAGGAACTACATACATATACATATATTAGATCCAAACAAGTCTGCACTTGGCTGCTTAATGCTGTTTCAGCATCGTTTATCACTCGAACCGAGTGACAGGAAACACAGCCTAACGCACTGCAGCAGCACAATGCAACAGAATCATTTGCATATATATATATATATATACAATTTTTGTAGCCCTATTAAACAGTGAGAAATGTAATGTATCGTGTGTGTTGATTGTTGCATTAATTTTTAGGGTAGACGTGACTTAAGCGGTACAGCAATTGGCGAAGTCCGGTGATTGGCTGCAAGGAATGGTTATGGAATGCAATACTAGGTGCAGAAACGGATAAAGGTAGATTTGGTTCTCTGAAATGCTGTGGAACGGCAGTAAGTTTAATAGTTGCAGTTAACAATAAACGTTATTTCAATCAGGGTGGCAGTAAAAGGAAGAGCCTGGTTAAATTTGAAGTTCAAACATTTTCTGCAGCCCCGTTTTGAAATAGTTTTTAAATGATCATCACCTCTACAATAGAAAAATTAAAATTCCTAGCCGTTGGTCTCCGAATTAAAGAATGCGAACGACATTTACGAGTTAGCGATGTCTCCAGAAAGCCCATACGATCCAAATGCCACCCACAACTCCTTCCCCTTTGTAAAGTATGCAATAACTGTTGTTCTCGGCGCTCCAAACTAATGCCGCAAATTTCATTCCTCAGATGGTTTTCATAATTACAATGTTGTGGAAAACAGTTATGTGGTCCATTTGACATATCCACATTGTTTTCGATAGCTTCAATGTACTTTTTTTGCACATCCAATACGTTTAATGCCTTGCCTACCCATTTCTTCGAGGACTGCACCTTAAGTTCGCTAGTATTTAAATCACTTTGTAAGCGCATGTTTTCTCTCAAAAAGACATGAATTTCATATTGCTGGCGATCTATGGTTTGCTAGAGATTCAAACTACTTATCAGAACGTGTGCTCGAAAAGAATGTTAATTAAGAATGTGCCTGTAAAGGAGATGAAACACAGCTCCAACCCTCACTTACATTGGCTTGTTCCGATTGCTTTTCAATCTGTTCGAGTAATTCAGCATTCTTTACGGCAAGTTCCTCAATCTTAGCCTCACAGGTCTGTAGTGATTCTTGACGTTCGTTTAGGGTGGATTCCACAAGCTCAAGTTTCCTTCGAGTCTCCGCCTCACGCAAATCGGACTCCAATGCGACGTGCTCGAGCTTAACCACCTTAATGTAAGATAAGGTAAGGACACTTTCTTATTACTTGTAAATCTACTAACCTCCGTTTCCAGATTCTTTAACTTCTCTGCGGCTAGTGTATCCAGAGACTTGTTTATTGCCTTTTGCTGAGCGTTTGACTGCAAAAGAGAACAAAACATACGTGTATTTGGATTAAATTGTTGTTTATCATGTAGAAATTTACTATAGTTAACCTCCAGTTCGTGTATATATTGCTGCATTTGTTCAATCATTGTTTGACTCTCTCTATCCGACTTAATTTGCATTTCCTCATGCTGAGAGATGGCATGAGCTGCATCCTTCAGAAGTTCTGTCTTCTCTTCCACTCTTTTGCGCAAAAGTTCAATCTCAATTTTCGAATCTATCAACTGTTTGGAGAGAGATACATCGGCAGTTTTACCGCGTGCATCATGTTGGCTCTCCTCCATGAAATAGATTCGTAGTTTCAGGTTAAAATTCTCCTTGCGCAACGTCGACATTTGTTCTTCCAGCTCACGCATCGATCGTCCTTGCAAAGGTGAATGGACTCCCCCACCTCCAGCGCCACCTGTTCCACGTGCGGCATCGAAACTGTTATCTGTCGGTAAAAATCATACATGAATATTAGACAAGTTACATAGTTGACGTTTAGGGCAACCTGCATAGCCTGCACAACCGTCAAAATCGCTAATGGAATCTGTTATTGGAATTTGAGGAGCAACCGGTTGGCATGGAGAACCACTTTTGCCCATTATGACAATAATTAAAAAAAAAATACACTGTATGTAAAAAGAATGAAACTGAGTTTGGACGACAATTTTTTTGTTGACTGGTTGTGTCTGAGCATAAACTGTATACTAACTATATGTGACAATACATATAAGGAAAATTTGACATTTTATGATTTTAAATTCACCACTCGCGATCTATAGTAAGAATACTTTTAGAAGGTTAAGTGTTGTAGAATCGCATACCGCTGATTATTTTTATTCATCACAAGAACTTTTAAGCTTTTCACCTATACTCACAGGAATTATCCAAGGTAACATCAGGTCCACTACCTGGACTAGTGCTGCAAATAAAAACAAAACAGAAATAAAATTAAAATAGCAAAAGTTGTTGAGTACAGGTTGCAGTTACAGGTTACGCATAAACAAAATACACGCATTTCGTTAAAGAGCGTGCTAAACATTGGTAAACAAAATAGTTGCTTTTCTGATTTTAAGCATTTGGTATATATTCATATTCATTCATATATGCGTTGCGCAATTGGCAATCGTTTCTTTCAGTGTCGATGGTTTTTTTTTTTTTTTTTCATCTTTATTCGCCAAATTTGAATTGTCACACCCGAGATCGTGTCACACCCGTTGATGTTGTTGTTGTGCTGCCAGTTATGAATGTCGTGCCCACAACTGATCTAGACTATAATTTAAACTACATAAGTAATTGTTAAAATAATCGCCACTTTAATACCATGGTTTAATATTAATATTACAATTCACTTGGCAGTGTTATCATAAATTAAATAAATATGTAGGCTTAGTCCAGAGGCTTTTCGTCTACGAGAATCGTTGTCTCTGCGTTCAACACTGCAGTAACTGGCGGGGATTCAGTAGAGTTTTCTATAGTATTGGGATCAAAACACTCTTCGGCATTCTCTAGAGTTCCATTGCAGAACTCCTTGTAGACCGACCAAGCTGACCAGCCCTGTTGTTCCCTGATAACACGTGAACAACGTACTGAACTTGTGATATCGTCACTGAGCAGTTCTGTGCAATTGATATTGCATCCGTTAAAGGCATAATAGGGTGTTTGTGTAGGTGGAGAACACCAGAAACGATCACTGATCTGAAAGAGTCCGTAATCCTTGGAACCATCATGATTTGCTTGGCCAATAACGTGTGTGTTAAAACGACTTTCAAACTTAGCAATACACAGCCATTTGGGTAGTTCCGCCTTCGGTACATCCAATATATACAGCTGTCCGGCTAATTCGCAGGGATTTAGGCGTACGCCCCACAACGGATCTGCCAGCAATAGGAATGTAAGCCATAATTCATAATACATTTTTATATGTTTAATGCCGTCGTTAGTGGCACAGTCAGTGAAGACCAATAGTTAACTGAGAGTAAACAAGTTTGATCCCATACCTTAACTCTATATATTAAAGATGGGAGAAATAGCCGATAGTTGTAGTAAGAAGAATACCATATTCCATTTATATTCAGAAATAGACTCTAAATAGTTTACCTATGTATGTACATATGTACCTATGTATTCAACCTAGCCGTGCGATTCAACGAATTCAATAAACATTATCCATTATCTTATATACATACTTAAATCATTTAAAGTTTAGCGATTTTTTTACATATCTCTCACGCTCTTGATTATATCACGCACACATTTCTAAAGCAGAGGTCAATTGAAACAGGTTTGAATTGTTTAAAATGATACTTCTAGCACCTATAATTAACTAGTAGTTTCTCAACATTTTAACTTTATGTTATCTACTATCGAACTCTACATTCAAGCATATCTCTTAACAAACATGCAATTTATATTAAAATTATAGATTGAAATCAATAATAAGTTATTATTATTATGTTACAGAGAGTTAATGTAAGGCTACACCTGTTTTTGGCTAGACTTATTCAGTGCTTATTGTCATATACAAAAACTAAAACAAAATTTTGATCTATGTTTACTATACTCTTTTGGAGTCGTTGCATCCAAAATCCGTTAGGTATTTTAGACCCGTACTTAAAAAAATTCAAAAGGGTCTATTAAGTTTGTGCAATTGACTTTTGTGTGTAGTTTTTATAGCCCTTCCCGCGAAAAGGGAGTAATCGCCATTTTTTCGATCAGCCTATCAATTAAGAAGTAAGCGACATAACCTGTGCCGAGAGTAGCTGTATCGTTCCCGTGAAACAAACGAAATTAATGTGAATGAGATTGTTATTGCTACAAACATTTGAATATTAAAATTTTGAGTTTAAATTAAAAAAAGTAGGAAAAGCTACAGTCGGATGCAACCGACAGTAGGAGACCCTGTACTTCGATTTGCCTTGGGAGTCGATAACAGCAGCAGCAAATATGTATAATAATCACAATCAAAATAAGAATAAAAAAGTAGGGAAAGCTACAGTCGGACGCAAAGCTACAGTCGGATGCAACCGACAGTAGGAGACCCTGTACTTTGGTTTGCCCTGGGCGTCGGTAACAACAGCAGCATATATGAACATACTCACATACACATACATATATGTACATGCACTTATAGATACACACATACACACATACACTTATACATACAAATATACGCGCAAATACAAACAATATCCAAAACTCATACAGACATTCATACTCACTATCAAAAATTACTCATACGCCCTAGTGGCCGCGTACACTGTGGCTTCCCCCTCCCCCACCCAAATGCTCAGTACAGAAAATTGTTTGTCCAATATCTCTGGTGTTTATTATCCGATTGGGCTGAAAATCGCACCAAACATTCAAAGCATCTAAAGCTAAAACATTTTCTCTAATTTGAGGGGGATGGGGATGAGATTTCAAATTAAAAACATGAACTTGGCCAGCCTATGTAATACACGAAGCAAAAAAAAATTACGTCTCTAGCTCTTATAGTTTCCGAGATCTTGGTGTTCATACAGACAGACATGGCTAGAGCGACTCAGCTCGTCGTGCTGATCAAGAATATATTATATATATATATATATATATATGTATATGGGCATTTCCAGGGGTCGCGAACGTACGTTCGTACGCTTTTAATGCAAAAATGAAATAGAAAACAAACGTTTTCTAAAAAATGTTCTTATGCTTTTTTATAGCATTTTGGTAGCTCTTTGTTTAGTGTAAATGATGGGGTTTATCGAGTTTTCATTTTTTAAATATTGGCAAAAAACATGCGGTCGCGAACGTACGCAAAATAGAAGTCGGTTTTGGCTTAATCTAGTAAAATGCAAAAATCAGCGAATTGAGATGGAATATTCTAAAGCAATAACTTTACTATGAAAATGAATTAATGTAGCTTTCTATTGCGCCTAGTCCCAAGAAAATATCTCCATTTGTTTTTTTTTAATTGAATTAAGTACCGGTCGCGAACGTACGGGTCGCGAACGTACGATTTTTCCATGCTACTTTAGTTGTTTTTTTTTTTTGTTTACATCTACATCTTTTATGAATAACTTCATATTTCCTTTATATTAGATTACGGTAAAGAGATTTGGTAGAAAAAGTGCAAACATATCATATGTTTTCATTGCGAAATAATTAAATGTAAAAATGCCTTTAAAAGTAGCTAAAAGTGAAGAAATTACAGTTTTTTTTAGTTTTTAGGCCAAATTCCTAATAGATATGGTATGGATTCATTGTATTATGAAAATTTTGCCATTTCTTTATGATATTTGATATTTTATATTTCTTTCTTCACACAAAAATACGATAATTATGAAGATTTTCATTTTCGGGCCTGGTTGACCATTTGCCGGATATGCCCATATATAGTATATATATATATACATATATTGTATATTTTGTATATGTTACATATATTTTATATATTTTCAGCACCAAAATTCATATTTCTGATATGCATTAAAATTTGTTACATTTGAATGACATACTGCAAAATTTTCTATCAATCCGAAGCAAATAATGGAAATAGGCGAAATCCGAGGTTTAACTAATAGCTAATAGCTATACCTTAACAGTTTCAGTCTGAAATAATTAAATATTGGTTTTCAGCACACAAATGACATTTATAGAAACACACGCCGAAAATATAATTGTTTAGGTCGCGGGTTAAGTCAAGCGTATAAATTCTTGACACACCCAATTCTCTTTATATCCCTCTCACTCAACTCAATACAACTTTGTCACAGTTCAATTTAATTTATACACACACGATTTTACTACAGACGGCCAGAAGTTTCATTAAAATAAGTTTTAGTCTAAATATTTACAAATACCTGAAGGTTACTTTAAAATTAAACCAGAATGTAGCTATAGCAACAAACTTGCAAATAGTTTAGTTTTCTATTTTGCTTTAATATAATACTTTTTGTCACTTTGACTAGTTATATATTATGAACTGAAGCCTCTTTACTAATTAAAACTGACCGTTTTACAGTGAGAAAGCTCTCTATCGTATTGTCGATCCGAAGAAATTAATTGATTATATATAATCTAATATAACTTTAACGAACATTTTATCAACTTATACTTACCATTGCGCTGCACCAGCTACATTGCAAACTGAATAACGTTTATAGTGTCGATAACGCGGGGAATCATGTGAGTTGATTAAAGAGGTAGAACGATTGAGTCCTGACATTCTATATTTGCATAGTGTTTATCCTTAGATTTCACATTTATCTACGGAGTACCTTGTTCACTCCAGCTCATTTATAACACTGACTATATAGCACAATAATGTATTAGTAATTTAAGTAAAATCGCATGCGTCATCCTGTTGTTGTTGTGAGCTTATCCTAAATAACTTTGCGGTACACCAAGTCTATAAATTGCAACTTCATTGTAGGTATAAAAAAAGTTCGCTGATTTTACACTGCGTCCATCCCATGTGTATGTATGTACATATATGTATATATATACAAGCACTATGAGTCATTATTGCAAAGGCCTCAAAAACTAAAGCAATAGAGACGCTCAGGGTGTACACTAGAGCAAAACTGTAATCATATATATCTGTGAACTGGGCAGATTTTACACTTTGTTCAGATCATACATATCTTTTTGCAAAAATTAAAACTATTCAAAGTAGCATCTATATTACGTACATATCAGCCTGTCATCTCAGCCGTCCGTCTCCTTTTCTACCCCGGGCGACAGACGACGACTCAATTGGGTCAATACGTATTTGGCACTTTTCACGTGCACTGCGAAATTATTTTAAGAATTGAGCAAAAACACAAATACCTATAACGCGCAAGTTGCAACTGAAATTATGGCCAATGCTTTTGGTAAATTGTGGCAAATTTAAATGTTGTTATACCTGGTTTGTTTTGCCATTTCTGCTATAGCTATGGTTACTTTGTTTTTGATTAAAAATTAAGGGACTAAACATCCTGTGGCAACAACAGGTGCTGTTAAGTTGACTCACAAAGACGCATATGTAGTATGTATTTATGTATAACTGATAATTCTTTCCTTTGGAATTTAGTTCCCACAAACTTCCCGCATAATTGAAATTACATATATATTATTATTAAAAAAAAAACTCGTAAAGCTACAGTCGGATTTAACCGCCAGCAGGAGACCCTGTACTTTCCTTCGCACACACACATGCTAACAAACACTCACACATGCACACATAGCGCAGAGAATTGAATCTTGAATATCCCCGGTGTTTATTATCCGATTGACCCACACATTGGGCAGGGGAAGGGGCCGCTAAGACGTTTGCGTGATTAGACCCTGTACTTTAAAAAAGTACAAAAGGGTCTATTAAGATTGTGCAAGTCCGAAATGTATGTAACAGGCAGAAGGAGGCGTGGCAGACCCCATAAAGTATATATATTCTTGATCAGGACGACGAGCTGAGTCGATCTAGCCATGTCCGTCTGTCTGTCCGTCTGTATGAACACCTAGATCTCGGAAACTGTAAGAGCTAGAGACATCATATTTGGCAGTTAGATGCCCCTATAGTGCAAGCAGATCAAGTTTGTTTTAGATTTTTGATACATCCCCCCCCCCCCCCCCCCACAAAAACCGCCAAAAACTGCCACACCCACAATTTTCAATATACAAACTTGTGTTTTGGCATACATAATCTTATGATAATCTTTATCTGTGCTGTGAATTGTGGCTCAATCGGATAATAAACACCGGAGATATTGAAGAATCAATTCCCTGTAATAGGTAAGGGGGGAGCTGCGCGAGCGTATGTGTGGTTGCGTGCGACTTTACGATATGTGTGCATGTGTGAGTGTATGTTAGTGTTTGTGTGTGCGAAGGAAAGTATGTACAGGGTCCCCTACTTTCCGAGTTTTTGGTTATCTGAATGGCATCTTTTGATATCTTTATAATAGTTGTGACAGCTAAAATAAAGTAAGCGACCCTCCACCCCTTTATAATGCGCACAGACGCCTCGGGTTAAAATTATTAGAATAGTTTAAGGTCATAGAACTAATTAACTAATAGTGTTGTAGTTTAGAACAATACACAGAGCCAAAACAGAAAAACTGGAAACGTAAACAAGAGACTTGTTTACGAGTGTTTGACCATAAATGCATTTGCCCGCATTTCGAACGTGCAGTGTGCAGCCGAGGTGTAAGTGAGGTAGATTACAAAGAGAAAACAAACTGTACTTTGTTGGGTTTCTTAGATACCAACGTAAGGTAGTGCTTTATCCACTTCAATGTACAGTATGGGTTATCCTCAACAATAGAAAAACACATTTTGCATTTAATGCGTATATGTTGGATATGTTACAATTGATTAGAACATTTTAATGTGGCATGCCACACGTAGTCATAAATATCAAATCTCAGACTCTCAGTATATATGTAAAGTATGCACATTTATATTTCTCCACAACTAAATTTAGACGCAGCATCAAGAACAACAACAATGGAAATCAGCAACGTCATGAGGCGCACGGGGTACGTGCTCTCTCACACTGGCACTCACATTTATACACATACATACAACGTACACAAACTTTTTGTATGTGTAAATTTTGTAATTCGTATGAGAATATTATAATATATCCTCGTTGTATTTCATAATTAGTACAGTTATGTGCTTTGTTGTTGCATATTAATATGTATGTTTAGTTATTTATGTATGTATATGTAAGACCCGTATTGCACATATTGATTGTTATCAGTGTTTATTTATATTGTACAGCAACCGAAAGAAAAAACAATTGATAGGCGTAAGACGAAGCACAGTCATAACAAACGAAACAAAAATATACAGTGATATAATTTAAATATAAATCGTTAATCGCACATCGCATGTGTCCAATTAAACCGACAGCCAGAATATTACTGAAAATGCGCATCAACGATAACGAGAGAAAAAGTCAACTACAGCCGCAGTCAGCATCATCTATTCATCCATCCGTATGCCTATCAGTCCCGCTATTCTCTGCCTCTTCTCTTTCAAAAGGAAAATGCGCTCACCAAATGCTCGACAGATGTTTGTGTTTTCCACCAAACTCACCATATTGGCTGTGTTGCCTTAGTCTCTCTCTCTCTCTCTCGCAATTTGGGGTTGGTATTTACATCACATGCTGTTGGTATGTACGTGCACGTATGTACATACATACATATGTGATGTATTCCCTAGCAGCGGTAGGTGGACCTGCTGTTTAGTGAAAAAGTACGCTCTATTACTTGTTTCTAAGATCGTTTGATGACCGTTTGCAGCAGTCTACGGATGGATGAGCATGAGCACAAGAGAATGTGTGTTTAAGTATATATTTGAACATTGCAAAGACTAGAAATGTGCTAACGATGCGCGGTTTATTGACGTAAATTAATTTGGATCAAAGCCAAAGTGCACGATGCATTTTCAAAAGTGCGAACTTAAAAAACACTGTCATGCACACGTCTGTATACATACGTACATACATATGTATGTATGTATGTACATATGTGTGTGGGGATGTGAGTTGAATAGCATGTAAGAGCGTACTGTGTGCACCTTAGGAAACCCGAAAACTGATACTTACTCATTTATACGTTGGGACAGTGCCTCGGCTAGACTTTGCAAAACTCTGGGGTCTATCTCAGCAGCTCCGTTTTCAGCAAGGAAACTGGTAACCGTCTCTATTAATGAAATCTCCTTTAAGGACGTTAAGCCGCTGCCATCACGGTCGCAAAAGTCACGGGGTGTCTGTTTCGAGTAATCCGGATCCATTTTTGAAAATTTTCACTTTATTCTAAAATTAATTAATTGCAGATAATTGTTACTTAAAAGGGTTCGACTCTAATTAGAGTTCAGGTATTCTAAAAAGTTTGCGCGCTTCTATCATATGAGATGTTTTGGCGTCGTGTTAGTGCTGGCAACACATCGATGTTAACATCGATAATTTCGACGTGGTTCAACATTTATCTAAAATAGAGCTGTTTCTAGTCACAAATTATTACTAAAAAGCAGTAAATTCTTTTTACTTCATTTACTGTTTACTGTTGTTTGACTAATTCAATACTTTTTTTTACAAACTAGAATCAGTATCGATATTTTTGGAATATCGAAGTTCAGTAAATTGATTTTTCTAACTTCGCAATTGTCTCACTCACATGCACAAAAAGACATGCCAGCCATAAGGTGCACCTTATCCATTGTACAGGAACTGTCTGGAGTCAAGTTTCAAGTAATGTATGTATTTAAAATTAAGCTATAGACTAGCCAACAATTTTGAGCTTTAATTGCGGTGCCTACATTTATTAATAATTTTAATTTTACTACATAGAATATTATTCTTAATTAAAGGTCTATGCCCTGGTGAGGGGAAAAATGCATATACATATGTACGTACATACACACATTCATATACACTGTACTGGGAATATTTTGCGAATTTGATGGGTAGGGGGATGACTTATGTAAAACATGAACCTAAAAAAAAACCAATTAAGTCTCTAGCTCTTACAGTTTACGAGATCTAGGTGTTAATACAGACTGACCGACAGATATCAACTTGGCTTACCGTCCTGATCAAGAATATATATACTTTATGGGGTCTGCCACGCCTCCTTTTGTATTTTTTTTAAAGTACAGGGTCTAATAACAAGTGCAAATATATTGTCATGCACTTTTATTTGCATTTCTTGGCAATTAAAATTTTCTCCACTGTGGGGAATAATTGACAGTATCGATAACTTTTCTGACTCTCATTCTCATGCACGTTCTGTGACTTCAAAAACGAACAAGCGTGCAAAAATGTATGACAGCTGTTTGGAGATCGTCAAAAAAATTCTGTGTCTGATCACCTGGGAATAGGCCTTTACAAATAATATTTAAACAACAAGTATCGATATATACTATAAAACTGTAATTTTTAAAACAAATTTCATTGCAACCCGGTCGGAGCAACCCTTGTCCGCGTGCAATGCATGTACATAGTTGTTCTTGTTCGCGCCAAAAACGAAAACAAGGCTATCTGCATCAATTGCAAAGCACACAACAGAATTTTAAATATAAGCGCGAAATAGAAGCATAATCGCAAGTGCATGTACATATACCGCACCTAGTATCTACATTTTTGATTTGAATGACCAGCTTAGTCGATATAGCCATGTCTGTCTGCCCGTATATGTGAACGCTTCGATTTATATTTTCGTGATGCCACGGTCCCTTGTTTGTCATAATACAATAGAAATTAATAACATGCACATTTTTGAATATAGAACATAAGTATGTATATGCCGTTCAGCATATACACAAAATTCTTAGTTCCATTATTATTCTCTTTTGAATTGCATAAAATCTTTTAAAACCCACAGGATGTGCATTAAAATCGGTAATGATATCTTTGCAAAACAGAGAATATCATAGCAAAATTTATTAAGGCCTGTTCCTAGATGAAGTAACTGAATTTTTATGACGAACTCCATATAAAAAAAAACAACAGAAGTGAAAGAACCATATACCCAAAATTTAAAACTGAAAAGTGGAGAAACCCTTTCACCGCTATGAAAGAAATGCTATTATTAAAAACGTTTTGCAATGTATTTTCACTTTTTATTATTTAGTATATTTTTATAATTTTGATTTTAATTTCAAACAAAGCGCGACTTATAAAATGGTTTGACCTTAACCATTACGTTAGGCCGAATTTGGTGCACACTGACATCAATTGTACTCTGTCAAAATTATTAGCATTTTCCCATAATATGAATTTATTTTATGTGGAAATTTTGGATTTTGAGATGAATTTTTGTAATTTTGGCGTTTTTGCGCCAAAATTTGTGAGTTTTAGTGTTCCGCCTTGTAGCTATTCTTTTTTGGGATGCCATCTAGCGGCTATTTTGTTCAGTCGGAGGATTGAGTGGAATCGGTTAAAAATGGTAAAAAGGTCGTAGGCCCAAAAAAGTCGTAAGACCTGTGTGTGAATTCGGCAATTTCAACGACGTAAAGATAGAACCAATTTAAAAAAAAATGTTATTGTGCCAACACTTAAAGAAGCACCAATTTTGGCGCAAAGACGCCAAGTGTGGCAACCGTGGTCAGTGTCATGAAAGAAGAATCAACTAAATTTAGATAAATTTGCATTTCGGTGAATAAACATGCAAACACTAAACTCGCATTAAATGGGTGTAAGCGATTCACCGTTAACCTGACTTCGTGCATTGCGGTGAACTAAATACATCATCCACCTGGCACATTTTATCTAAAAAATAAACGTATGCACATACCAAAAGCTTGCGTATACAGCAATACCAAAAATGTTTACAATGCTAAAAAACAAAATTAAGGAGGAAACTGGAGAAGATGTGTCCACGTCACGACAAACAATTAATAATAATAATAATATCAACAATTATCGATTACGTAGCCGACGTGTGAGCGTGAATTCCAATTTAGCGGATGATATTTGCGGAGGGGGAGGTGGTATTTACAACGAGGTGAAATCAATTTTATTATCCTTATTTGCATATAAATGGTCTATATTATTAATTTTAAAACATCTGTTATCATATTGTTGGTTTGTTACAGTCTGAACAGTTGTCCCATCTACGGAGCCAATGCAATGAGCTTTCTACTAAGGTGACCAACCTTAATCACAGTTTACAGCAACTTCAGGAAGAAAAACTGCGTGTTGATAAGACAAATGAGATCTTGTTGGAAAGCGTTCGTGTTGCACAGACCCAAAAAGACATATATTGCGAGGAGCAGGAAAATATACAAAATTTGCAACAGATTGAAATTGATAAACTGAAAAGCTTGCTCGGCTTTCGTGAACAAGAAGCTGTAGATCATATGAATTCCATAAGGCAGCATCAACAACAAATTGAGAACATTGGTCAAGAGCTGGAGCGCTTACGAGCGATAGAGCCCATTGCAGAAGACTTACGCGATGAACTTGAACAACTGCGTCATGCAACACAACATGAAAAGAGTCAATTAACTACAATGCTTGCCGCAGTGCAAGAGGAAAATCGTAATATGACAACACGCATAAGAATTGTGGAAGAAGCACGACTAGAAACATTGTCTAAGCTGACATCCGAACAGAAAGTGCAGGCACTTGTACATGAACACAAACTACTCGAGCAACATCTTGAAGAAGCTTATTCACAATTATCGGACATCAAAAGCTCTTGGAGTGGTCAGAATTATGCACTGGAAAAGCAAGTTAGTCGACTCTCTCAGCAGGTTGCCGAGGAAACCACCGAAAAGCATACAGCACTTAAATATCGCGATGATGCTATAGAGACTTGTAAACAGGTTGAATTTGAGCTGGAGATGTTCCAGTTAAAAATAAAACAGCGAGATGATAAGGTGCGCATTTTGCTACTGTCTACACTGTACAGCGATCGATTAAAATATCGGTAACAATAGAAAAACTACACAATTCTTAACAGTTAATATGAAAACTTGACTATTGACTATTGTATTATCAAAAATTCACGTCCATTGCATTATTTATTTCTAATGTTTTAACGCAGATAAAGTTGTTGGAGGATGAAATTAATGAGCTAAACAAGGTTTTGAGGGAATGCCGTGAAGAAAACGAACAGCAAATCATCTTTGAGCGCAATAAATCTGTGAGTATCGAGTATCAATAATGATGTTGGCGGTTAACAGTGGCAACTATTACTAAAATACACAAACACACACATTCGTAATAACACCCAATTTTTTTATATTTTTTTTATAGTTTTTTTTTTCTAATATTAATTTAATTAATAATTACGGAAATTATGTTGAATTGCCTTCTTTAATATTTGATAACCTGTATTATATTACATAACCCTAAACTATCGATGATTTTATTAAAGCTGTTGTACAACAGAAAGAAAACACGTTATAGCTTATTTGAATATAAATAAACTTAAATCTAGGAAACCCTGGCAGCCGAAGCAAAAGAGCTAAAAGTACAACTCTCTACAGCTGATGAAAAATTCAGAGAATATATTACAAATGCTGAACAAATTGCTCAAAAGCTACGCACACAATTCACCGAGAAACAAAATCAGTTAAACGATGCTCAAATTCAATTGGAAACCGAGCGTGAAGAAAAATTGACTGCATTGTTGCGGAATGCAGAAATTTCTCAAAGTGAAGAGTTGCTGAAAAAAGAATTACGCATGGAACAATCGGAATCAAATGAGTTGCATAATAAAAATAAGAAGCTGGAAAATGATATGCAAGAAGCACGTATGGCTTTGCAAGTCCTCAATGATGCCGAGGCACAGACTGCAAAACATTTGATTCAGTATGATTTAGCGCAAAGGGAAATTGTTGAAAAGAATAAGGTATGTACATATGTATGCACAAATAAGTAAAAAAAAAAAAAAAATTGAGTTTTATATCCATAATTCTTCACATATTTTTAGACAATAATTACGCTAAATCAACGTTTAACCGATCTCAAGAAGACGCTACAGAAGGAGTTCCGCAGTTCGCAAACATCAACCAACGATGTTGATAGGGCGGATCAAGTACTGCCCGTATTGAGAATTCCATCCCATACGACAATTGACAATTTTCAGTCGGACAACAAACCAAATTGTATTATTATGGATGAAGTAAATTTCAAATATCTAAAACATGTCATAGTCAAGTTCTTAACCAGCAGAGAGGTAATTATCTGATCCAGCTGTTGTCTATATAAATATATTCATACATTTGTTTTTAGGTAGAAGCACGTCATCTCATTAAAGCTGTTTCTACGCTTTTGCAGCTTTCCGCGGAAGAGGAAAAACTATTGCATGATACAATAAATTGGAAAATGAGTTGGTTTGGCGTGAAACCCAGCTAAATCTTTATCTGAAATACAACCCAATTCAAAGCTACATGTGCAATAAATCAAGGTCATTTGTATATACTACATGCACACATTCCTACAATATACTTTTGCTTGTCAATGTATTGTGTGCAATACAACAAATATTACTATAAAAAGCGGTTTTATCATTTCAAAAAGACAATTTTTGTTATTTCATTATTTTGATGAATTTGCATGCGACAATATGCATTTAATTGTTAAATAATTTGTATACCTATAAGTATATGACTATTTTTTGTTTATTTTCATATGTAATGTTTTTAACTAATTTATAAATGCATTACAAATATAAGATCGAATATAAAATAAAATTAAAACGGTTTGTGATTACTGTTTTTAGAAAACACACACTTAAGTGAAAAAATAATATATAATAAAAAATAATAAGAGTAACAAAATGTTTTCATATGGAGCATATAAGAGCTAAACAATTTCTTTAGTATTACACACTGAACTCCAATTGAGTATATATAGACTATAGTAACTAAATGCTTTAGCTAACTGACGTGACAATGCCTTCGTTGCAAAATGGGGAATGTAACGTTTGATCATTAGAAATCATTATGAAATATGTTTAAAGTGCAAATCTAAATTATATGCATAATGTGCAAAGCTAAACCACAAGAATTTTGGCTAAAAGACTTGCAGCTAGGAGTTACAATCTTGCTAGTTAGTTGGATAGTATCAAAACTAATCAATAATCTTTAGCCTTAACGAAATGAGACTTGGAAACAGAAATAAAAATAAATGACTAAACTGAAGATTTTCTGCTGTCGCTTAGAGCTCAACGTGACTGCCTTGCTTGTTGATCACTTTTAGTTTCTTCTGTGGCGGCTTCGTGTCCGAGGGAATGTCTTCTTCGACCGGTGCCCGTTGGCGAGGCTCGGTGACGTTGTTGCCGGCTCGGGTGTGGTTGTAGTAGTTGCTGGCTTGGACGTTGTCGTCGTCGTCGTTGTTGTAGTGGTTGTTGGGCTGGCGGTGGTGTTAGTAACTGCTGGTTTCGCCGTAGTGGTCGTCTGTGGCTTGGCAGTTGTAATGGTTCTTGTAGTCTGTGACTTTGGCGTGGTGGTGGTGGTTGTTGACGTTGCCTGTGGCTTGGGCTTAGCAGTGCTGTGTGGATGTACCAACGCCTCCAGACCTTCGACACGTACATTATGGTGGGTTGCTACGTAGCTTTGGATGACTTAACGCGTGACAGATAGTGATCTTGGAACTCCAGCACATGTGAAATACCCACTATTGACTTGTCGAAGCCATTAAGTGAATCAACAAGGTTGCCACACCAATCCACTCGCACCACAGTGCTGCGTGTAGTGCCAACATCATGATGCTTTCACCGTGGCCAACGAATTGCACCAATCGCTTGCAGAAAGAACTTGTTAATATAGCGGAATGGCAGTTCAAAGAGCGTCAGCACACGCGCAAGGAACAAATGAATTGTGAGGAAACAAGAGAACAGTGAGAATGTGTTGGGATGCTCGCTGTCAGCGCAAGAGGGTATCGGCACCCAAATACCATCAGCATCGGCTGATCAGGAACACCAGGAAGACCCTCTACAAAGACTTCGCTCTGAACAGCCTTTGAGCCTTTCAAGTGCTACTTGATCAGACGCATGGCACCTGTTTCGGCGACTTGAAAGAAATCCTCGTTTGGACTCAACTCTACGCCGTTTGCAAAGAACAGTTCGACTAGCAGCATTTCGCATATATTCATGGCCCGATTTTATTTGAACAGACGGCCAGACGGGTTAGCTAACGAGCAGAATACCAAGTCTTGTATGAGATAATCTGATGAGGACTCCGTGAATAGAATTGAACAGCTTTACCGGTGGATTGATGGTCTTGTCAGGCAGCTCCTGGCTTGGTGACACCAGCAGTTTCTTTTTGTGTGACGTCAAGTCAACTTGCCACATACCGTAGTACGCATCAGCCACAATACGACCACATTGCGCTTCTTCAAAGTTCTCACCACAAGGTTTGCCGAACTTGGTTACATGGTTCGCTGTTAACTTGATGATCTCACCACCGTGTAAGCCAGTGTAGATTTCATTATTGCGTACGATTAGGCACTCTGGACCATATATGCTATCTTCCAGCAGACGCTCAGCTCCTTCCAGATGAAAGTTGGACTTCAGAGCACCTTTCAGTTTCTTGGGCTGACCAACAATGAATTCTTTAATGGGAAAAGTGGTGCGTAGTGGCTACCCGGTAGAAGGATTATAATTAGGTAGAAAATCATCAAATTCATTATTCTCACACGCAACATGTTGACTAGACCCATGTTTAAGGCTTACAGGCAACCACAGCCTACGGAATAACTAAAAGCGACACGACAACAAAGTTCGGCAAAGATTACGTCTGGCAATAAAAAACAAATCTTAATGCAAGTCTTTTATATAAATACTAGGGGGCATTTGTATATACTGATGTACATATGGGCATATCCGGCAAATGGTCAACCAGGGCCGAAAATGAAAATCTTCATAATCATCGTTATTTTGTGTAAAGAAAGAAATATCAAATATCAAATATCATAAAGAAATGGCAAAATTTTCATAATACAATGAATCCATACCATATCTATTAGGAATTTGGCCTAAAAACTAAAAAAACTGTAATTTCTTCACTTTTAGCTACTTTTAAAGGCATTTTTATATTTAATTATTTCGCAATGAAAACATATGATATGTTTGCACTTTTTCTACCAAATCTCTTTACTGTAATCTAATATAAAGGAAATATGAAGTTATTCATAAAAAAAGTAGATGTAAACCAAAAAAAAAAATCACCTAAAGTAGCATGGAAAAATCGTACGTTCGCGACCCGTACGTTCGCGACCGGTACTTAATTCAATTAAAAAAAAACAAATGGAGATATTTTCTTGGGAATAGGCTTAATAGAAAGCTACATTAATTCATTTTAATAGTAAAGTTATTGCTTTAGAATATTCCATCCCAATTCGCTGATTTTTGCATTTTAGTAGATTAAGCCAAAAACGACTTCTATTTTGCGTACGTTCGCGACCGCATGTTTTTTGCAATTATTTGAAAAATGAAAACTCGATAAACCCCATCATTTACACTAGACAAAGAGCTACCAAAATGCTATAAAAAAAGCAAAAGAAAATGTTCAGAAAACGTTTGTTTTCTATTTTATTTTTGCATTAAACGCGTACGAACGTACGTTCGCGACCCCTGGAAATGCCTATATGTATCTATGTGCTTAAATGTATGTATGTATATACATACCTGCGATATTTTATACGAATATGGCAGCATATCGAGGCTCACTCAGAACGAACTACTTTATTATATATATACATATGCATTAGGCATTTCCAGGGGTCGCGAACGTACGTTCGTACGCGTTTAATGCAAAAATAAAATAGAAAACAAACGTTTTCTGAACATT
Source organism: Liodrosophila aerea (assembly GCA_035045005.1). Classification (NCBI taxonomy): domain Eukaryota; kingdom Metazoa; phylum Arthropoda; class Insecta; order Diptera; family Drosophilidae; genus Liodrosophila; species Liodrosophila aerea. The sequence continues at coordinate 80,181 of JAWNNL010000491.1, forward strand.
TTCTTTTGCTTTTTTTATAGCATTTTGGTAGCTCTTTGTTTAGTGTAAATGATGGGGTGTATCGAGTTTTCATTTTTTAAATATTGGCGAAAAACATGCGGTTGCGAACGTACGCAAAATGGAAGTCGACTTTTGCTTAATCTAGTAAAATGCAAAAATCAGCGAATTGGGATGGAATATTCTAAAGCAATAACTTTACTATTAAAATGAATTAATGTAGCTTTCTATTAAGCCTATTCCCATGAAAATATCTCCATTTGTTTTTTTTAATTGAATTAAGTACCGGTCGCGAACGTACGATTTTTCCATGCTACTTTACTTGTTTTTTTTTTGTTTATATCTAATTCATTTATGAATAATTTCATATTTCCTTTATATTATACTAGGGGGCTTCGCCCCCTGCGTTCTCGCTTCGCGAGAACGCCAACCCCCAATGACAGGGGGCAGAGTTCCCTAACGCCTCCTTCCTCACGCCTCCTTCTGCCTGTTAGATATATATTTCTGAATTGCACAAACTTAATAGACCCTTTTGTACTTTTTTAAAGTACAGAGCCTAAAAAGAATTGAGTCTCTAGTTCTTACAGTTTCCGAGATCTCGGTGTTCAAGTCTCAGACAGACAGACGGACATGGCTATATCGACTCAGCTCGGTGTCCTGTGCAAGAATATATATACTTTGTGGGTTCTGCCACGCCTTCTTCTGCCTGTTACATATATATTTCTGAATTGCACAAACTTAATAGGCCCTTTTGTACTTTTTTAAAGTACAGAGCCTAAAAAGAATTGAGTCTCTAGTTCTTACAGTTTCCGAGATCTCGGTGTTCAAGTCTCAGACAGACAGACGGACATGGCTACATATATCGACTCAGCTCGTCGTCCTGTGCAAGAATATATATACTTTGTGGGTTCTGCCACGCCTTCTTCTATATGTTACTGTTTAGACCAGTCAGTCCAACCATGTAAACGGCGCAGAAACTATCGGCTCACCACTAACTAAGCTGAGCTGTAGTTTCTGAGTCGTGGTCTAGGCTCTCTCCATGTTCTCTCTCTTCCCTCTCTTGGGTTAGAGTCTAGAACTTTCGATTTTTCTTAGTTACTGCTAATTATAATCTCGAGCCATCAAGTTCTAGTATTCTCATGTGTCTCTTTTCAAAAGTCATAAAATATAGTTCTATATTGTGCAACTTACATACATTTTACAAATTCAGAACATTCGATATACATACAAGTTTGTGAAAACCCAACATACAAAGACATACCAACCCAATAAACATTAAGAGTGAAAAGGTGAAACAAAGAAAGTGTTTTTTTATTGATCTGGTGGTTTCTGCTGTTCCTGCTGCCTCCTCCGAAACATTGGTCCTTCGAGCCGGATATCTTCAAAGTGCAACTCCAGCAAAGGAATATTCTTTCCCCCCAACCGGCTTGCAACGCACAGGAAAGTCATACCAGATAAGTACGCCTTTATATTACTATTGTCCAGTGTTATGTCTGACTCGTCTTAATTTCCAAGACATTCTCCACTTGTCAGTTCATCTAGACATAACATCTGTGATTTTCCAATCAGAACTCAAATTGTTCTGCCAACTCCAATTAACATACATACATATGTACATATGTCCATGCAGAACAGCTGTCTCTTAATACACTGCATGTTTTATTTATCCAAACTCCACAAATCCACAATTTAAAATAAAACATTACAATCCAGATTTATTAAAAACTTGTATTTATTTACAATATTAAATCATTCGTTCATATTTTCCACATAATTTATATCTGAATATCCATTTGCTGTACATACATACATACACAATCGTATGTACATATCCACAGACAGCTGGCACTCTGTACCTACATATGTATGTACGTACAAATATCCACTATATTGGCATTTTTTTTCTATTACAAACACAACACAAACGACACAGACACAATTAATATAATTGTAAATACAATTCTAGTCTGTTTTCCAAAGTCAAAATTGTTTTTTGTTTATATCATATTTTCCGCGCCAAAAACTTACAACACCAACTACACATATATACATACATACAAGAACATATGTGCACTCTATCCATGCATGCAAACATTTATTAAACATTTCCAAATTATACACTTTATATTTATATGTTTTTATATTTACACTGCATGTCTATTATTATCACTTCCAGAGTATTATATGTTGTTTTGGTTGTAAATTCCACTTGCTCCTACATACATACATACATATATGTGCTTGTAATAAATACGCATATATATATCCATAAACGTGAGAGCTTGTGATCCGCGAACGCACTTATCCATTTTTTGCGTAAATAAATAATCCACACTGCACAACAACTCACCGCACAAATTTTGTTTATTTTTCACCCACTTAGACACATACGTACATACACAATCGTATGTACATATATTTCCACACACAGCTGGCACGCTGTACATCTCCACATATACATAACACATATCTATATTGTTTTTTTTGTTGTTTGTATTTTTTGGCCAATTCCAATGTAATTATATTTATTTACACAATTCTTTTAATATTTACACATTGTTTGCAATTCCGAACTGCGGTTATCGATAACCCAGCAGCAGACACAAATTCAGGGCTGCAGAGTAGCAAAAAATATTTTTGTGAATCACGATCACCAAGTCGTGACACATTCTTATTTTTTCATTCCATTTCCAATTATTATTGAATGTAAAAATTTGTAAATAAATTTTAAAACATTTTTTAATAAATAAAAAAAAATTTTTTTTATTTAATATTCAATTAATACAACGTGTAACAACATTCAAGAATACACCAATAATCCTCTGGTGTTATTTGTGTCCGTGGGAATATTATGCCCATTGAAGAGCCTCCTAAGCCAATTAAGCCAACTAAATCCAGACTATCCGTTTCCACTGCAGCACCCATTAAACGCAGAACATCCACTTCTGCTATTCCAGATAGGATTTCCGAACATTCCATTGTTCCTCGCGCAAAAAGCGAAACACGCTTACCTTTAATTAAGGTCACTGCTCCAACTAGGGATTCCTTAGCAGCCTCACGCAAAGCCTTACCTTCCACAAGGCCAAAGGTTACAATAGCGTCACCTCCATCCATTAAAACTGCATCAGTTGTGTCCACTAAGGCACATTCAGTAGTGTCCACTAAGGCTTCGGCAACCATTTCAGACCCTATATCCACTCGATCGACTGTTCAAAAAGCAGTATCAAAGGCAAAGATGGCGTTAGCAGATTTTATATCCGTTACAGACAAGTTAACCCACTTTGAAGCCCGCATTAATAGACCTGCAACAGAGATTCCGACGCTACACGTCCTAAAAATCCGCCGTACCCAAATTCAGTCTCTCTGGGACAAAATTGAGAGTGAATACGATCGGTGTTCAAACGCTCTCAATATGGGGTCTACGAGCGAAGAAGTTCCGGCGATGGAAGCAAAATACGATCATTGTTACACGGTGTACGAAAGGTGCACCGCGCAACTAGATCAACAAATTGAAGACGCATCCGCTTCACATCGCCCACCATCACAACCGAATCCAGCAGCAGCGATCGGTAGTGGATGTAGACTCCCTCCATGCGACACAGAAGTGTTCCATGGAGATTACTTAAAGTGGCCTACCTTCCGTGACTTATTTACTGCTATTTACGTGAATAATCCCCGACTCACTCCAGTTGAAAAACTTTTCCATTTAAATGCAAAAACGAGCGGGGATGCAAAAGCCATAGTCATTAACTTTCCATTAACAAATGACGGTTTTGCTTCTGCATGGAGTGCTCTTTGTGACCGATTCGAAAATAAGCGGCTATTAGTCAATAGCCAGCTTAAAATCCTGGTCAATCTTCCAACAGTGGCCACAGAATCAGGAGCGGCATTGAAAGATTTACAGAGCACTATCCAAAGGTGTCTCACCGCTCTTGAACATTCCCAAGTGTCTACAGACAACTGGGACTGTCTGCTTGTCTTTCTATGTTCGTCCAAGCTCCCTAAGTTCACTTTATACTTATGGGAGCAATCTTTGTCCAATAAATCGGACATCCCATCATGGAAAGACATGAATTCCTTCCTTAGTGAGCGATATCTTACGCTCGAAGCCGTGGAAGAGGTTCAGTCCAATAGCCAAGCCTCAAATTCCACGGCCTCCAAGTCCTCATCATCCAAACCTGTCTCACGACAAGCAGGTCCTAGACGAATTCAATCCTTTGAGGCTGACGTCAAAAGCAAGTCACAAAATTGTGACCTCTGCTCTAAAGAGAATCATCCAGTTCGTGTATGTCCTCGCTTTCTCCAAATGAACGTTAATGAACGTTCAGCTTACATCAAGCGGAAAAAGTTATGCTTGAACTGCTTTTCGCGAGGACATCAACTCCGAGAGTGTACTAGTGCACACAATTGCTTTACGTGCAAAGGGCGCCACCATACACTTCTACATCGAGGTGACGCCCAGACTAATAGTAATACAGCTTCCAAGTCCAATGCTCTTGTCCATCCGCCAGCTTCGACCCTTCCTATACAGTCCACTGCATCCACTAATGTGCAAAATTATTTTGCCGCCAACACGCGAGGAGTCCTTCTTGGCACCGCCATCATCAATGTATGTCACTTAGGGGTGACATACACAGCTCGCGCGTTACTCGATTCAGGGTCCGAAGCAACTTTCATCACAGAGCGTTTATTCCATCTGATCAAGATTCCTTTCCAATCTGTTCAAGCCCAAATCTCTGGATTAGGTCAAACGATAGCAGCCCAATCGCATAAACTATGCCATTTCCAAATCGGCTCTCCGAGTCAACCCAGATTCCAAATTGAAACGGCAGCCTTCGTTATACCACACTTAGCTGGTCATCTTCCATCCACTACAATTCCGCAAAACATCCTACGAGATCTGCCAAATCTACAATGGGCAGATCCATCTTTCTATCGCAGCTCACAAATCGATGTGCTGATAGGGGCGGATATCCTTCCGTCCATCCTACTAGGGGCCTCACAGCCCAACATTTGCGGCAGTCTGCTGGGCCAGGAGACCATTTTCGGCTGGACCCTCACTGGTCCAATACCAAAGACTCTTTCACAATCCATCTCCTCATTTTCCACACGGATCTCTCTTGGCAAGGAGGATAACTTAGAAACTTTGCTCACAAAGTTTTGGGAGGTGGAGGATATTCCTATAAAAGTCCTGAATGAGTCCGATTCCTGGGTTGAACAGAATTTCGTTCAAACTACCGTCCGACAGGAGGACGGTAGATATATGGTTACCCTTCCATTCCGAGATCTTGGTCACATGGACCTTGGTCATTCAAGATCTATTGCCATGGCTCAGTTTCTCAAGAACGAGGCTCGTCTTAAAAGAAACAGCCAACTCAAGGAGCAATATGATACAGTAGTCCATGACTACCTAGAGATGGGCCATATGCATCCAGTTTCTCCAAATGAAAAGATGCAAAATTACTATTTGCCACATCATGCTGTTTTTAAGCCCGACAGCACTACCACTAAAGTGCGCGTCGTTTTCAATGCATCATGTCCTACTTCCAATGGAAAAAGTCTGAATGATATCCTTCATTCAGGACCAGTCCTTCAGTCTGACCTCACGTTGCAAATCCTTAGATGGCGTTTCTTCCAATTTGTTTTCAATGCCGACATCACCAAGATGTATCGACAAATTCGGGTCTGTCCTGACCATACGCCATTCCAAAGAATTCTATTCCGAGACGCAAATGACGAAATTTGCGACTACGAGCTAGACACTGTTACTTTTGGAGTAACATGTGCTCCGTTTCTAGCAATACGTGTGTTGCAACAATTGGCTGAAGATGTGCAGCCCCAGTTACCATTGGCAAGCAACATAATTTCCAATTCTATGTATGTCGATGATGTCCTAGCAGGCACCCATTCCCTTCCAGCTGCTATTTCTGCTATCAAAGAACTGCGTACAGCTCTTGATGGTGCTGGATTTCCCCTTAGAACGTGGACATCGAATTCCAAGCAAGTGATCCAAGATATTCCGAAGGATCACCTCCTACATGAAGATTTTCTAGATATAGAAGACGTCAGTACGGCGAAGACGTTAGGTATCCGCTGGCGCGCAACAACGGATGACTTTTTCTTCATGCCTTCCGAGCTAACCTCTAAGCCTTCACTTACGAAGAGGGAAGTCTTTTCTCAAATCGCCAAATTATTTGACCCTGCAGGATGGTTAGCACCCGTTGTGGTAAGAGCCAAGATCTTCATGCAAGAGATCTGGCTCAACCAGATAGGCTGGGACGATCCACTTCCAACTGAATTGATAAAGAAATGGGACGATTTTCTTATCAGTTACCCAGCTATTCAAAGCATCCGCATTCCACGTTGGATCCGTTTTAGTCCTGCCGTTAAGCTGCAGTATCACGGCTTCTGTGATGCCTCACAGAAGGCGTATGGTGCAGCAATTTATGTCCGAATTGAGGACAACAACCGCATCACCACTCATCTCCTTACCGCTAAGACGCGAGTCGCTCCAGTCAAGACTCTTTCCTTACCGCGTCTTGAACTCTGTGGTGCTGTTCTCCTGGCGGAGCTATTCAAAGCTATCATTCCGCAATGTCCAGCTGATCGTTGGGAGTCGTATTTCTGGACCGACTCCCCTATTGTCCTTGCGTGGCTCCATAAACCACCTTGTCAAGGGAATTGTTTCGTTGCCAACCGGATCACGAAGATCACCCAATCCGTTGACGTCAAGAGATGGTCTCATGTGCGTCCCGAGCACAATCCAGCAGATCTTGCAAGCAGAGGAGTTCCTGCAGCAGAGCTGGTATCCAGTCGAGACCTCAAGAGGCTGACCTCATTCCTCCGTCCAACTAGTCCAGTCCAGTCCAGTCCAGTCCATGTGAATGTGTATGTCCTTAAAACTCATGACGTCATATTAATCTTCTTGTTTATTTTTTCCACTGTCTCCGTAGAAACAATTCTTGTCATGGCACCCCATAAAAATTTCACTCCTCCAGTGACAAATGCGTTTAGATGCCGAGTGTGCAGAGGTGTCCACGCTCTCCGCAAATGCCAGCGGTTTCTGAAGCTCTCCAGAGAAAAGCGACTTCGGGCAGTATTAGCAAACAAATACTGCTCGAACTGCCTGGCCCACCAGCATTCAGGACGCTCTTGCCGTAGCGGGGCGAGATGTTGGATTTGTGGAGAGACGCATCATACGCTCCTTCACCTTCGCACCGTGGACCCCCCACAACGAGAGCAGGCGGCAGAAATCCAGGCATCCCGGCGGCGATCTCCTTCTCCGTCTCTCTCTTCAGCGTCAGCCTCACCCATGCGGCGCACTCCATCGCCTCCTGAGAAAAGTCCTGAGGCACGTTCACTGGCTGCCTTGATGTCCAAGCGCGTGTCAATTATGGCGACCGCGACAGTCCTCATCGACACTGGAACGAAGACCGTCACGACCCGTGCCTTAGTTGACCCTTGCACGGCAACCAGCCGCATCAACGCATCGATGGCAATGGCCTTCGGGCTTTCCGTCACGAGCACTGGTGCGGACAAGGTTTGCACGGCAAGACTCCGGTCACCGAGGTCCGAGTTGGACCTCCCTATCATCCTCTTGACAATTCCGGACCTGATGTCCCGGATCCCCAAGGAGAAGGTCGATGACTCTTCGTACGCAGAATTCCGGAACCTCGCCTTAGCTGATGAGCGATGGCACATACCCCATTCCGTGGGCCTCGTCCTTGGTGCAGATGTGTATCCTCACATTCTGCACTCCGGAATTCTGCCGAGCCAAGGTGGCGCTCTCCTAGCGCAAAATACAGCATTCGGCTGGATTCTATCCGGCACCTGCAGCCAGTAATTTAAGTAATATTACTATATCCGTTAGAGCCATTCCGAGCCTCCCAATCTATATCCGTATATTGCAACTGTGTTGCAAGGGGGCCGGGATGTTTAGACCAGTCAGTCCAACCATGTAAACGGCGCAGAAACTATCGGCTCACCACTAACTAAGCTGAGCTGTAGTTTCTGAGTCGTGGTCTAGGCTCTCTCCATGTTCTCTCTCTTCCCTCTCTTGGGTTAGAGTCTAGAACTTTCGATTTTTCTTAGTTACTGCTAATTATAATCTCGAGCCATCAAGTTCTAGTATT
>JAWNNL010000509.1:0-129260 GCA_035045005.1 Liodrosophila aerea
GGGCAGACGGCGAAGCGCCTCCAAATGTTTCAGGCCTTTGCAAACATTGTATAGGGATTCTTTTTCAACGTAGAACATAAAACGTCGGAATTTAGGCATATCTTCCGCTAGATGCAAAATAAAATCTATATCCAAATTAAATTGATCCATTTTGAGCTCCTCCAGTGTTTTGCATGCTATGATTGAGTCAAGATAAACCTCCTCCTCATGGTACAGTAGCGTTAGTTTGCGTAGGTGTAATGTTCTAGCGTAAGTTCAACTCCTGCAGCCTTTCCAGCACCAAATATGCCAACCAACGGCGACGCTCCTTAGAGTCCAAATTGTGATGTTCGGAAAAATCCCATACAATAAAGCCTGCCCATCCTCTTCTTCCTTATCCGTGTTCCACAATTCATAAGTCAGGTGGTATAGTTTAGGAAATTCGTACCCAAACATCCATGTGGTAAATTTTCTCAAATTTACCCTCTTGAGCACCAACTTTTCCAGCGTTGGACTGGCATTGCGCGCGAAGCTGTTCCTTAAATGCGGCCTTTTCTTAAAAATCTTCATGACATCTCTATCGATCTCCGCCTCTTTTATACGTTTCCATCTGAATTCCACATGCCCAAGCATAGTCTCCGACATCTCGGCCAGTACCAGTAAATTCTTAAGTTCCACGTAATCCAAAATTTGTTGTATGATTTCGTTAGGTAGTTTGTCAAACATTTTCACGACTTAATTCCCAATTAATTTACAAAATTGCAACAAATGAAAGATTCTGTTTCTTAAGTAAACAATAGCTGTTGCTGTAATACACAAATGACTAGCCAAGCCAGCAGTCTCCTTTATTTATACCCTCTTCTAGGATTTGAGATACAGTTAATTACATAGGATATTGGGTTTTGCCAGTCATTAGGAGTAGTTTGAGTTTTTCCCATCGTTAAACAGATTGTATTTTACTTTTCTTAGTACTTCTTTATTGCTTAGGTATAAACAGCAGTTATTGTTTTAGATTTTTTTCCATAACTATTTCAAAAACTAATTGCATTTGAATTTGTTTTTTTATTTAGCAATACAAATATTTTGATACAAATATGTATATACAAACTTCACTTAACAAAATACTACAACTAACGATTATTATTAATACTCAAGTGAGTAATAATTATGTTTAATAAAAAGAGGTATTTTAGTGGCGTAAATATATGGGTACGTAAATATACGTTCAGCTGACTTCAGTATCAGATTCGGAAACATTAACAGTTGCTCAATCCCGTGTTGGTTGTCCCACAAGAAATCGATTTACTGCACAGATTCTAATTTGTGCTTAATGCCTTATAATTTCCGACGCCCCTTATAGACCACTTTGTGACGTTCGGAAAAGTCCGATTCCATAAATTCAGCTCATTCTTATCCGTTTCAAACAATTCATAACACAGGTGGCGTACTTTAGAAAATTCGTACCCCAACATCTGTGTGTTAAATCTTCTCAGCTTTACCCTCGTGAACACCAACTTTTCCAGCGTTGGACTGGCATTGCGTGCGAAGCTGGTCCTTAAAAGCGGACTTTCCTCAAAAATCTGCATGACATCTCTATCGATCTCCGCCTCTTTGATACGTTTCCATCTGCGTTCCACATTCTCCAGCATAGTCTCCGACATCTCGGCCAGTACCAGTAAACTCTTAAGGTCCAAATATTCAAATATCAGTTGGATGATTTCGTTAGGGAGTTTGTCAAACATTTTCACGACTTTATTTTACAATTAATTTACTAAATTGCAACAAATGAACGATTCAGTTTCTTAAGTAGACAATAGCTGTTGCTGTAACACACAACTGACTAGCCAAGCCAGCAGTCTCCTTTATTTATACCCTCTTCTATGCGTTCAGATGCAGGTAAATACATAGGATATTGGGTTTTGCCTGTCATTAGGGGTAGTTTGAGTTTTTCCCATCGTTAAACAGATTGTATTTTACTTTTCTTAGTACCTCTTTATTGCTCAGGTATAAACAGCAGACTACACTTAACGTGAATCTGTATTTACTTAGGTTAGTTATATACATATAAGTATATGCTTATGTTATATGTTCGCCAGCACAGCCGTTTTCACATAAAAATTAAAAATGTTTATGTTAAATAAATTCAAAAAAATTTATTGGAGTCTAGCGGCTGTTTTGTGAACTAGAAACCTATTTGGGGCGCCAGATGGCGGTAATTATTTCTTTACACCAAAGCTTTTTCAAACTCAAAGGGCAGACGGCGAAGCGCCTCCAAATGTTTCAGGCCTTTGCAAACATTGTATAGGGATTCTTTTTCAACGTAGAACATAAAACGTCGGAATTTAGGCATATCTTCCGCTAGATGCAAAATAAAATCTATATCCAAATTAAATTGATCCATTTTGAGCTCCTCCAGTGTTTTGCATGCTATGATTGAGTCAAGATAAACCTCCTCCTCATGGTACAGTAGCGTTAGTTTGCGTAGGTGTAATGTTCTAGCGTAAGTTCAACTCCTGCAGCCTTTCCAGCACCAAATATGCCAACCAACGGCGACGCTCCTTAGAGTCCAAATTGTGATGTTCGGAAAAATCCCATACAATAAAGCCTGCCCATCCTCTTCTTCCTTATCCGTGTTCCACAATTCATAAGTCAGGTGGTATAGTTTAGGAAATTCGTACCCAAACATCCATGTGGTAAATTTTCTCAAATTTACCCTCTTGAGCACCAACTTTTCCAGCGTTGGACTGGCATTGCGCGCGAAGCTGTTCCTTAAATGCGGCCTTTTCTTAAAAATCTTCATGACATCTCTATCGATCTCCGCCTCTTTTATACGTTTCCATCTGAATTCCACATGCCCAAGCATAGTCTCCGACATCTCGGCCAGTACCAGTAAATTCTTAAGTTCCACGTAATCCAAAATTTGTTGTATGATTTCGTTAGGTAGTTTGTCAAACATTTTCACGACTTAATTCCCAATTAATTTACAAAATTGCAACAAATGAAAGATTCTGTTTCTTAAGTAAACAATAGCTGTTGCTGTAATACACAAATGACTAGCCAAGCCAGCAGACTCCTTTATTTATACCCTCTTCTAGGATTTGAGATACAGTTAATTACATAGGATATTGGGTTTTGCCAGTCATTAGGAGTAGTTTGAGTTTTTCCCATCGTTAAACAGATTGTATTTTACTTTTCTTAGTACTTCTTTATTGCTTAGGTATAAACAGCAGTTATTGTTTTAGATTTTTTTCCATAACTATTTCAAAAACTAATTGCATTTGAATTTGTTTTTTTATTTAGCAATACAAATATTTTGATACAAATATGTATATACAAACTTCACTTAACAAAATACTACAACTAACGATTATTATTAATACTCAAGTGAGTAATAATTATGTTTAATAAAAAGAGGTATTTTAGTGGCGTAAATATATGGGTACGTAAATATACGTTCAGCTGACTTCAGTATCAGATTCGGAAACATTAACAGTTGCTCAATCCCGTGTTGGTTGTCCCACAAGAAATCGATTTACTGCACAGATTCTAATTTGTGCTTAATGCCTTATAATTTCCGACGCCCCTTATAGACCACTTTGTGACGTTCGGAAAAGTCCGATTCCATAAATTCAGCTCATTCTTATCCGTTTCAAACAATTCATAACACAGGTGGCGTACTTTAGAAAATTCGTACCCCAACATCTGTGTGTTAAATCTTCTCAGCTTTACCCTCGTGAACACCAACTTTTCCAGCGTTGGACTGGCATTGCGTGCGAAGCTGGTCCTTAAAAGCGGCCTTTCCTCAAAAATCTGCATGACATCTCTATCGATCTCCGCCTCTTTGATACGTTTCCATCTGCGTTCCACATTCTCCAGCATAGTCTCCGACATCTCGGCCAGTACCAGTAAACTCTTAAGGTCCAAATATTCAAATATCAGTTGGATGATTTCGTTAGGGAGTTTGTCAAACATTTTCACGACTTTATTTTACAATTAATTTACTAAATTGCAACAAATGAACGATTCAGTTTCTTAAGTAGACAATAGCTGTTGCTGTAACACACAACTGACTAGCCAAGCCAGCAGTCTCCTTTATTTATACCCTCTTCTATGCGTTCAGATGCAGGTAAATACATAGGATATTGGGTTTTGCCTGTCATTAGGGGTAGTTTGAGTTTTTCCCATCGTTAAACAGATTGTATTTTACTTTTCTTAGTACCTCTTTATTGCTCAGGTATAAACAGCAGACTACACTTAACGTGAATCTGTATTTACTTAGGTTAGTTATATACATATAAGTATATGCTTATGTTATAGTTGCTATTGGCTTATCTTCAATATAAGTACATATATACTTTACATATCTATCTCATGCTTGCATCTTGCAACGAGTACGCAAAGGTGATGGTCTGTACTATAGTTATTGCTTTAGATTTTTTCTATAACAATTTCAAAAACTTACTTACAATTACATTTGTATTTGTTTTTTATTTAATTTTATTTATTATTTTATTTATTTGATTAAAGACCAAGAGTTTGATTAAATAAACAAGGTTTACATTGTAAAGGTTGGTTACGACGACCAATATCTCTCGTCATACAATATTCAAAGAAATTGATTAGTATTTCTTCTTGATTCACCTCTCGACGCAGATGCGGGAACATGTCCTTTGCCTCAGTCTCGGATATGCTGAGCCACGAGGAATCGCTCAACTCTCCAGGGTCTACATTGAGCCGATCAGTGCGATGTGTCTTTTGCCATATCGCCACACGGGACTTGGGGGCGTAAAAGACCAAACGTCGGAAGTTAGGCATGTCTCTCATTCGATCAATCAATCCTTCTTGAAAGTTTTGTTTGTCCACTATGAGTTCCTCCAGTGTTTTGCACATTACGATTGAGGCAAATCTATTTCCGAATTCACCCCTATTGTCATTGTACAATAGCGTCAGTCTGCGTAGGGGTAATCTAAATATCTCATCAAAAATCCTGTGATCCAAATATTCACAGCAGAGAAAGTTTAACTCCTCAAGCTTTTCCCAACGCCAAATATTCCGGCCAGTGGTGGCGCTCACCAGAGTCAGACTGGTGATGTTTGGAAACAGACCATGTAGAAATATATTCTGCTGATCCGCTTCTTCCCTGTCTGTGTAATGCAATTCACACTCCAGGGTTGTTAGACTGGTAAAACCGTATTCAAACATCCAAGGCGATAGTGTTTTCAAATTTATCCTGCTTAGAACCAACTTCTCCAGCTTTGGACTGACACTCCGAGCGAATGTGTGCATCAAGTGGGGATTTTCTCTAAAAATCTCCTCTACATCCTTGTCGATTTCTGCCACTTTCAGCCTTTTTAAGGCGTGTGTTACATTCTCCAGCATAGTCTCCGACATCCCGGCTAACATCAGTAAATCCTTCAGATCCACATATTTCAAAATATGTTGGATGATTTCGTTCGGTAGTATGTCAAACATTTTCACCAAATGAAAGATTTCGTTTTTTAAGCAAACAATAACTATTGCTGTTACACACCAGACTGACTAAGCAAGCCAGTCTCCTTTATTTATACTCATTTCTTGGCTTTGAGATACAGTTAATTACAGTTAATTACCTAGGATATTGGGTTTTTCCTGACATTAGGAGTAGGTTAAGTTTTTCGCATCGTTATAAGGGTGGATTTTTATTGCTTAGGTATAAACGATCATTACCGAGAAGCTCTAATTACCTAGGACAGTCTTAGTGGCCTTGAACAGTGCTGTTTTATTTGATTTACATATACATATATATTTTACTAGGGGGCTTCGCCCCCTGCGTTCTCGCTTCGCGAGATCGCCAACCCCCAATGAAATGGCCTGTGGTTGTGTCCTCGCTTCGCTCGGCCACCGTCACGACGCCATCAAACAGGGGGCAGAGTTCCCTAACGCCTCCTTCCCCACGCCTCCTTCCCGACGCCTCCTTCTGCCTGTTACATATATTTCTGAATTGCACAAACTTAATAGACCCTTTTGTACTTTTTGAAGTACAGAGCCTAAAAAGAATTGAGTCTCTAGTTCTTATAGTTTCCGAGATCTCGGTGTTCAAGTCTCAGACAGACAAACGGACATGGCTATATCGACTCAGCTCGTCGTCCTGATCAAGAATATATATACACAAACTTAGTAGACCCTTTTGTACTTTTTTAAAATACAGGGTCTAAAAACAATGGCAAGAAATAACTATATATATATGTTCTTTGAATATATATATAATATAACACCGACATGCAATAAAAATATTAAGATATATTTGTTTTATAGAAATTATTATTTAAATTTTCGGCAGTATCTGCAGAGGATGCAGGGGTAATAGCTGTACAGTTTTCACTGTACATATGTATGCATGTATGTGCACATGTTTAAATGTATGTACATAAATATGTTTCAGTATATGTATGTACATATTTATGCATTTACATATGCTTAAATGTATGTATGTTCGCATGAATGTATGCAGGAATGTATGAATGAATGTATGTTCTAAGAATATTAAAACAATATATGTAATTGTCTGTGTTGTGGGTTCTGCAGTGTCTGCAGAGGATGCAGGGGCAATAGTTGTATATTGTTCACTGTACATATGTATGCATGTATGTGCACATGTTTAAATGTATGTACGTAAATATGTTTCAATATATGTATGTACATATCTATGCTTGTACACATACTTAAATGTATGTATCTGCGCATGAATGTACATACATGTATGAATGAATGTATAATGTATGTACATAAATATGTATGTACTGAAGTATGCATGCGTAAATATGTATATAATAATGTATGCATGTACATTTAAACATGTACATATATACATGTACAGTGTACATTGTACACACATGCAAACATACATTCGGACATACATTTGTTTAAATGTATGTATATATGTATGTATGTACTGATGTACATATGTATGTATGTGCTTAAATGTACGTATGTACCCGCGCTATTTTAAACGAATATGGCAGCATATCGATGCTCAAACGTATATTACTCGTATACACAGTTCATCTGGCATGCGAGCATTGTTTTGGTTTCCCCCCTTCCCCATACTAATTAATTGAATTTCGAATAACTCCATTGTTTATTGTCCAATCAAGCTGAACATATGAATGTTGAGCTAAATTTAATACGTCATCTATTGAGCACTTGAACAGTTGAACAGGTGTAAGTTAGGATAAAATGCTTGCACTTAAACTGTAAGCGTTTATTAAAGAATTTACAATAAACTTTCTCAAATAACTTAAACTTAATAACTTAAACAATCTGGTCCTTAATCTCTCTCTTCACCTGAGAATATGTATTTCGATCAAGCTTAGATAAAAGTGAGAAGGGAGTACACTACCCTACTATAAAGTGCAAGCATCTACATAGATAATGTATATAAAATATATATGTATATGTAAATGAAATAAAACAGCACGGTTCAAGGCCACTAAGACTGTCCTAAGTAATTAGAGCTTCTCTGTAATGATCGTTTATACCTAAGCAATAAAAATCCACCCTTATAACGATGCGAAAAACTTAACCTACTCCTAATGTCAGGAAAAACCCAATATCCTAGGTAATTAACTGTAATTAACTGTAATTAACTGCATCTCAAAGCCTAGAAGTGAGTATAAATAAAGGAGACTGCTCGCTTGGTTAGTCAGTTGTGTGTTACAGCAATAGTGATTGATTATTTAAAAAAACGAAATCTTTCATTTGGTGAAAATGTTTGACGTACTACCGAACGAAATCATCCAACATATTTTGAAATATGTAGATCTAAAGGGTTTACTGATGTTGGCCCAGTTGTCGGAGACTATGCTGGATAATGTAGCACACGCCTTAAAAAGGCTGAAAGTGGCAGAAATCGACAAGGATGTAGAGGAGATTTTTAGGGAAAATCCCCACTTGATGCACACTTTCGCTCGGAGTGTCAGTCCAAAGCTGGAGAAGTTGATCCTCAAGAAGATCAATTTGGAAGTACTATCGCCATGGGAGATCGAATACAAATTCAACAATTTAACAACCCTGGACTGTGACTTGCATTACACAGACAGCGAAGAAGCGGATGAGCAGAATATATTTCTACATCGCCTGTTTCCAAACATCACCAGTTTGACTCTGGTGAGCTCCACCACTGGCCGGAATATTTGGCGTTGGGACAAGCTTCAGGAGTTGTCCTTATTCTACTGTAAATGTCTGGATCATAGGGTTTTTCATGCGATATTTCGAGCAGTACCTCTACGCAAACTGACGCTACTTTACTTTGATAGTCAATTCGTACATAAATTTGAGTCAATCGTAACATGCAAAACACTGGAGGAGCTCATAATTGACAAAGGTAACTTGACAGGAGTTTTGATTATTGATCGAATGATGAACATGCCTAACTTCCGACGTTTGGTCTTCTACGCCCCCAGGAGCAGTGTGTCGATATGGGAACAGTCAAATCGCACTGATCGGCCCAATGAAGCATCTAGGCGCTTACACAATTGCTCGTGGTACAGCATATCCGAGACTCACGCAAATGTCATGTTTCCGCATCTGCGTCGACCATTGGATAAAGACGAAGTGGTAATCAATGTTTTTGATGTTTGTGTAAAGACAAAAAAAAATTAAAAATAAAAATAAATAAAAAACAAATACACATGTCCGATTATCGACAAAAAAAAATTAAAAATAAAAATAAATAGGTTATCATAAGTTTGTAACTTTAAAATTGTGGCTGTGGTGGTTTTTTGCGGTTTTTGGGGGAGGGGGGGGGGGGGGGGTCAGGTATCAAAAATCTAATACAAACTTGATCTGCCTACACTATACGGGCATCTAACTGCCAAATATGATGTCTCTAGCTCTTACAGTTAACGAGATCTAGGTGTTCATACGGACGGACGGACGGACGGACGGACGGACAGACGGACAGACGGACAGACGGACAGACAGACAGACGGACATGGCTAGATCGACTCAGCTCGTCGTCCTGATCAAGAATATATATACTTTGTGGGGTCTGCCACGCCTCCTTCTGCCTGTTACATACATTTCGGGCTTGCACAATCTTAATAGACCCTTTGTACTTCGGATGCAACCGACAGTAGGAGACCCTGTACTTTCCTTTGCACACACACACGATAACACTCACACAAACACACATAGCGCAAAGTCGCATGCAACCACACATACGCTCGCGCTGCTCCCCCCTTACCTAGTACAGGGAATTGATTCTTGAATATCTCCGGTGTTTATTATCCGATTAAGCCACAATTCACAGGACAGATAAAGATTATCATAAGATTATCGTATGCCAAAACACAAGTTTGTATCTTTAAAATTGTGGGTGTGGCAGTTTTTCGCGGTTTTTGGGGGAGGGGGAGGAGGTATCAAAAATCTAAAACAAACTTGATCTGCTTGCACTATAGGGGCATCTAACTGCCAAATATGATGTCTATAGCTCTTACAGTTTCCGAGATCTAGGTGTTCATACAGACGGACAGACAGACGGACAGACGGACAGACGGACAGACGGACGGACGGACAGACGGACGGACGGACAGACGGACATGACTAGATCGACTCAGCTCGTCGTCCTGATCAAGAATATATATACTTTATGGGGTCTGCCACGCCTCCTTCTGCCTGTTACATACATTTCGGGCTTGCACAATCTTAATAGACCCTTTTGTACTTTTTTAAAGTACAGGGTCTAAAAAACTCGGAAAGCTACAGTCGGATGCAACCGACAGTAGGAGACCCTGTACTTTCCTTTGCAGCAGCTAAGGCTAACAATGCACACATACACACACACCCACATCGCTAAGTCAGACGCATACACACTTACATATGTACATGGCATATGTGCATGCTCGCTGCTCCCCCTTGCCTAGTACGGAAACTTTAATCTCGAATATCTCCGGTGTTTATTATCCGATTGGGCCAGAATTCTCAGCACAGATAAAGATTATCATAAGATTATCGTATGCCAAAACACAAGTTTGTATCTTTAAAATTGTGGGTGTGGCAGTTTTTCGCGGTTTTTAGGGGAGGGGGAGGAGGTATCAAAAATTGAAAACAAACTTGATCTGCCTACACTATAGGGGCATCTAACTGCCAAATATGATGTCTCTAGCTCTTACAGTCTCCGAGATCTAGGTGTTCATACGGACGGACAGACGGACGGACGGACGGACGGACGGACAGACGGACAGACGGACAGACAGACAGACGGACATGGCTAGATCGACTCAGCTCGTCGTCCTGATCAAGAATATATATACTTTGTGGGGTCTGCCACGCCTCCTTCTGCCTGTTACATACATTTCGGGCTTGCACAATCTTAATAGACCCTTTTGTACTTTTTTAAAGTACAGGGTCTAAAAATAAATCAAAACGAAACGCCTAAAATGAACGAGTAATGTTTCTGCTTTTTCTTCAGGATCATTTTAGCGCTTGTCGATTTTCTGCCTGCATAAAATAAACGGGATCAATTTTTGACTGTGCCTTTTTACACAGGGTATTTTTGTGCGTTGTCTTCGTCGCACTTGCCTGCTATGCAGTGTTTTAACACTGCAACTGCTTTCTATGCAGTGTTAGAAGCACTACCAGCGGTTTTTAGGCAAGTGCACTAGTAGTGCTAAAATCAGGCACTGGTGCCGGTCTCTGGTCTGTACTATAGTTATCGCTTTAGATTTTTTCTATAACAAAAACTAATTACATTTGCATTTGTTTTTTATTTAGCAATAAAAATACTGTGATACAAATTAGTATGTATGTATGTACATATATACAAACTTCACTTTACAAAATACTACAACTAACGATTATTATTAATACTCAAGTGAGTAATAATTATGTTTAATAAAAAGAGGTATTTTAGTGGCGTAAATATATGGGTACGTAAATATACGTTCAGCTGACTTCAGTATCAGATTCGGAAACATTAACAGTTGCTCAATCCCGTGTTGGTTGTCCCACAAGAAATCGATTTACTGCACAGATTCTAATTTGTGCTTAATGCCTTATAATTTCCGACGCCCCTTATAGACCACTTTGTGACGTTCGGAAAAGTCCGATTCCATAAATTCAGCTCATTCTTATCCGTTTCAAACAATTCATAACACAGGTGGCGTACTTTAGAAAATTCGTACCCCAACATCTGTGTGTTAAATCTTCTCAGCTTTACCCTCGTGAACACCAACTTTTCCAGCGTTGGACTGGCATTGCGTGCGAAGCTGGTCCTTAAAAGCGGCCTTTCCTCAAAAATCTGCATGACATCTCTATCGATCTCCGCCTCTTTGATACGTTTCCATCTGCGTTCCACATTCTCCAGCATAGTCTCCGACATCTCGGCCAGTACCAGTAAACTCTTAAGGTCCAAATATTCAAATATCAGTTGGATGATTTCGTTAGGGAGTTTGTCAAACATTTTCACGACTTTATTTTACAATTAATTTACAAAATTGCAACAAACGAAAGATTCTGTTTCTTAAGTAGACAATAGCTGTTGCTGTAACACACAACTGACTAGCCAAGCCAGCAGTCTCCTTTATTTATACCCTCTTCTATGCGTTCAGATGCAGGTAAATACATAGAATATTGGGTTTTGCCTGTCATTAGGGGTAGTTTGAGTTTTTCCCATCGTTAAACAGATTGTATTTTACTTTTCTTAGTACCTCTTTATTGCTCAGGTATAAACAGCAGACTACACTTAACGTGAATCTGTATTTACTTAGGTTAGTTATATACATATAAGTATATGCTTATGTTATAGTTGCTATTGGCTTATCTTCAATATAAGTACATATATACTTTACATATCTATCTCATGCTTGCATCTTGCAACGAGTACGCAAAGGTGATGGTCTGTACTATAGTTATTGCTTTAGATTTTTTCTATAACAATTTCAAAAACTAATTACATTTGTATTTGTTTTTTATTTAATTTTATTTATTATTTTATTTATTTGATTAAAGACCAAGAGTTTGATTAAATAAACAAGGTTTACATTGTAAAGGTTGGTTACGACGACCAATATCTCTCGTCATACAATATTCAAAGAAATTGATTAGTATTTCTTCTTGATTCACCTCTCGACGCAGATGCGGGAACATGTCCTTTGCCTCAGTCTCGGATATGCTGAGCCACGAGGAATCGCTCAACTCTCCAGGGTCTACATTGAGCCGATCAGTGCGATGTGTCTTTTGCCATATCGCCACACGGGACTTGGGGGCGTAAAAGACCAAACGTCGGAAGTTAGGCATGTCTCTCATTCGATCAATCAATCCTTCTTGAAAGTTTTGTTTGTCCACTATGAGTTCCTCCAGTGTTTTGCACATTACGATTGAGGCAAATCTATTTCCGAATTCACCCCTATTGTCATTGTACAATAGCGTCAGTCTGCGTAGGGGTAATCTAAATATCTCATCAAAAATCCTGTGATCCAAATATTCACAGCAGAGAAAGTTTAACTCCTCAAGCTTTTCCCAACGCCAAATATTCCGGCCAGTGGTGGCGCTCACCAGAGTCAGACTGGTGATGTTTGGAAACAGACCATGTAGAAATATATTCTGCTGATCCGCTTCTTCCCTGTCTGTGTAATGCAATTCACACTCCAGGGTTGTTAGACTGGTAAAACCGTATTCAAACATCCAAGGCGATAGTGTTTTCAAATTTATCCTGCTTAGAACCAACTTCTCCAGCTTTGGACTGACACTCCGAGCGAATGTGTGCATCAAGTGGGGATTTTCTCTAAAAATCTCCTCTACATCCTTGTCGATTTCTGCCACTTTCAGCCTTTTTAAGGCGTGTGTTACATTCTCCAGCATAGTCTCCGACATCCCGGCTAACATCAGTAAATCCTTCAGATCCACATATTTCAAAATATGTTGGATGATTTCGTTCGGTAGTATGTCAAACATTTTCACCAAATGAAAAATTTCGTTTTTTAAGCAAACAATAACTATTGCTATTACACACCAGACTGACTAAGCAAGCGGCCAGTCTCCTTTATTTATACTCATTTCTTGGTTTTGAGATACAGTTAATTACAGTTAATTACAGTTAATTACCTAGGATATTGGGTTTTTCCTGACATTAGGAGTAGGTTAAGTTTTTCGCATCGTTATAAGGGTGGATTTTTATTGCTTAGGTATAAACGATCATTACAGAGAAGCTCTAATTACCTAGGACAGTCTTAGTGGCCTTGAACCGTGCTGTTTTATTTCATTTACATATACATATATATTTTATATACATTATCTATGTAGATGCTTGCACTTTATAGTAGGGTAGTGTACTCCCTTCTCACTTTTATCTAAGCTTGATCGAAATACATATTCTCAGGTGAAGAGTGTTTAAGGACCAGATTGTACGTTTAAGTTATTTGAGAAAGTTTATTGTAAGTTCTTTAATAAAGGCTTACAGTTTAAATGCAAGCATTTTATCCTAACTTACACCTGTTCAACTGTTCAAGTGCTCAATAGATGACGTATTAAATTTAGCTCAACATTCATATGTATTCAGAGTAAATGTACATTTTATAAGGGGTTCTCCATAGGAACGTTTCCCAACAAAACTAATAAAATACATTTGACATTTCTGCAAATTTAGTATATTATATTATTATTATTATTATTATATTGAGCCAAAACTCGTTTATTATTTATATTAAGCCTTGCATTTAATTAAATTCACTTTAATTTCGTCACTTTTTCAACATTTTTATACACTGACGTGCAAAACTGTAACACGTTTTCGGTATGGTCACTTTAACGGTCTGTATCTTCGCTTATATTCGATGGATCTTAAAGATCTTAGTCTTGTTTGGTTAGTTATATATTTAACTATGTTTTGTGAAAATTTGATAAGACGGAAGAAAAATGCCAAAGCAAAATGTAAAAAAAGCCAAGTGTTACAGTTTTGCACCCTGGTATTATTTAAAAAAATATTTTTATTAAAATTTTTTTTATAATAATTCCACAGGCATTTCGATTTTTTTTAGCTCTTCTATGTGATTTGGTATACTGTAGGTGAACCGTTGCCCCAATTCAGGATGAATAGCCTACCAAATGTCCTTTGAACACTCTTACATCTCCTTCATGCCACTTGGAGGGACCGTCCATTTCGCTAGCTCCATTTTACATGGATTCCAAAAATTTTCAATTGGATTCATATCATGGGATTGTGGTAGCCACCACATGTACTGAAATTTTTGTTTTAACACCCAATTTTGGACCGAAAAGCACGTGTCCTTTGGATCATTGCCTTGCTGAAAACAACATTTTTTAGGAAAAGGACCCATATTCCCGATGATTTCTGGAAAATTCAGTTGTAATATGATTAATTATTATTCCTTTCACATTATTACATCGATTAACACCAAGAATTCAACTCCAATTTTTTTAAAAAGACCCCAAACCATACTTGAGCCGTCACCGTCCTTTTCGGTTTTCGCACATTTATTCATGACTGGCTTGAGGGATCTCTATTCCAATGCAAGGAGCGTGCGACTGACTCAAATCGATAAATTGTTGTTGAATTGAATTTGTTGAAGAATTTACAATAAACTTTCTCAAATAACTTAAACTTACTAACTTAAACAATCTGAGAATATGTATTTCGATCAAGCTTAGATGAAAGTGAGAAGGGAGGACACTACCCTACTATAAAGTGCAAGCATCTACATAGATAATGTATATAAAATATATATGTATATGTAAATGAAATAAAACAGCACGGTTCAAGGCCACTAAGACTGTCCTAAGTAATTAGAGCTTCTCTGTAATGATCGTTTATACCTAAGCAATAAAAATCCACCCTTATAACGATGCGAAAAACTTAACCTACTCCTAATGTCAGGAAAAACCCAATATCCTAGGTAATTAACTGTAATTAACTGTAATTAACTGCATCTCAAAGCCTAGAAATGAGTATAAATAAAGGAGACTGTTCGCTTGGTTAGTCAGTTGTGTGTTACAGCAATAGTCATTGTTTGCTTAAAAAACGAAATCTTTCATTTGGTGAAAATGTTTGACAAACTACCAAACGAAATCATCCAACATATTTTGAAATATGTAGATCTAAAGGGTTTACTGATGTTGGCCCAGTTGTCGGAGACTATGCTGGATAATGTAGCACACGCCTTAAAAAGGCTGAAAGTGGCAGAAATCGACACGGATGTAGAGGAGATTTTTAGGGAAAATCCCCACTTGATGCACACTTTCGCTCGGAGTGTCAGTCCAAAGCTGGAGAAGTTGATCCTCAAGAAGATCAATTTGAAAGTACTATCGCCATGGGTGTTGAATGAATACAAATTCAACAATTTAACAACCCTGGACTGTGACTTGCATTACACAGACAGCGAAGAAGCGGATGAGCAGAATATATTTCTACATCGCCTGTTTCCAAACATCACCAGTTTGACTCTGGTGAGCTCCACCACTGGCCGGAATATTTGGCGTTGGGACAAGCTTCAGGAGTTGTCCTTATTCTACTGTAAATGTCTGGATCATAGGGTTTTTCATGCGATATTTCGAGCAGTACCTCTACGCAAACTGACGCTACTTTACTTTGATAGTCAATTCGTACATAAATTTGAGTCAATCGTAACATGCAAAACACTGGAGGAGCTCATAATTGACAAAAGTAACTTGACAGGAGTTTTGATTATTGATCGAATGATGAACATGCCTAACTTCCGACGTTTGGTCTTCTACGCCCCCAGGAGCAGTGTGTCGATATGGGAACAGTCAAATCACACTGATCGGCCCAATGAAGCATCTAGGCGCTTACACAATTGCTCGTGGTACAGCATATCCGAGACTCACGCAAATGTCATGTTTCCGCATCTGCGTCGACCATTGGATGAAGACGAAGTGGTAATCAATGTTTTTGATGTTTGTGTAAAGACAAAAAAAAATTAAAAATAAAAATAAATAAAAAACAAATACACATGTCCGATTATCGACAGCAGACGCAATTGTGAAATAAAGTTAAAAGAAAAGTAATCAGTAACAATAAACGCTGAAGACTATTTTATTTACACCTGACACCCCCGTCCACAATATAAAGTAAATATATTAATAATTGCAACTCCAATTCACTTCTAGGCTTTGAGATACAGGTAAATACATAGGATATTGGGTTTTGCCTGTCATTAGGAATAGTTTGGGTTTTTCGCATCGTTATGAGTTTGGGACAAACAAAGTGTATTTTACTTTTCTTAGTACCTCTTTGTTGCTCAGGTATAAACAGCAGACCACACTTAACGTGAAGCTGTATTTAATTACGTTAGGTATATACATATAAGTATGTGCTTATGTTTCAATTAGCTTGTCTTCAATATATTTACTTTATATATATTATATTTTATATGTTCAATAGACAATATTTGTACGACACATCATTAAACTAAGCTCTTTTGTACACAGCACTTGATACAAAGTGAAAGTTTCCATTTAGATATTATACTCTGTGTACTCGGCAGAATTGTAATTAGATTTCCGACGATGTAAACAATTCCATCTCCACAAATCCCGCGCACCAAACATTAATGTCTACTATCTTAAAGGAGAGTTTCAGGTTCGGATGGTCGAGCACAGCGATAGCCTGAAAAAGTTTGAAACACATTCACTAGTATTTTAACTACTAATAATATATAGTATGTATATGTTCACCTTTTCAATGTTATGTTCCAAGTTAGTGTTGTGAACATGGAGGGTGAGGGGTGAGCTTGACCCTCGTTTGTTTAGTATTTCTTTCAAGCGCGTTGCACTCATTACTAGAAAATCTTCAGCCAACTGATTGTTGGATAAGTTGACCAGGTTAAGAGTTGGACATGCGTCCACCGTATCCCAGAGTTGTGTAGGGGTGGGCAATGATCGCATTTTCATCAAATGTAATTCCTCCAATTGAGGAAGCCGGGCACAAATGTCATATAAATCCTGAGTATCAATGTCATCATCCTGTAGCACCAGACGACGCAAATTGGGCAGGCGAATAATGTGTTTCTGCAATTTTCTCTTATTTCGGAACGCGCCATTGAAGAGCAAGGATTTCACCTTGAGCGGGTCCAAGAAGGCTATCGCATCGATCGCCCCCACGTAGTAATCTCGGGTATAAAGGACTAGACGTCGAAAGCTGGGCCATTCGTCTAGCAGCCGGGGTAGAAACTCACCCAGCAAATGATGATCATCTATGACAAGCTCCTCCAGCGTAGTACATCGAAGAATAGAGTAAGTCTTATATTCAAAGTAGACGCTATACCCATAGTAAAGTAACGTTAGTTTCCGAAGCTTTAAAGTGTCGAATATTTCATCGAATAAACTAGAATTTAAGGATTTACAGCATATCAAATGTAACTCCTGCAGGTGGCGCCACCGCCATAGGTGCTGACCAGTTGTGTCGCTCATCAGAGTGAGCTTGTGTAGATTGGGAAATAACTGACACAGCATCAGAGTTTCCTGGTCAGCTGCCCCGTCCTCAGAATACCACAGATCACAGTAAAGATGCACCACATTTGGAAAAGAGTAGGGTACCCAGGACTCTAAATGCTTCCCCTTCACTTGCCTCATGGTCAACTTTTCAAGCGTTCCACTGGTAAAGCGCAGGAAATCATGCATTTCATCTGGTTTTTGCTCAAAATACTCCAGCAGATAGCTGTCGATGGAAGCCTCTTTGAGATGTTGCCAAATATATTGCACATTCGCATGCAAGCGTTCAGAGATCTGCGCCAGAGCCAGGTGATCTTGTATGTTCTCTACATATTCCAGAATTTTTACCAAACAATCATCGTTAAGTTTCTCGAACATTACGCAAACTTATAAACTAGTGACAACAATTCACATCAGGTAAAAAATAATAAACAATGAATCATTTAACTTCATTCATTAGCAAAGTGCCGGCAGTCAGCTGATCGAGCTGCCTCCACATCAGCTGTCAATACGCACTGCCGGGCAAGCAGTGAATAATGAACAGCATACTGTGCCTGAAAACTGCTTGCTCTGATGACGTCACAGCTGAGTGCTCTGCTTTAATTAAGCGCGCTGTTTGAAATGGTAGAAATAATACATTTAGACCGATATATTTGTACAAAAGTAATTCAATATATAAAATTATTAGTGCTTCTTACATTTTGTTATGGAATGCAGATTTATTTATATCTAACTAGATTTGAGTTATTTGCCAACACATTTTAATACTTACATTGTAGATGTTGAAATACTTTTAGCTTAAACCAAGTTATTTATATTTTTATTGGTTATTTTTAGCCCACACCAATCGATAAGCAACCAAAATGCCATCGGTGGTCGAAGAGGAGGATAAGAAGGATGCTCGATACACCTATATCGATACGAAGCCCATGTATAGCAGCGATGTTCTAACGGGTCACTGGTTCAACATACGATGTGAGACCATTCCCCAGAACAAGTCGGCCATAGTGCCGGGTATTCTGGCTCCGGTTGACGGATACGACGCACTCTGCGAGCGACATACGACCACCACTCAAGATGACTATACAACCAAAGAATTTGAGATCGAGTTGTTGTCACGAGATTTTATAGACAGGCGTGTGCTTACTTTTAAGAACTCTAAGGAAGGTAAAGCTAACGTCAAACAAATTGATGCTGAAAAGTTTAACAACAACTACACGACTCTGAACACTCTTGTATACGAGCTAATGCCCAAGATGGTGCTGACCGCCCATGAAGCTGCCAAGGAAAAGGGAACTAAGCCACATCAGGAGCTAAGCATCTGGAGACTAGATAAATTGGACTCATACGGCAATAATAGTGTAAGGAAGCGAATAATTCCTAAAGAGGAATCGTGCCCAGCTCCCACTGTCTATAGACGGGACTTTGTGCCCAGGTGGGTCACACCCCCGACCAGTGCTAAAAGAAACGACAATATTGACCGATTGGGCTAATTGAAACTCATATCGACGGGTTATATAAAATGTTTGGAATTTGACTTGCAGACGGAAGGGAAATTCAAATTGCTTTGTTTTCCTTAAATTATTGATCTAAACCAGGGATCAAGTATTATAAGTTAACTCAATGAAAATGAAAATAAACAAATAATAATTATTTAACTGCAGTATTGTTTTCTTTTTTACCAAATAAATGCATAATTTTAGCGCTTTCATATTACATTTAGTTACATAATATTAATTTGTAATTTATTGTATATACTTCTGACTTCTTTACTCCAAACACACACTAGTAGTTGGAATGAGAAAATATCGATTTCTTTGGCTGCTCATTTGTCGCATCTTGAAACTCTTCATCTTGGCTTTAGTCCATGATTTTGTATGATGATTAATTGAATCTTGAGATTCCAATCCACAAGCTGGTAGAGAACTTTAATTTGAAATTGATTATATAGAAAATAATAATATCTAAAATGAAGATATCAAATATTATGAAAATATCTAGTTCTATCGAGTTGTTTTGACTCTCTCAAAAAGGTTTCTTAGATGCAGATAGTATAGTTTCATTTATATTCATTAACAGTTTCAGTCCTATATCACTTCTTTCTATTAACTATTTCTTTATTTGTGATTTGTCGTAGATTACTCATCGATTAATGGATTTCATGGTGACGCCGCCTTATGGGAAGCAGGTGTTGATTGGCAATTGGATAGATCGTCGTTATGCCATTGACGAGAAGGGTAGTAATAGCATATTGCCTGGCCTGAAATCACCGCAGAGATGTGAGCATCACCTGTCGCTTAGCCAGGAGTCGTACACCCCTGCCAATAGGGATTACTTTTACGTAAAACGTGCCATGGGCAATAGAAACTATGCAGCAGGCACTGGCTCAAACATCAAGTTAGTGGACAATGCAGAACTTCGGAACAATTATACGACCACAAACACTCTTGTATACGATTGGATTCCCAAATTGCGAAGGTTCAGTGTGCAGCAAAGTCTTCCACAACGTGGACCACCCAAGCCCCAATCGCAAATATGTCTAATGCAATCCTTTGGCAATCTCACACGAACTCACAACTTCGCCAAGTGCCTGAAAGCTAGGCAACGTCTGGAGAATATGACTCGCAATCGGACCACATATGCCACATCCTATAATCGATAATGACGAAATTAAGTGAAACTATGTAAATTATTTTGGAACCCCACAATACGACTTTGGAGCTAATTCAATTGCATATTTATTAGACCAGCTTTACAGTTATATTGTGGGGTTTTAATAGTGAAATATTATAGTTTGAGCAGTCATTAAATCGGGCGAGTATTTCTTGAATATAGATCTTGGTTAATATACATAGTTGGGCAACAATCGAAGGCCCTTAGTTAATCCTATACTTATAAGATTCAAGTAACTCCGTCAGAGAGCCTAGCTGTTAATGTAATAAAACAGCATGAACCTAGATAATATATACGAAGTAAATATATATACAGGATAGGCAAGGCCACACTGCACATTAAAATATATAATATAGCTCAAACACATAAAGTAATTAAAATAAAAAAAAAACCTTGAAGTAATAACATATTACATATGTATAGAATTGTAAGTCTGGGAAAAATATCCTAGCAATGTAAAAATCCCAAAATCTTTCTGATATGTAACGAGCTGGTACCGAGAGACCTTGACGGAAGTAGACGTAACTAAATTGATGTTCCCTTTAAACACCCTATATCCCTTACTACCTGTGCCATACCCGGCATCACGAACATAGCAGAACTTCACCTTCAGCTTCACCTTGGATAAATTTCTGAAATTATAGCTATTTACTATATGAGTCTGTCTCAAAAATTAATAATTATTTAGAATTTATTTTGGTTATTTCTCTTTGGTCGCCCTTAGACCCATCTGTTCATTTAATAGACATTAAAAAACAAGGCTGGCATTTTTATATTACAAGATTCAATTTATTTCATTTTCCATTTTCTTGTATAATAATATAAGTTTGGTTTTTTTTTCGTAATTTAAGTAGTTTCTATATTTTTATTTTGGATGCCAGAAATTCATTGTAGTTTCATTTAAATTTTAAATTTAATTGGTTTTTGGTTGTTTTTTAATTAATCTTTTTTTGGTTGCACATGCCGTGGCATTGGCTTTGCTTCTTTTCTTTGAATTTTTTTGGGTGGGGGTAAGGGAAATTACGTTTTGAAATTAGTAGGTCGATTAGATTACTTTTGCTTTTGCCGTGTTACACTCGTATAATATATAATATGCATTAAATATTAATAATTATTACAAAAAAAGTAAAATTTGACGACATTAAACTAGACGACATTTTATTTTTAGTTTTTAATTTTACTTTACTCGCTTAAATATGTTTACTTTTTAGCTTTAGTATTCGACTGTTGTTCTTGTTGTTGGTTGCATTTAAAATCGTATATTGGAGTAATTCTTGTGGACAACTTTTGACTGCCTCGAAATAGATAGTTAGTATTTAGTTTTTTAGTTTGGCTGACGATTACATTAGTAAAATTATGCTTAAAATCTAAACCAATGGAAAGAGTTGTTGTGTGGGGTCCTTTTATAGTAGTGTGTGTTGTGGGTAATAGTGTTCTCCTTAGGTGGTCAATATTTGTGTGTGTGTGTGTGAGTGTGTGTGTTGTGGGTGGATGATGTGTGTGGGAAAGTGTGGCGTGTTTTTGCTGAAGAAGTGTGCTGATTATATGTTTCGTTTATATAAGTTTTTTATGCTTTTGTTTTGGTTTTGGTTTTTGCTTACAACAATTAAAATTTTGAATTTCCGTATTCTCTTCAGTTGTATTTCTTTGAGATTTATTTATATATATGTATATATGTATGTATGTTCTTACTTGTATTTACTCGCATTTTGTGTAATGATGTGTAAGTTTTTGTTCTCTTTTCATCCATTTTCAAAATTGATAAATATTTTTGTTTGGATTTTTTCTTTTGCTTATAATTTAGTATTAATTTTAAATTTAATTTTAATACCTAAAGTATTTTATTTTTAATTTTTAGTATTACTTAAATGTTGCTGAAATTTCTCTCTTCCGCATTTTATATGTATTCTTTTTTCGCTTTTCCATGTTTATTAAAAAATGATGCTTAAACATTTGGCTTAAATGTAAAATTTCGTTTTCGTTTTCCTTTTTGTTTTTGTTGCTCCAAAAATGTAATTTGTAAATTGTTAATTGTAGTTGCCATTTGTTGCCAAGTTTCGTTTTGATTTCAATTTTGTAATCGCCGAGATTTCTTTGTTTTAGCCGAGAGTTGTACATTTTTTTGAATAGGCCGAGAGTGTTTGTTTTTGTTTTTTCTTTCACATCAAAGTTTTGCTTTGGTCAAGCCATCATTTTTTATTCTAAATTATTATCGCGTTTCGCATTAAATACCAAAAGTTTCCTTGACGTTTCTCGCTTCTTGGGTCAAATGCAGCCAAAATGGTTATAAAGTGTCCTTTGACATTCGTTCATCATTCTCTTCGTATTTCGTATTACATATATATAGTATTTTAGCCACAAATATTTTTGAAAACTTGAGTGTTTCGAAAATTGCTTTGCCAGTTTTTAAGATTTGATTATTACTTTTGTTGAGTTGTTTTGGTTTTTGTTTTTGTTTTTGATATTGTTGTGTGCAAAAATCAAATGGAATAACTTGAAATCGTGAAATTAAAATTGGTTTAGATTGAAAATCATAATTGAAACCAATTGCTGAATAAATGAACGAATCGAAAACAATCAATTTCAGATATATTATAGTAGCCAGGTTTATTGCTTTATCATGTGCATTTTTTAACGTTTTTTTCTCTTTAAATCTTTTACCAATATTATTCATTTGTTACCAGTAAAGTGAGATGCCTGTTGTGGTTTTGTCTCTTGTAATATAAAAAGTGATATTTTACATGTTTCTCTTAAGTTTGTTGTTGCTGTTGCTGTTACATTTGTGAAATCATAGAAATTCATACGATACATATATATAAAAAATGTTTAACAATCATCTTTCGTTTACTTTCAGCTATTGTTAGGTTTCCATCTTTTTAAAAAATATATGTATATTTTTTATTCACTTTTAGTTCTCTTTCTTGCTGTTCATTGAGTTGAGTTGAGTTTGAGTTTCAGTTTGTATATAATTCATTTCGTTTTACTTTAATTTATTTATTACTATTCGCTTTTGATTTGCGTCAACTGATCTCTTGGGTTGTTACAATGCATTCTTTAAGTATTGTTATTAGTATTATCATTATTATTAGTATTATTATTGGTTTTCAGTTAGGTTCTTCAGTTAAATTCTTGCGCTTTTTGTCTATTGCTGATTGGCTGTGTGTATAAAAATTGTTCAATAAGAAAAATCTATTGTTTATTGTACTATGGTTGCAGTTTTGCGGTATCTGTTGCGGCATTTGTTGTAAGTATCTCTCTGTTGTCTATACTGTATGTAAATCAAAAGATTCGTTTGGTTTATTGAGTTTCGTATTCAGTTTCTGTTTCTGTATCAGTTTCAATTGTTATCAGGCTATGGCAACTGCAGCAGGTGGGATCGGATTGCTAAAAGGCAACGTGGACCACACCTGTGTCAGCTTTATCACTATTGTTTAGTTTGATTTTGTGGCTTTCATTTGATTTCCTACACTGCTCAACAGAACAAATGAAACGCATTCGAGTATTATTTCTCACTTTCTGATAAAAAACAAATGGCTTGGGGAAAATGCAAGCAAAGGAAAACAAATTACTCTTGCTTGTTCTTCTTCAGTGGATATGTTGTTGTTGTTGTTATGGGATTTCTTCTTTTACTTATATAGAGAACATAAATTTTTGCTATTTTATAATTGTTTTACAGGCGAATCATACGATAATGATAAATAATTCATTTACTTACTCTGGTACTATTGCAGCTGTTGGGTTGGGTTCACAATCATATCGTAATCATAGGTAGTAATAATGACTCTTATGTACAGTTACAAGTTACAGTTACAATTACAGTTACAGTTACAGTTTTACAGTCATAATAATAATAATAAGTATAGCCCTCTGTTGGCTCGACTCGAAATCAAATTGGTTGCTATTGACTCTGATTTGTTCCAATGCGATTCGATTCAATTCGGTATTTCTATTTGCTTTATTATGTGGTAGTCCCTGTCAATTGTTTATAATTAATTAATTACAAACTGTACTCTATATCGAACTGAAAACATATTGTACATGAGATATATTATAATCGTATAATTGTCAATTGAAATAAATGCCAACTTAACAAACTGCCTGTGATCGGTATCTTTCTGCTCTGTTTTGTTCTATTGTATTGTTCTGTTCCATCTTATGTTAAACTAATTTATTTTTTATGCTTTTACACATAAGCGAGCGCAAGTTTTTAAAAATATTTGTTTTTGTTTTTGTTGTTTTCATTTTTTTTCTTTTTGGATTCGTTCTTTTTTACTTAACACTTAATCAAATATTTTTCACTTTTTTATTATTCTTATTTCTTGGTTTCGTTTAAGTAAATGTTACTATAATTGTGTTTATTTTTTTGCTTCTTTTGTTGTATTTTGCTATTTTTTTGTTTGTTTGTTGTTGTTGCCGCTGTGTGTTGTGGTCTGTTTTAGCTACTATTTCGTTCTGTTCCTGATTGCATTGTATAAAAAATTCTGTAAAATATTCTCGGTACTATTTCAACTGGTTTTGGTTTCATCTGTTGCAAAAACAACAACAATTTACTTGCTTTATATAGGATTTAATATAAATAAATTGATTTGATTCCACTCTCTTATTTAATTCATTCTCTTATTTGCATTTGCATTTTTATTTTTATCTTCTTTGTAATTATTATAAATTACTTGTTCTATGGGCACATTGTGTGTATTGTGTGTATTGCAAAAAGTCCTAAGATGATAGATATTACATCTTGACTGGCTTGGCGTTTGGTATAGGAACAACAAATGATCGTTTACTTTGGCAAATTTGTGAGTGATAAGTGACACAACTAAGGCTAATTCAACTCAGTGGAGAACAGAGAATAAACGTTGGATACATGTCAACTTACACGAAGTTGAATCTAAGAGATACTCAGCCAATAAATTCGAGGTAGAATATTGATCAGATCAGCTCTGATCTGTTCTGAGTAAACAATTTCGTATACATTTCAAATTGCTTATTGTTATGCTACATAGTTAAATGTAAGTGTATATTCAACTCATTTCTTTATGTTCTTTCTGTACAATGATATATAGACATATTTTACATGCAAGTAACGAGGAACCATGTCTTCTGTGTTTCAAACCAAGGATGAAGAAACATAAAGCCCAGCTGCGGGGTTGCCAAGTTGCCATTATATTCGGTATCTTTTGCTCAACTTTTTGCAATATTCTTTACTTTATATGCATTAAAAACTAACGAGGCTATTGTTGTTGTTGTTCTTGATCTTGTTGTTTTTGCTTAAATAAAAACAGTATTTTGTATTAAGTATTTTGATTTGATTTATGTTCTATATTTTACAGTTGCTTTAACTATTTCCATCTGGCTGCTGTTGTTGTTCTTGTTCTGTTTCACTGTGTGTATGACAAATATAAGTAGATATAGTATATGATTTACGTATATAAATCGTTCATATCTATATCGTATAGAGAGTATGCATTAAATACGTTAAAAAATATAATACACCATACATATAATATAAGAGTTTAGGTATTTCCATGCACTATGCACTATATGCTATGCACACACATACCGTGTGTGTGTATGTGTGTGTGTATGTATATATATGTAATATTGTTTATACTTGTATGTATATATAGATTCGACTTTCATCTTCTGTCTGCTTGTTCTTGATATTTGAGAATTCAACTAAAATGTAAATGCATCAATTGCTCTTCATCGTATCGTTCATCGTTCATCAATTTGAAATCAAATCAAACAGTTTTTCACTCTTCCTCCTCTCTGTTTCTCGGGGCCTCATAGATAATACTCGTAATATTATTATCAGTGGTTGTATTATAATTAGTTGCCGTATTATATATCCATTGCTCATTAGATTAATGCTTACCGTTTGCTATTTCTTTTGCTATATTTCGTTTTCGTTTTCATTTCATTTGTTTATAGTATTTGTATGTATATTTCATTAACGGTTTGTTTGTCGGTTTGCTTCGAGTTCTATGTTTGTTTTTCATTGCGGTTTCTTTTCTTATGATGGTTTTTCACTTAAAAACTATTATCACTATTGCAGAAAGCGAAAGCGGCTGTACTCAATTCTATGCTCGAATGAGTCCAGAACAGCAGAGCAGAGTATGCGATTTGGCTCTGACTGTGCTTCGGGTACTCCGGACTGGCTGATACTCTGCTATACCCTTCCGACTCATTCAAGCTGTAGTTATTACTTCAATGTTGTTCTTGTTGTTGGAGTTGTTGTTGTTGTTGTAGTTGTTGTTGTTGTAGGCATTCAATATGAGTTTTGTTTCTGTTTTGGGTTTGACTGTCTGAACTGTAAGCCGGAATAAACATTTTGCTCAACTATTATAATAGATTCTTGCTATTATTATAATTTCTTATTATTTTCTCTTTTACGTCTAGCATCATAATTTTAAGAAGAAAGGATTTTCCGCGAGTGTTTTTACTTTTTGGTATTTTTTCTTTATCATTTGTCAAGTTGTGCTCGAAGAGCAGCTTTCGATTCTTTTTTGTGTTCTTTTCTCAAGTTTTTGATTTGCCAAGTTTCATTTTCTTCTTTATTTTTATCATATCCATGCCTTTTGTGTGTGTGTGAGTGTGTTAGTGTGTGAGTGTGTGTATAGTTGGGATCTGCTTCATTGAGACTGCATTTAAAATTTCTGCTATAAAAATTACTTGTATTTGTACTCTTGGTTATTTTCTTTTAAATTGGGCTATTGTTGGTTTGTTATGTTATTTTATTATTAAGTAGGTATGTTTGTTTCTATATGCTTCTTTGTAACTCTGTGGGGAGGAGAATTGTGAATTGTCCCCCCCATAACTTTAACTATTTACTCTGGGTTCTCATATATGTATTGTATGTATTAGTATGTATGTACTGTATGATTTGTGTTTCAGGATTGCTTCATATTATCTCTGGCTCTTAAACTAGTGTTAAGCTTACTGTACTGTAGCCCCTGTTTTATGTCTAGGCTCTTTGTCATGTCTCCACAGTTATTTCCCTTATGGTATCTGGGTTTTGTCATAGCCGGTTCGGTTCGTCTTCTCTCAACTTCTTATCGACTCCACTGGAGCAGCTGGTTCCTATATATACTATAGTATTTCCATTTAGTGTCTTTAACTCTTTCTTGCAGCTATCTCTTCAATTTGTCTCCTTAATTTGGTTTTGCAACTACAAAAAATAATATCGATTTGTGGGAGAAATGAAATGAAAAGAAGTTCTGAAGAAATTATATAGAACTTAAAATGAGTTTTTGTTTCTTTTTTCGAGTTTCTGTCTTCAATCTTAAATGGAGCATTTTTGAAGAATTTTGATTAGTTTCGTTTAGTTAATTTTAAATCGATTTAGCGCCTTAATTTATGTTTGATTAAGTATGTTAAATTTTGTTTGTTATGCCTAAAAATGTACAAAAGTTTTAATCGTATGTTAATGTTTTTCTTTTTGCATTTATCACAGCGACATTCAGTCTAAAATTTTTGCTTTTATTGGAATTATAGCATAATTTGCCATAATTGATATAAGTATTTATAGTAGATTTATTCACTTTAGTTAAACTAAAACTAAACATAATTTTGATTTAAAGCCAAAAGGTTGTTCTCGTTTTTCGTTTCTCATTTTTCCATTTTGCATTTGTTCGATTTCGTTTCAATTTTAAAGCCAAAAGGAATTATTAAAAATTTTGTCTAAAAAGGCCTAAAAGTGTGTAGCTTAGTGTTAAATTTATTTATAGCAAATCATGCTCAACTTCTGCCATTCACTTCACTCTTCCTCTATTCCTCTAATTCCAATAAAAGCCTCCACTATTGGATATCGTATAATTTTGTTCTGCTTCATGCAATTTGTTTTTGTGTATTTTGTTTCTTTGCCTAAAAGTTGTTTTTGTTAAAAATTTTGACTAAACGTTTTCTTTTCTCATAAAATTTTCACAATGCCAAACAATTTATCATTTAATTTCGTTAATTGTAACTATTTTCAAAACTTTTGCTGTTAATTTTGTTTGCTTTGCCGAAAATTATACTATTTACAAAATTTATATCGGTTTTATTTTTTGGGGATTTTTAACCGAGCTTATCACAAAAATCAGACGCCATTGCCCAAGCCGAAAATGATTTATTAATGCCGAAAATGATTATTATCGAGAGTCAAAAGTTACTCCATGTGATACACAGTGAGAATCGAAATGAAAATGAAAATGTAAATGAAATTCATAATAGTTTGTATTTTATTAAAAATGTTTAAATAATATAATGCAAACATAATTGTACACAATGATAAAAACTAAAACAGTAAAAAACAAATCAAAAATTTGATTTCCAATCGAAACTTAACAGTAAATCTAAATTACTTAAATACGAGAGAATATTTATATAATAATATTTATAGTATCGATATAATCATAATGAGTAGGATAATAGATTTGCAGGGGGACTCACGATTCCTAAATTATATTTATAATTTCTGTTCGTATTCCATAACAATTATAAATGCTTTGACGGTACATTGGAAAATTTGATAAGAAACTAAATCAATTGATTGGTTTTTTGTTTTTGTTTTCTTGTTTTCATATTCAGATATATCCACACAGTGTTGCAGAGTTTTCAGAATCAGTTTCGAGTGCATATATCTTGACTATTGTTCATAGAGTAATTGTGTATGGCACCTGAAGAGTCACATCTGAATAACCTTTTGCTATCGTACGGTTCTGGATTCTATGGGATTGGGTTCCTATGTGTGGACATAATTGGGCGTCAACTGTAGTTTCTATTACTAAATTACTAAATAAAAGTCAACATAAATTACACGCAAGTGGGGAAGACTACAACAAAAGTGTTTCGATTTGTTAGTTATTATCATACAACTTAAGAGTACTTGAAGTTCAAGATTGCAATTTTAAATTAAAAGAAATCACATGCCATTCAACTTGTGATACGCAAATAAACTAATCGTTAGAATAGTCGATTATTCTATATAGGTTACATATATGTATGCATATACATCAAATTAAGATTCCAATACTATAACAAATTAGATTAATAATCGCATAAATTAGCTGCTGTCTGTTTTGGCCGAAAATAAACTGTATTTAATTAGCTCAGCACAATGTCCCTACCTCCCTCCTCCTCCTTCTCCTTCTCCTCTATCGATCCGTTTAGCTGCCCTATAACTATCACTATCACTTCCCACCTCCTGCCGCCTTGCACTCCTCCCCTCCTCCATCTCATATGCTAACTGTACGCCTAAGAATCGTATAACTCACGTTGCAAGTTTAAAATGTAGCTTAAAATTAAATTTACTTTGAAAAAGGAATCGTATAACGTTGTGTTTTGGTTGCATCTATGCATAATTCTTTCTTTCTTCCTATCTTTCACTTTCGCTTTACTTTTCGTATCGCCGTATTGCCGTTTTTGTGAAAGGAGTTTAGAGTCCTTTTCGAAAAGACTAGTACTCGTCCCGCTCTGTTCAGTGTTTCGAACCAAAACTTATTTTAAACTAGGAGAAATGTTTTCCGTGTATTTTCTTCTTTCCGAACTTAAAGAATCCTATCGAATATTGAATATCGAATATTGTGAATAGTTTCACTCTTCTCAAAATTATATATATATATGTGTATGTATATAGAAAATGTGGGCGTGGCTGGGGCTTTACTGATGACATCATAGAGATCCGAATATCGAGTGTATGTGCGGGTGTATGGGTATCGCGTGTGAGAGTGTCGCTGCTGGCAGCGTTGTGGGCGCAACGCCCCCGTTGGGCGTGGCCGTTAGCGCATGTCCCGCATGCGTTGGGGCATGCTGCGCCGCTGCCGACGGCGGCGCCGGCTGAGGCGGTGGCAATGTTATCGATAAGGTGACCGTTTGTGGCGCTGCCACCGTTGAGGCGTGTGTGGATGTGGGTGTAGCTGTTGCCCCAGTTGCCGTGATATGATGTGCACTGACTGGCGCCACATGTGCTGTTGCTGCCACAGATTGTTGCTGTTGCTGCTGCTGCTGCTGCTGTTGTTGTTGTGCTGCTGCTGCTCCAGTGGTGGGATGTCACTGGGCCACCACCGAGGTGGCTGCATTCTGTTGCACCACAACTCCGGGTGCCACAGCATTGGCCACCGTGACCGTCACTGGCGGCGTGGGGCCACCGTTGGCATGGGCCGCACTCGGCTGCTGTTGCTGCTGCTGGGCGTGGAAGGGATGCTGGAAGGGCGGGCCATAGCACTGCGGAAAGTATAGCTCGTTCTTGACCACCGATTGCTGTGCCACAGCAGCTGCTGCTGCCGCATTCGCCGCCATGCTGCGCACCGGCAATATGTTGGCCTTGTTGTCGACGGCAGCTGGATTGTTGTTGTTCAGGAATTGCTGGGCGGCCAGGCTTTTGACATCGTTCATCAGATGATTGGCTACCACAGCAGCCGAGGCAGCTGCATTCTGTTGCTGCTGCTGTTGCTGTTGCACCTGCTGCTGCTGCTGCACCTGTTGCTGCTGTTGCTGTTGTTGCTGCTGCTGCTGCTGCCGTCGCACCTTGGTGGTGTTAGGATTCATGTGGTTGTCGATGTGCTTCGTCACCTCGTTCTCCGTGGCAAAGCGACGTCTACAATTCGGCATCGGACAGCAGAACGGACGATCGCCCTATGGAAACGAGAAAAAACACAAGAGATTAGTTCCAGTTCACACGGAGAACACTCTCAATTCATTTGTGGACTTCGGCTAGGCTACAACTACCTGGTGGGTGCGGGTGTGCTGATCCAGTATCGCCTTCTGTCGGAAGTCCTTGCCACACTGCCCGCACTTGTACGGCTTCTCGCCCGTGTGTATGCGTAAGTGCTGCGAAGAGGGAAATAACAAGTTAGTATAATAACTATTGTAAGAGTAATGTCAAAAGCCTGCACTAAAAACTCATTGATCTTTTTGACCGAGTGATCGGCAAGTAAATCAAAGTCTTATGGAATGTATTGAACTGCAGTAAATGTAGTAAGTGTGACCTCATAGACAAGCCTAGTAGTCTACCATAGTGTACTGTCAGCCACTGTGGCGAGCCTCATGCCAGCCTCCTGTTGCATAGTACTATGATTACACACTTCAATTTAATATAGTAGTTTACAATTTGAATGCATAGTATATATATAGTACTTGTCTGACTATCCACTATCCAATTGTATACTTGTATAAATGTCTTGTAATTTCTATCTACTCTAACTCGACCTCTGCTCTTCTAGGCCTTCTCCTCATTCATCTGATTGAGTATGGTTCGATGTGCGCTAGTCGATCCCTGTACAAAGTCTGTACTAGTATATACTCCATGACTAAATTTAATCGCTTACAAGTTGAATATATAGCATATATAGAACTGGTATGACTATCCACTATCCAATAGCATACTAGGATAAATGTTTCTATTTACTCTAACTCGACCTCTGCTCTTCCAGGCAATCTTTTCCTTCATCTGATTGAGTATGGTTCGATGTGCTCTAGTCGATATCTGTACAAAGTCAGTACTATATACTCCATGACTAAATTTAATCACTTACAATTGTAACTTACTTATACTTATACTTAGTGTATACTGTTATTTCTATCTACTATTCAACTTCGATCTACTATCTTTTAAACATTCTCCTCACTCACCTGATTGAGTATGGTTCGCTGCCGGAAGAATCGTGGACAGTACATGCAGCCGAAGGGCTTCTCGTTCGTATGGATGCGCAGATGCTGCGTGAGATGCGATTGCTGGCGGAAGCGTTTGCCACACTCCGGGCATGGGTACGGCCGGGATTCGATGTGTATGCAGCCATGCTGTAGCAGAGTGGTCTTCTGCTTAAACTCCTTGTCGCAGATGGGGCAGCGCACGTAGAGCGGCATGTTGGCCGGACGTACTCCGATGTGTTGCAGCACTTCGGGCAATATCTTTTGACCTGCTTGAGAATGCGATTGATAAGTTAACAGGCACATAGTTAGGGCAATCCGAGATACCAACCCTTGCCATCCTTAAAGTACGACGGATAATGCAGGCCACCGCTGCCATCGGGTGTGCCCGAGGAGTCCTCGTCGTGGTAACCTCCACCGGCCACGGCAATGTCGCCCTTTGTGTCCGTCTCTTCGCCCGGAAATGGTACGTCCGATGGCCAGAGCGTCGGGTGCGGTCCATTCTTGAATATGAGATGCGGTGAGACATCTGTTTGGGGTACGTGTGGGATGAGGTGTGCACATGAAAGTAATCAAGCCAGAAAATGCAAATGTTAGCAGCGCTTAAATTTGGCTTAGAGCCAACAGCAATCTTACGTACATAGATTACCTAGCATAATCTAAGCTAGAGATGTATCGAAATTGATATATGAATTTTTTTTTGTATTTTCTTAATCAAGCTGTTGACTGTTTGAGCTTCTTAAATGAAATCAATTAACATAATTTAATATAATACAATTTAATTAACAATTTGACGTGCTACTTGGCGCCTTCTATGATTGAAAGTAGATCTCAATAAACAATATAAAATGTATTTAAATGGTTGAGAATACTACTGATAGTTACAATGTTTAATTCATTTTCATTTAAATGTAAATAAATAAATATAACACTATTCAAAAATGTGATAAATTTAAAAGACTTGATATTTTTATGCTCGAATATTTGGTAAGTTTGTTTATAATTATTTTGACTAGAATCGTTTAATAGTTTTCATATACTTGAAACTCTTCTTCAACTTTGTAGATTATTTTAAAGATTTTACTACATTTAAATTTAATTTATAATTTAGACACATTTTTCAGAATTCAAGCAAGCTTTTCAGAGCTCTTTCCGCTTCCATTTCGAGTGCACTCAGTCAGTCAACAGCTTAAAGATTTTCCATTTCGAATAGACTTAAGACTAGTAATTGGATATGTAAATAATTTTGATTTTGATTTCAGGCCGAAACATCGCTCAATTTTGTGTTCAGTGTACAATTTTGCAAGGGAATTTGCATTGCTGCAAACGTTGGGTAGCCAAAACGTTTGCGAATCTCGAATGATCCGCGCTAGCAATAGAGCAATAGAGTAGGATGAGGAGCTGAATTTGGTGTGTGGATTGGGTCAGATTTAGCTGTGGTCCCTAAGCTAGCTGATAGATAACGATAGGCCCTGATGGCTGTTAGCTGCTGGCGCTATCGTTATCGATATCATTATCGGTATCGGTATCGGTAATGGAGTTGTTAACTGTCGCTCGCCTTGGTGGGTGCGCACATGCTGATTGAGGATGGCCTTCTGGCGAAAGTGCTTGCCGCACTCGGGGCAGGCGAAGGGCTTCTCACCCGAATGGATGCGTATGTGCTGGTTGAGTATCGCCCGCTGGCGGAAGCTGCGCGAGCAGTACGGGCAGGTGAATGGCTTTTCGTTCGCATGGATGCGCAGATGTTGCGTCAGATGCGATTGCTGCCGGAACCGTTTGCCGCATTCCGAGCAAGGGAATGGCCGGGCATCCGTGTGGATGCGATCGTGCTGCAGCAGTGTGCTCTTCTGCTTGAAGTCCTTGCCACAGGTGAGGCACTTGAACAGCCTCAGATCACTGTGCGGTTTATTCTTGTGCGGGCGTCCCGGTCCCGTGCGTCCGCTCCCGCCTCCCGTTCCAGTTCCACTGCCAGTTCCCGCGCCGCCAGCAGCGCCCGTGGCACCACCGCCACCACCAGCACCACCATTTGCTGCCGCTCCACCCTCCGCGCCATTCGCCTGGCCATTCTGCTGCTGAGCTCCGTTCTGCTGCTGTTGCTGCTGCTGCTGTTGTCCCGGCAGCAGCTCCGGCAGTGCGTACGACTCGCCATTCTGCTCCATTGGCAGCACGCCCTTGTTTAGGTAGTGCAGCGGTGGAAATCCAGGTGGCGCCAGCATACCGCCCTGCGGTGCTCCATGACGCGGCGCATAATAGTCGGGGGTCTGGAAGCCATTGCTGGGATCACCCTGCGGCCCCTGGCCACCTCCTCCCCCATTCTGTTGCACGTGAGGATTGCCCGCCTGGCCGGCACCCTCGCCTCCATTCGTGGGCGCGTGCTGTGGCTCGTTGCTGCTTTGGTTTGGATTTGGCGCGG
Source organism: Liodrosophila aerea (assembly GCA_035045005.1). Lineage (NCBI taxonomy): Eukaryota > Metazoa > Arthropoda > Insecta > Diptera > Drosophilidae > Liodrosophila > Liodrosophila aerea. Next base: position 34,139 of record JAWNNL010000509.1, read on the forward strand.
AGTTCTGTTGGTTGGCAAGCTGACATGGAAGAGGAGCAGCGAGCGAGAAGGAGTAGTGGAAAGAATGAGAAGAGAAGGGACGAATAGTTAATAATCAATATGTTTGCGCCCTGTTGGAAGATATATGCTATATAGATATGCTTACGTGATTCATGGCATCTTCATCGGCATTGCCATTCGCCCGCTGTTGCTGCTGCTGCTGCTGCTGCTGCACCGACGGATACGGACTGGATGACGGCGACACCTGCTGCTGGCGTCCATCGCCGCTGCCATTGTCCCGCGGCTCCTGGCCGCCGGGCGGACTCTGTGGCTGACCCGCAGCTGCTGCTGCCGCTGCTGCCTGCGCAGCGACACTTGCGGCATTCTGTTGCTGCTGCTGCTGCTGTTGTTGCTGCTGCTGCTGCTGTTGCTGCTGCTGCTGGGCGCTGAGGTGCTGCTGTGCCTGCTGCTGTATGTTGGGATACATTTCGCTGCCCCACTGGGCGGCACTCGCGCCAATGGCGCCATTGCGTTCCGCATCCTGTGAGTCCTTGTAGAGGACGTACGGCTGGCCCGTGTCCTGCGTGATGCAGTACATGATCTGGCGGGGAACCTTCAGGCCTGCCGCTATGCAGGCCGCAAAGGAGGCCGAGAAATTGATGGCCATTTTGTGGTCTTCTTCTTCTTGCTGTTGTCCTTGCTGTTTGTGTTAATTGTTGATCCTTCGATCTGACAGGATAAAGTGTGTTGCTCGTAGCTCTAAGCTCTGTTGCCTTGTGTATTCTCTTGCTCCTCTTTATTGACTTTTGTTGCACATTGTTGCAGTTTTTGTGTTTGGTTTTTGGTTTTCCTTTTAGTTTCTCATTTGTTCCTCTTCATGGCTCGCATTTTGTGTTCAAATTGTGGTTTCCTTTCTTCTTAAGCTTCTCATTCAATTTCGTTTATAAATTTACTTTAGTTTAGTTTTGTTATTGGATTTCCTCACGTTTTGCACCAAAAAGAAAATTGTATTTTCACATGGTTGTCGGAAAATCGAATCTCTTTCTTGAATTCCAAGTTGTTTCAGGGATTTTGTTGGACTTTTCCCTTCCTTGTTTCTGATACTGCAAAGAGAGAGAACAGAAATATTGTAAGTAAATTAGTGAAAAATTATAAATGAGAATAGAAGCATAAAGATCGTTATTGTGCTATGCCCAAAGAGGTATATTAAGTTTGTATAAATGTCTATAACAGAGGTACTCAGACATGTATCTAAATTGCCTAAATTATTATTGTATATAGTAGTAGGTTTTCAAACTATAATTGGTTTCTATGAAAGATGAAATCGATATATCTTTAATTCTCTTAAAAACAGATATTGGATACTATTTCTCATAGAACATGTAAGAACATTGACTTAAAATAATAATAATTATAATAAGTTCAAAAAAATTGGGAATCGAAATTATCTGAATTAGATTTATCTAAATATCAGTTTCACGAATAATTTAATAGTAATAAGTATAATATAAATACACGTATTTAAAAAATATTTCTATTTTAGATTATAACGTTCTTAAGGAAGTTCTTTAATATTAATGTTCTTTAAGTAATCATTTTATGAAGCCAAACCAAATCTTATCTTACTTGATTCATTCGCTCAGTGTAAGCACAGTTATCCTACTCTCAAAGAAAGTAGACCACAGATCTTAATGCAATACAAAAGATCTACATCGCCTCATAACATACTTCAAATGAACTGCATGCTGGGTACTTTACAGTCGAGTACGTCCGACTGCAAACGCTTGTTATTCATACCGTCGTTAATAAGCATCCTTTGCTTAAATAAATTAGCATGCTAAACGGACATGTTACAAAACTTAAAAAGGCAAATTAATTATTTTAATTTCAAATGAAACTTGACAAAAAAAAAAGTGATAATTTATATAAAAAAAAACGAAGGAAAATGAGACGCAAATTAAAAACAATGAAGATCATCAGCGGTTGATTGAGAGGAGTGGCACATAAATGGACACCGCATGCCAAGCAGGCAGCGATGACTCGACCCCCCTCTCCCGCCTCCGGGAGTGACTGCTGACTGCTCCCACACTTGCTGCTCGAGGAGAACGGGCCATGTGTTGTGCTTCCTTTGTAGTCATGAGCTGAGTTGAGGCTCTGAGTTTGGCTCTCTTGTCTTTTTTTTTATCTTGTTTCGCTGTTCTCTGCTTTTTTTGTTGTTGTTGCCCCACGACGACGTGCCAACTTTTTAATGCGGGATCAAGGTCTCGGCAAGCGTGCGGCTCTCACAGATACACACACACACTCACACACACACACAGATAGATAGACAGACAGACTGAGATTGTTAGAGTGAGGGGTGCAGCCCAGCAATTCGTGGCCTGTTTGAGTGTTGAACTGTTGTCCTAAACGGCCAGAGATCCATTAACAATATCTATGTGCCGTAGGAACATGTGGCCAACCCATAAGCAAAACGAATTCCCATCGTTTTGGGCCATGTCTGGACATGCAATAGACGAAAAACATCAATTTCGATGCCGGAGTAATTGACTTGAGGAATATTAGCAAACGCTAGACCTGTTTGTTGTACTGCACTGTAAGTGGAGAGAGTGCTATTACTTTTTAACAATATTTATTATTATTATTCATTCAAATGTTTGATAAAAGATATTTTTGAGAGTCGGAGAGGAAAGGTGTTACTATGCCTAAAACATCGGTTTCAGTTTAAGCTCTTGGCGGAGTATTAGAAAAATTCATATTCATATTCATTTCTACCATCTGATCTAGTGCCAGTTCCAGTTCCAGCTCCAGTTACTGATTGGGTAATCGATTCAACTGATTCTTTGTACTCTAATGATGAAGTATATTTTATGTTTTTTTGCTTAATACTTTGAGTAAAATTAATCATACTATAAATTATTTGAAAAATATTTTAAAATATTTTATAAATAATATTTAACACTGAACTTTATATTTTCAAGTGCAAATCCAGTTTACTAACTCAAGTCAGAGAGTCAGAGATTATTCCTTTGCCCCATAAAACTCCATTTCACATTAAAAATTTGCTGTAATCTGTGGCAAGTTGTTAAAGTCAAAACAAACAGTGAAAACAATCGAAAATCATTCATAAATAACGAAATGAATTGGAAATATTAAATTGAAAACGCAATGCGTGTCAGCAATAACAATTGCAAGAAGTTGGCATCGCATCGAATTGAATCGCATCGCCACGCAACGAGTTAAGATTCGAGTGCAAGTGTGCGTGTGAGTGTGAGTGTGAGTGTGAGTGTGAGTGTGAGTGCAAGTGTGAGTGCGAGTTCGAATCGTTTGTATATGAGGCGAGAGAACTAAACTACCTTGAACCCGTAAATGAACGCGACGCGCTAACAAAACAGACAAAAAGATACGCAGATACCTCAACAACAACAACGACAACAACACAGATACAGATACAGTCTGGCGCCCGAGCAGGGACCAAGTACTACTGCATGCTAGCTGACGGGGGGACAGGGGACAGCATATATAGTGCATATACTCGTACTGGAAGTGGGACTCGGATTTGGACTCGAACTCATGCTATGACTCTGAGGCCGAGCTGTTGCTATTTGTGAATTATTGCGCTCCATTGGCAGCGCGACAGCGTTTACAATTTATGCGTTCGTTGTCGTTGCAGTTTGCAGTCTCCTCCTCCCCCTCCATCTCCCTCCTCCTCCTCGTTCTCTCCCCCCTGCCCACCGTCTAGCTATCTCTAGCCCACTCGCTGTTTGGCTCCGTCTCTCTGCCCCACTATCTACTACTGCAATTCGTCCGTTTTATTTTTAAATGCGTGCGGTCATTTAAATGAGCTAAAGAGTGTTAGCAGATACAGATACATTGGCAAACACTTAGCGTGGCACGATCGGCAGCGTTGCAGCAGATGTTACTCCACTTTTACAGTTACTTTTAGTGGCAATGTGTGCCGAATGATGAGCTGCAGTTTGAATACACTGCTAAAAACATTATTCATATTTGCAGTCAAAGGGAAATATCTTTTTATGATTACTCGAATCATAAAAAAATAATAAATTGTTTGATTTTACTATTATTAGGATTAGTTTAGCAATTTTACAGCTTAAAATAAAACGAATTGACGTAGTCAAAATAAGATCTTATAATATAAATGTTTTTTTTTTTTTTTTTTTTTTAGAATTGTATAATTTATATAAAGATTTGAATATAAAACTCGATTAAAATCTTTAATTTACAGTATTTTAAATACTTTCAGAATTTTTTACCTTATTGGAAGATTGGAGTTAAGGTTTAAGTAAAATCTCAATTGACTCTTTTTTAGCAGTGTAGCAATAGAAATAATATTAGATCTGTTTACCTTCTAAGATTCACCAGCACAACTTGTTAATTACAGACCGACTTGGCTGTATTTAAATACTTCAAAGAACCTCTATATAAAACCCGATATCTGTGGTCCCAAACAATGGACATTAAAGTGCACATTCAGGACTTGTATGGCTATTGTTCTCAGTGTAATCGTAGACCCCAGGCAAGGGCAGCCGACCACATCGAAATGCAATTTGAAGTGGGTGAGTGAGTGAATGAGTGAGCGCGAAGCGAATCTCAGAGCAAGACTCCACCTACTTCACACCTGACATCACAGAGACACAATAGACACGCGCTGGAAACAACTGTAAGCAGTAGTCAAAGATACCAGATACAAGATACTCGGCACAAGATACAAGAGATGAATGCACAGCACACACTTATAATGGCCATAAACGCCGACTGCCATTGGCTGCATCTTTGCATCGCCATTGAAATAGAAAAACCAAAAAGAAAATGAAAGAAAAATCTAGAGTAGAAATCGCTGACTGCGACTGCGACTGCGAATGGGTAGGCGTCACAGCATGCACGTTGACAACTTTCACTGCCAGCGAAGCGTGCACTAAAATTGGCTAGAAATTTGTCAACTATAAGAGACGATTAACATTTTGCAGAAATACAAAAGGAAAAATGTGTGAAATATGCCATCAAAAGAGGCAATTTAAGTAGCAAAAATAATGCAAAAGATAAGCTTTATCAATGAAATATGGAGAGCACTTTTTATGATTGGTATAATACCATGTTAAATGCACCAGAAAACTGTTAAGCACATGTTATGTTAACAGCATGTTATGAGTGGTCTTAAATAGGTTAATATGAATAGGCTATTCAAGTAGCAAAAATGATGCAAAAGATAAGCTCTATCAATGAAATGTGGAATGGAATTGAATTATTTTTATGAATTGGTTTAATGCAATGTTAAATGCACCAGAAAACTGTTAACCATACGTTATGTTAACAGCCTGTTAGGGGTGATCCTACATAGAGCTAATATGTATTAGGTATATTGAGGTATGTTAAGCTATATATTAAAATTACGCAGACTGTACTTGACTAAATAATCTACAAATCCAACAACAGAAAGGTAACCTAATTTAGTAGACAAAGTATATTCTACTCAGTCTTTACTTTTTTAAATAATACAGAATATATTATTATTATTATCACAGTTTAACATTAGCATTAACAGAGCACGCTTTAGTGAGTCGGGCGACTGTACTTCGCCTGTACTCCAGCTGATGGAATGACAGAGTATGTGCCTTTCAATTCGAAATTTCAATTCTGTACAGTTCAGTCAGACTGAAATTCAGTTCATTATATAAATAGCAACTTTACTCGTTAACCGATGATGATCAACAAACAACAACAACAAATTCAACTTTCAAATACTTTTACAATTTCTATGCAGACAATTTGATGGGACCACAATGGAAGAGAATCAAAACATAGAACAGTTTTGTGAAAGAACCTACGAGCCTATCTATCCATTGTATTTATCTGCTATGCGACCGCAACAACAAATTTGATTTCAAGGTTATAATAGTACGAGAACAACAACAGTAAGCAAATGGCAAACTTTTCGCAACAACAATCACAACAACAACAAAATTGAGCGCCAAAAAAATTTAACGTAATTTGTGCACTCGTCTAATTCAATACACAAAAGCTTCTCCCACTCCTCCCCCCACCCAGCGACAACTATCCATCAACGAAAAGAGCGCGAAAGCTTTCAGAGAACGCACTAGCAAAGAGAGAGATTGGGAGAGCGGCGAACAGCGTGAGAGCGAATTACAGGTAAAGCACAATTGCCAGATCTGACACACGACTAAATTAAATTCATGAAAAAATTGCAAAAAGAGAGACACAAAATGTGAGTCATGAAAAGGCGACCAAAACGTCCAAGCGTCCAATTTTATTTTGTGTTTTTTACTTATGCTTTATTCGTTCTTTTCTCTCTGCTGTTTGGTTTGATTTTTGCAAACATTTTGCCAAATTCTCTGTGGCTTACAGCGGGAATGTCAAAAGCTATTACTACCCTATAAAATTGTAGTTATAATCGGTTTAAATGGAATGAACTCTAGCTGCACTTGAGTAGTGTAATATTATTTAGTGTGTACACACTGAATGTTGAGCAGGACAGTTGAGCTTGTGGGTGCTTTATATGACTTTATTATGATGATGATGATGCATTTTAACTGCAGCTTAAGTTCTGGAATTCAGTGTGTACACTGGAAGGAACGATAAATATATTTGTGGTGCTGTATTAAAAGTTGTAATATTAAGTGTGTACACACTGAAAGTAAAAAAGGCTTAAACTATACTAATAAATAATCATTTTATTGAGAGTACACTGAGTAAAGTACTTGGCCCTTATAATTTTACTATAAAGTGTGTACACACTGAATGTTAAGCGATAGAGGTTATACTTATAATAATATTCAGTTGCCAACTTGTGGAACCGTATAACAACCATACATTTATGAAGTATCATCGTAAAAAAGCAAAACAGATAATCATGAAATATAAAAAATAAATAAAATTAAATTAATTTCAATTTTTAAAAATACTATACAAATATTTAGTAAGTACTTCAAGTTAATTCCTTCAACAATTCCAACAGTATTCTACTTAAACTTTTCTTCTTCTTCTGCTCTTAAGTATGCCCAAAATAAAGCGAATTTTAAGTCACGTTTCATTTGTTTTAAGCACACATTATCTATGTGGTATCTGTGTATTCGCATTCTACGTAAATATCCGCACATTTAATTAACGCGTCGAATTTTCGAAGTCGATGTTCTGTGACAAACAAAAAACGAGAAATACGAAATTGCGAAAAAAAGAGAAAAAAAAAACAACAACATTTCGAACTGCGAGATCTCGTATGATGATAGATGGGCCCGATTGGATGGCAGTTCCACACGCCACACATGCATTAGTAGGGGCTATTGCAGATGTATCTGTTAGATACACACAAGCGAAACTGCCACACACACTCACACACACTAATACGCATGGGGAGAGTCAAACACTTGGGGCACACAATTAAGTGATTTTACTTGTTTTTTTTTTCTGTGGATTTTAGTCTTGTTTTTTTTGTGCAAAAATTTTGTTGGTGCCGTATGTTTTTTCGCGTATAATTCATCATATTCCTTTATGGCCTGACATTCGCATACAGCATTTTTAGATACGCACCACACACACACACACAGACAGATTACCCCGACAACCTCCCCCGTGCCACACACACACACTCAAAATAAACGATATAAACGAATTTAGCCCCAGGGGGAATTTCGCAAAAAAAAAGCAGACGAAAAAAAACGCGAATGATTTGTGGCAAATTTAAATACTCTTTTATGTGAGGTATTATAGTTTATAGTGTGACGCAGCTTAGGCAATTTCTATTATTATTATTCGAAGTGTATATTCATCTTTTAAAAACACTTTTTTCTCAGTTTAAACATCATTTATCGACACTGTACTTGCGCCTCATCAAGGGTTAATTATGTTTGCATAAAATAAAAATTTATTCAAGTGTTAATACTAATTAAATTTAAGGTAATTCTCTATCAATATAATTTACTTTTCAAATTAAAATTAACATTATGCTATAGTAAACCAGGAAAGGGTATTCGACTGCTGTGCATAATTTTCGTTTTCGTTTTCTTTTTGATTATTTTTCATTTGCTTTTAGTTTTTGCGTATTTTTGCTTTGCTGTTGCTCATTAGTGCCATTTTGTGTGTAACTCCTCTTTCTGCACTTCCCCTCTTCAATTCTATTCTCTTCTTTCCACCTCCCTGTGCCTCCCTGTGCCTCCCTGTGCCATTTTGCATTTTGTCAACTTGATTTACGCTCAAACAGTTTTCCTTTTGCTTCATTTTGTTGTTTCCCATGTAAATTAAATTTTCTTTTGTTTTTCTTTTATACTCCACCACTTACCGCTTTTTATTGCAAATGTTCTGCTTCTTTCTGTTCTGATTTTAACGCAGCTATATCCCAAATAATCCAAATGTTTTACTTGTTTATCTTTTTGGTTTTTCTTTTGATTTAGTTTTTAGGTTTTTGTTTAATGCTGCAAAGAGAAAAAGTGTGTAAAAGATTATAAAATGTGCTATTATCTTAAATTATATATGTGTTATATTATCTAAACTATGCTATAAATTATACACTGACTCTAATAAAACAACATCAGGCTAAGCTTTAAGCTGTTTGAACGCTCGACTTTTGCATGGTTTTGATTAAGCATTACGCATAATTTGAGTGGAATTAAGTTTATAATAATTGGAAGGTTATTGCAAGGATTTTGAGTCTTATTAATGATAAGTTTGACTCCAATATGAAACCAAATTTGAGATTATTCTGTAATCAAAATATATGTGGGATATTCTGCATATTTGAATATAAAAATTGGTTAATTATTGATCTCTTTCATCGCTGGACGGCATAGAATTATGTTTACATCTGACAAACATTAAATATACAAGATATAAACCAAAATATTTTAAATAGAAATATCCAATTAAGTAATTTAGTTATAATAATAATTAAAGTTATATATTACTTGGCATACCCCTATTAAAGCTGCTATAAAATATCTTAAACAACTTGGGCTTATATGTCAGTCATTAAAAGAAGCTCGACGGAGGCAAGTTCATTAATCTTGAGTTTCTGAATTAATGTCGCATAAATTTCGGAATAATATTGACTATTAAAATATGTACATACATAATTTTGGCTATAACATATAGAAAAATAGTTAGAAATAGAAACACAGATAAATTGATTGTTTTAAAGATAATAAATGCAATACAGTAAAAACAGAGTTGGAATATCCAAAGAATAATAAAAAATGATTGTTGTCAAAATAGTCAAAATATATATATTAAATTACACTGAACTAAAAAATAATATATGCTTTTTAAAATGAAATTAATACTGAGGAATGTCTAGCATAAAAATAAAATAATGTAAAGCATTCTAATAGAGTTAAAGCCAGAATAAATGGTTGCAGCTAAGCCATAAACTAAAGACCAATCCAAAATAATGCCATTATTTCACTAGCAAACTATGCGACTGTTATTAGAGCTTAGTCATCTGTGGCAAATTGAATTTCCTGCTAAAGTTGAAACAGCTCAGACGTTTGCAAATAACTTCTAGTTCAAATTAACTAATTGACAGAGCTTAAAAACAACTTGGTCAACATGAAACTTGCCACGAACGTACTCTACTACTCTCAGCCCCGAAAAGAAATCTATAAACGCAAACAACAATTTTTTCCCATTGAGCCGGCAACAACAACAACTACAACTACAACTAGAACAACAACAACAAGCGATAACAACGTTAACTTTGTGTGTCGCATAAACAAAAACAAAAATTGACTCGCAGTCAACTTCATATGCATATATGAAGAGAGTGGTGGGGGAGGTATGGGGTGGGGTGGGGTGGTTCTGCACGTATAACGGCTATATTAGTGCGAGTATACATAAAAAAACACTCGCACACACACACAGTAACCTCAAAAAGTTTACTGCTCGCAGTGTAGACAAAAATTGCAACGATACACACACACTCACACACACGCACACACATCTATTGCACGTGCAGCACACACACACATATGTATACACGACTGTAGCTGCAGACACCCCCGCCTTATGCCGCTGCTGCTGCAGCTACATCTAAATTTTTGCACACACACTTACACAATGTTGCAGTTGCAGTTGCAGTAATAAAAATCTGCAAACGTTGACAAAAATTTTCGAGAAGCTGTAAGCGCAGCAGTCGCAGCTTCTGGCTCCTCGACTCCTCTCCACCTCTTCCCCTCCTCCTGCTCAATGGCTGCTGCTATTACTTTTATGCTCTGCTCCTTGTGGCATTGCGTATACGCCGTGTATGTGTGGCACACACACACAGTAATATATAAAACACTCACACACACAGACACACACACACGCGGACTTGGTTTGTTTATGCCATAAGAGTGTTTTATTTATTCTATTTCTCTTCGTTTTATTCTTGTTTGTATTGTACGCGCGGTATTTCTGCCGTTTTTTTTGGGGTTTTATTTTTCGACTACATTTTTTTTTCGATTTTCTTTTTCGATTTTTTAGTTCTGATTGCTGACAATTCGCACGCAGTCTGGCGCTCTATAATACAGGCAGCAGTACTCTATACTATTTTTATTCTATATATAAACCGTGTGCAGCTTTTTTATTAGATGTGAACGTCGACGGCGGCTGTGACGGCGACTGCGACTGCGACGCTGACGTTGTTGGCGGTCGACGACTGCACCACACGAAAAAATCGAACAAAATGCCAAAATACAACTAGAAAAAATTCATCAAGTACAACAAACCGAATTCGATGCCGAAAACTAAAGCGAAAACGTAACGAAACGAAACTCAGCGCTTGGGCCAAAGCGAAACGCGGCGGAGCAGAGACGAAGCTGCGACGTTGCCGCTGCTGCTGCTACTGCTGTTGTTGCTGTCTCAGTTGTTGTTGCCGTCGATTTTCTGTGGGAGCACGAAGCGCACGCCAACTTTTAGCTATGGCTATGGCCACGGGTCTGGGGTCTCTGGTCTCGCCGCCAACTACAAATACAATGTCTACACACAAAATAAAGCAAAAAGTAACGAGCTGCGAGCGGCGAGTAGAAGAGAGCGCCACATTCGCTCACACTCTCTCTCGTGCTCTACAGAACAGACAGACACACGCTCTCAATGGACGCGCTGCTGCTCGCTCTCTAAGCTTTTTTAGTCAAAACAAATGCAAAATGTTACAACTTTTTTTTCTTTTGCCGGCTGAGCGCGTGTATGTGTGTGTCATAAGTTTCTTAGTGTTGGTGCAGTCACAGGCAAAGCTCGCTCGCTCGCTCTGCCGCTCACGCTCTCCCACACTTGCAAACTCTCACGCTCTCTCTCCCGCCTACAAGCGGCTCTCCTCTCAATTTGTTGTTGGCGCTCTGTTGTCGATATTTCTAATGTTGCGGCATGTCAACGTCAGCGTCAGCGTCGACGTCGACGTCAGCTGCGCTGCCAGCGTTTGCTGCTTTTAGCGCGTGCTGCTACTGCATTTCGTGTGCGCTTTTTGATTCCGATCTATGTGTGTGTGTGTGTGTGTGTGTTTATTAACTACCTTTTCGCTTTTAGTTGCCCATTATGTCTGCTACTATTTAAGTTTTACGATTAGTAAAAGCAAAATATAAGCGCATTAGATATAATAAAGTTACCACTTCTGTTTGCAGAAGAGGTTATGTTGAGTCGTTACTGCTGCAAGATAATGACAATTGACCAAACGGCTTATCACTAAAGCCGATCTATTTATTACTAATAAATACGTAAGGAGCAGATACATACACTGTTATTAATTTTAAGCATGAAATTTGTAGTGTCATAGCTTAAAATATTCAGACCAGTATAAGGTCTTATCCTGAGATCGGTCAACTGTTTAACTTAGTATAGCGCAAAAACTATTGCAGATAAAAAGCTGAAATTTTGACACAATATAAGTCAATGTTTAATAAATATTCCTGCATTATTTACTCAAATGAAACATTTGAGATATAATAGTATTTCAGTAAAAAAGCGAATGAAGTAAATTGAAAAATGGCTTAAAATAAAAATATTCATTCAACTACATGTATCCAACCAGAGAAAGATTAAAATAATGTACAGACATACAGTGAAAACTCTCTATAGCGGACACTTACTGTCGGCTAAAGGGAGGTATACGCAAAAAAGGAGTAAAGTTGTTTGATGTGCAGGAACGTTATTTAAAAGGGAGTGTCCCGATTAGAGGGGTGACCGCTAGGAGAGTTTTTAATAGTTAACGGAAAACTCTAAAATTTCCAATTTACTTTAAGAGTTTAAATCAAAATGTGATTGCTTCACAGCAGTTATTGGTACCCGAGCTAGACCAATCTTGAAGTACTTAAAAGGTCAAGTTTTCATTGAAACTCAGAGTGAACATAAGGTGGACTCTTGGTACTGATCTACAAACCGAACTTTTACTGCACTTCATTCCCCCTCGGATATCGGCGACCTCTCGAACTTTCTGCTGACCAATCGCTCCCAACTGGCGAGTCTCCACCCACTCTTAACTGTTTAAGCAAATCAGTTAAGAACAACACCCACAAATACCAGAAAAAAAGATAATTTATTATACCCCCTGTGCCCTCCCACACGCTGCCACGCCCAGCGATTGCGGCAACGCCTACTCAATGCGAGTCACTTAACGTGGCCAGCAGGGGGTGGGCAGGGGGGCAACGGCAGCGACAGACAAAAATTTGCGATTGTTCATTTGATTTTGTTGTTTTCCGGGTTGACGAAAATGTAGACTACGTCCAAAGTACGGGCACTGTTAAGGGGCTGGGATTGAGGTAGTGGCTTGGACAGACACATGTATCAGAAAATACATACACACGTATAAAGTAAATTATTGTATGATGTGTATGCAATTTTTGTATAAATAAACAACGAAAATTTTTGTATAAACAATCAAAAAACAATAATCAAAATGAAATATGTACGAAACAAGTTGAGCATGCATAAAGGTAAGCCACACACACACACATACATATCTACATATGTGCGTTTGTGTGTGTGCATGTATGTACATAGGTCGGTATGTAAATTATAAAAAAAGAACGAACGAACGAACAACAACAACAACTACAACTGCTGACATCGTCTCGTCGTGTCTTTTGTGCCGTTTTTGCTTGTTGTTTACTTTCGTTGTTTCATTTTATTTTTCTTTAATTTTTTCGCTTTTATTTCTGTTTTTTTTTTTTAATTTTATTTTTTGGCAACGTTCGTTTTTGCAATATTGCAAAAACAACAAGATTTCGCGTGATTGAAGAGTAATAGCAACTGGTAAATACCCTGTTCTAACATTTAAAAAATTAAAGTAAAGCACAAAAAGTTATATTTAAAAATATTAGATACAAATTAAGAAAATTTTAAAATACATTTTAATATAAAATAAAAATAAAAATGTTACTAAAAAATATTAATATAAAATGTAGGTAATTTACATATTTGGAAATCCTTCAGAAAATAACATAAAGAAAATTATAAATTTCTTAAAAAAAATAAAATGTTTCAATTCTATTGAAAAAAAAACTCGGAAAGCTACAGTCGGATGCAACCGACAGTAGGAGACCCTGTACTTTCCTTTGCACACACACACGCTAACATTCACACAAGCGCACATAGCGCAAAGTCGCATGCAACCACATATACGCTCGCGCTGCTCCCCCCTTACCTAATGCAGGGAATTGAATCTTGAATATCTCCGGTGTTTATTATCCGATTGAGCCACAATTCACAGCACGGATAAAGATTATCATAAGAATTTCGTATGCCAAAACACAAGTTTGTATCTTTAAAATTGTGGGCGTGGCAGTTTTTCGCGGTTTTTGGGGGAGGGGGGGGAGGTATCAAAAATCTAAAACAAACTTGATCTGCTTGCGCTATAGGGGCATCTAACTGCCAAATATGATGTCTCTAGCTCTTACAGTTTCCGAGATCTAGGTGTTCATACGGACAGACAGACAGACGGACAGACAGACGGACAGACAGACGGACAGACGGACATGGCTAGATCGACTCAGCTCGTCGTCCTGATCAAGAATATATATACTTTATGGGGTCTGCCACGCCTCCTTCTGCCTGTTACATACATTTCGGACTTGCACAATCTTAATAGACCCTTTTGTACTTTTTTAAAGTACAGGGTCTAAAAAACTCGGAAAGCTACAGTCGGACGCAACCGACAGTAGGTGACCCTGTACTTTGATTTGCCCTGGGCGTCGATAATACCAGCTGCATATATGCACGCAAATACAAACAATAACCAATACTCATACAGAAATTCATGCTCACAATCAAAAATCACGCATACGCCCTAGTGGCCGCATAAGCTGTGGCTTCCCCCCTCCCCAAGCCAACTGCCTAGTACTGAAAATTCTTTGTCCAATATCTCCGGTGTTTATTATCCAATTAGGCTGCAACTCGCACCAAACATGCAAAGGACCTAAAGCTTTAATCCTGCAAAAAATGAATCCAGTGACTCTAAAACTGTATATACTAAGGACATTTTTGCAAATTTGAGGGGGAGGGGGATGAGATATCAAATGAAAAACATAAACTTGGCCTGCCTATGTAATACACGAACCAAACAAAAAAAATATTACGTCTCTAGCTCTTATAGTTTCCGAGATCTCGGTGTTCATACAGACGGACAGACAGACAGACAGACGGACATGGCCAGATCGACTCAGCTCGTCGTACTGATCAAGAATATATATACTTTATGGGGTCTGCCACGCCTCCTTCTGCCTGTTACACACAAATGTCATTTGCACAAACTTAATAGACCCTTTTGTACTTTTTTAAAGTACAGGGTCTAAAAACAAGCAAATTAATGTATTATACTTTTAAGTAAAATTGTAAAAAAGTTTATTTTGTCAAAAATAAATATTATAAATAGTTCTTAAGTTTATATACATTCTAGCTGAAGGCCTATGTAGCCATTGCTAGTGTTCTGTCCCCTATTATAAAGTTTGAACTTTATATTAGGTTATTTTAAATAAATAAAATAAAATGTGGGTAAAAAATAATGGAAATGAATTAAGTTAAAAATATTTATAATAACTATACAAGCAAAAATATATGAATAAAAATATACATAAATAAAAATATATAAATAACATTGACAAATAATAAAAAATATATAATATATAAATAAATATACAAAAATAAAAATATATAAATCAAAAACATGAAAAAATATACAATGCAAAATAATAAAAATAAAACATATAAATTACTCTCAAATTGCAAACCTAAATCCCAGCTAGATTTCAGAAATACCCTACAAATTATAAAAAGTTTTTCATTAATATTAAAACATTTAAGTTATTAAAATTTGTTATTTTTTAAACTTATTCAAAATCTATGATTACATATTAGAAATATGTATGCCAAATGTACTAGTTATTCAAATCAAAGCCCTAACCACACTCTATAGCAATTTGCATTTTATGGGGTGTAGCTAAAAAACTCACTCAGACCGACAAGATATACTCGTAGATGTGATTTCAAGCAATGAAACTAGAAAAAGGAACTATACACAAAATAAATCTCGCAGCATGCTGCCTATAAATAAACGCTGTGCTGCGAGTATCTTAAAGATACAGAGAATGGCAAGAGCAAAGACAAAAGTGAAGCGTAGTGAAGTGTGGCACATAGAACGTTTCATCTATTGTGTTCTGTGGCAGCAGCAGCATGTGGATGCAGTCTCTGCTTAAATTTAGAATACTTCTATCGCATTGTTGGCAACACTTTCAAGTATATGCATGTATCTGTATCTGTATCTGTATCTGTGTATCTGTGTATCTTTGCTTTGCTAGCTCGTTGTTGTTGCACTTGCATTTGTGTGTACTTTTTGCCTGTTTCAGTTTCGTTTTGTTGTGCTGTTTGGCTTTGCTTTTTGGTTCAGTAACCTATCGATTTGAGTTTGTGTTTACCTTTGCCGACAACCAAATAAAAAATGAGAAATATAAAATCACAAATAAAATAAATGAAAATAGACTGGCAAATATTATGACATTTTGTCAGGCCTTTTAGAGCTCACTCTGTGGAGGGTAACCACTGTATATAATGGCATTAAGTCACAACAATTTTCATTCACACTTTGGGTGTTAAAACTTTGTAGACAACAGATACGGCTTTTTTATTTTATTTTCTCAAAGTTCACTTTGTTTATTTTAATAAAATTGAATTGTTATTTTTGGCTTGTTTTGTTTGCCATTTAGTTTGTTTTTATTTACTTTTTATGCTTATCGCAAACGCCGCTCAATATTGTGATTAGCAAATGTCTTCTGTAGTATATAAATATGTATATGGTTGTTTATTTACATATATACATATGTATACTCCATATTCCTAGCTGATAACGGAAAGGTATAAAAATTATTTGCTTATACATTTGCTGATATTGCACAACAATGTAATGCTCTATTCAGATTGGTGCAGCGTTCAATTTGCAGTGACAATCTAAAAAATTACTGCAAATAGTAATAAAATAAAAAAGAAATAGTAATAAAATCTATAATTTTATTTAGTAAGTTTAATAGTTATATTTTAGCAAGTGAACTTGAAATATTATTATTCTACAATCGAAGATTGTCAAGATTATTTTGCTCTATTCAGATTGGTGCAGCGATCAATTTGCAGTGAATTTAAAAATAAAATAGTCATAAAATCTATCATTTTATTTAGTAAGTTTAATAATTATATTTCAGCAAGTGAACTTGAAATACTACTATTCTACAATAGAAGATTGTCAAGATTATTTTTCCATATAAACTTTATATTATAAAAAGTAATTGGTTCACTTAAAGTATTTTGCTATTGACTATAATGATTAATTTTAATGATTACAGTATATTTTTTTAATCTATTATTATTGTATTAGTGTAATATTAGTCTACATTAAATTCCCATTTATTTTATACAATTCTACAATCTCATTTCAGACCATTGCTAGCAATAATATCACATCAAAAGTCGTCTAACTTTAATTCCCAACAACTTTTCCTATTTTCCACCAAAAATATTAAACTCGAAACACTTTTATTAATCCTTTTCGGCTTTGGGCAAGACACATAGATATTTTTAGTGTTTTATTGCCAGTCCTTGTTTTATTGCCTTTTGTCTCGTCGCTGTCTGCAGCGTAAGGGAAAACTTTGCCGTACATGAAAACTTATTTTTCCATTTGCCAGAGAAGGTACAAACTGTGAGCAAACCTGGGGGTAATTGAGGTGTTTGTTGGGGCAACAATTCAGAGGTTTCTTTTCCGTCCCCCTCTCCCCCTAGACCAAATCAGTTGTTGGCTGTTTTCACTTTCACATAAAAAAAAAAGACGATAAAGTTTATTAGTAAGCAGCTTTTAGGGTCGTTCAAGCGGAAGTTGCAAAAAGCGAGTAAAATAAAGTGTACTCAGGGGAATCTAAGGCAGCCCAGTGCCAGATTTTTTGCTCAACCATATATATTTACTTTTTAATTTAAATATTTGCACTTGATGAGTGGCCAGACATTGGAAACTATGTCAAAACAAGTTGGTAAACATTCTCTGCCATTTCCTTTGGTAGGGTGTGCCCGAAGCGACCCCATCCAACCCCTAGCCCCCCGACCTAACCCCTAACTAATCCTCTTACTTACATGAGTTTACCCTCTTGCGGTGCCCTTTGTTTTCATTTTCCACTCGCAATACCGTTAGGAGGTGCGTGCGGGATTTTCACACTTTACGCATGAGAGAAGCACGAGAGAAATGGGAAATGGGAAGAAGCAGAGTGTTTTCGATTTACGCACGGTTGCATTTTGTCACCTGGCTCGCCACAAGTGCTAAACTGTACTCTTTGCGTATTTTTTCCACCTACATTTTGTTAATATTTTCCAGTTTTCTAAGCCCTTCGCCGTTTAGACTAAAACATAGCTCGCTAAATTGCATTTTTCTGCAGTCATTTAAGTTAATTGCATTAGACTCGTTTGACATGTGGCTTATGCATCGCATAATAGGTCGCAAATGAGCGAAAAACTAAGCATCTTAATGGAGGAGGATCACGCAAGCAGAAGGAAGCTAAAGAGACACATTAGTGGGAGAGACTTATGAGATCATTTAAGAGAGACATACGATATTGCTAAGAAGCCTTTTAAGCAGAGTGTCAGCCTTAACTAGTGTGATACTAATCAAGAGGTGAGAACAGTTCCATTTGTACTCGAAGATCAAGAAATATATTCAAGTATAATAATAGAAGGCTCATTTGAACTTTATATTTTTAAAGTCACAAGACGTTACATTTCGTTATTTTAAGTCAAGTTATTTGGTCACATTGAAAATGTGGAGGCTTATCGATATATTGATAACTAAGATTTGCTTTGAATGAAGAAGAAAAAAGAGACGGCAAATAAATAGAATTGCTTTCTGCCACAACTACTGGAAATTCTACTAATATTCAAACATAATAAAGCTGTTAAAAAGGAATAAATTACCACATACTAAAATTTCGATAAACTCATTACAATATCGAGTTAGTTTCTCAAAGCAAAGCTGAAGTTTCAGGGTAATATTTAACGATAATTGAACAACCTTTAACTACTGTGCACAGTGGGCGTAGCTGCAACGTCAGTTGGCCATATTTAAGAGCCTTGGCAGCAGTCAGGCAGCCTTCAATGTAAATCAAATGTAATGCAAAAATCCACAAAAAAGCAGAGGAAATGCAAACGGAACGAGGCGCTTACCAAAGTTGCAGTCGTAGTTGCTGTTGCTGCTGCTCAGTGAAATGCAGTTTGCAGTTTTACATTTTTTATGGCCAACGCCCCAACCCATGAAAAAGGAGGCCCACTTTTTATGCAGGGCGGCGCAACTCGAAGGAGGAGGAGCAAGCACTAAAATGCTCTTTGCTTTTTTCGCTGGCAAAAAGTGCACTTGTGCAGAGGCCATTGTTGCGAGTACTATGACCATCAGAAACAGTGGGAAAAAGCCAGATAAAAGCTCTAGGGGGGGTTAGCACAGGCAGGTGTATGAAGTGCCAGGAGAAGGAATTGCTTCACCAAAAGTCAAAAAGTATTTGTAGGTGATTTGTATGTGGCTATATCTACGCTTATGATTATCACTATCATCAACTGTTATTTAAATATACTTTTCTTAATTAATTTTAACTTACTTTTATTTCATTTTTAAATTCACATTTGATCCATGTTTACCAGAGGTTAAATAACCTCAGGGTAATATTTTCTCTCAGCACACGCCTCATATATCAAAGTCATGGCAAAAATCCTTGCTCCCTTGCCCCATGTAAACCGAGCTGAAAATATTTTAATGTCCTTATTTGCTCGTCTGCTATTTACGCTAACTTTTCATTTTGTATTTTTTGGGCTGAGGGTACATTTTTATTGCATAGCAACCGACAGCGACATGTGAAAAAAAACACCACCCAAAGCAACCCAACCTCATGCCTGACCATAAGCCTTGCCCCTTCATCTGCTCTGCTCTGCTCCACTCCGCCACCTTCAGGTGAACCCCATTGTGAGATCGACACAAGAGTGCAGCAGCAACAGCAGCCCACGCGGCGTATGAGAAATGTTACGCATACGTCAGGGTTGCCAGAGCGTTGCCTGGCTGCTTTTTGATAGGCTGTTGACATGCATTGAGCAGTGGCCCCTACCATGCGTGCCTCTTCACTCTTTTGTTTATTTAAAAACAATAAGAAACGCATTTATTTCGTTGTTTAAGTTTTTTGTACTTCTTTGTGTGCGAGTTTTAAGCCTTTACCCTGCCCGGGTGGGCGTGACCCGAACGCTTTTGTATATAAAAGTGAGAAAGGGGAGGGAAGCTGCTTAAAAATATATGAAAATTGTGAAAATGTGTATACAGAAAGAGAAGTAAAGGCACACTTTGAGTTCAGCATTGGAAATCTTAATTAATTAAACTTGAAATGAGAAACTGGTGAATATCGGTATATTATGTTATACAGTAAGATAAATGCGACTATCTGGCAACCCTATGTAATTTCAGTTTCTTATTCAATAAATATATACATATGGGCATTTCCAGGGGTCGCGAACGTACGTTCGTACGCTTTTAATGCAAAAAATGAAATAGAAAACAAGCGTTTTCTAAAAAATGTTCTTATGCTTTTTTATAGCATTTTGGTAGCTCTTTGTTTAGTATAAATGATGGGGTTTATCGAGTTTTCATTTTTTAAATATTGGCAAAAAACATGCGGTCGCGAACGTACGCAAAATAGAAGTCGGTTTTGGCTTAATCTAGTAAAATGCAAAAATCAGCGAATTGAGATGGAATATTCTAAAGCAATAACTTTACTATGAAAATGAATTAATGTAGCTTTCTATTGCGCCTATTCCCAAGAAAATATCTCCATTTGTTTTTTTTTAATTGAATTAAGTACCGGTCGCGAACGTACGGGTCGCGAACGTACGATTTTTCCATGCTACTTTAGGTGATATTTTTTTGGGTTTACATCTACTTTTTTTATGAATAACTTCATATTTCCTTTATATTAGATTACGGTAAAGAGATTTGGTAGAAAAAGTGCAAACATATCATATGTTTTCATTGCGAAATAATTAAATATAAAAATGCCTTTAAAAGTAGCTAAAAGTGAAGAAATTACAGTTTTTTTAGTTTTTAGGCCAAATTCCTAATAGATATGGTATGATAAGATTTTCATTTTCGGGCCTGGTTGACCATTTGCCGGATATGCCCATATATATTTTATATAATATAAATACATATATTGTTATATTAAAATCAACAGAATCAACATCTTGTTTGGAGTACAAATAAAACTTATATCTTAAGTGAGTAAAATAATATTTGAAATTGAAAAACCTTTTCTCTGAAGTACATATATAAATAGTAGGCTTATAAATGTACTATTATTTGATAAATATCAAGTCTTACATTAAGCATTATTATTAAATATTATTTTAAGAATATCAAGGCTTAGTTTGAACAGCCTCAGCAACTACTATAACAATAAATAAATATTCATATTTGATTCTATTTACTTATACAAATTATTTCCGAACTTTACTAAGGAGATGTCTCAAGTTTCGTACCGATAGGTTTCCCTTTTTTCACTCCAAATGAAAAAAACATCGTGCCTAGAGTACTAATAAAACTTAAATCTTAACTTAAAAAACCTTTTCTCTAAAGTATATGTATAGTAGGCTTATAAATATTCTATTATTTTATCAATATCAAGTCTCAAATTAAGCAGCCTCAGCAACTACTATTACACTAAATAAAGATTAATTTTTGTTTTATTTACTTATACAAATTATTTCCCAACTTTACTAAGGAGATGTCTCAAGTTTCGTACCGATAGGTTTCCCTTTTTCCACTCCATTCACATCATCAGTTGCACATTGAAGGAGCTGCAACTATTCAAGTCAAGTACTTATGCTATGCAATTAAAAAACTCCACTGAATAGCATAAGACTTCATACGGAACTAGAGTTTACACGGCTCTAATTAGAAGCATTATTCAATTGACACAAAAACATGGAACAAGTGCGCTGCTTGTACGTATGTATCTAACAGATACACTGTGTATCTCTACCCATCCATCTGAGATACAAAACAAAACGACGCCAACTGGGTAGGAAATAGAAAATCTGTGACAACGCGCGTCGTGATGCAAGTGAAAGTCCTCTAAGGCAAAAGCAACAACAACTAAGCCGGAGACTCAACACACACACTCACACACACACACACACACACACAGAGTGAAAATTGTGTGCGATATGCAGGAAGCCAGACAGACATAGCGACACCCATAACCCACTCCAAACAGTCTCTCCACTCCTTTTTCTCCTCCCTTCTCCCCCCGCTTCGTGCTGCTATTCTAAACATCAAGTGGGTGGTTTGGCTCTCGTTTTAGAGCCCGTTCGTTGGCCTTGCCACGAGTGAGCTAGCAGTTAGTTGGAGCTGCAACTGTCAATGCAAACAGTTAAATTGCTCTCGTATATAGTATGATAACACACAACATCCTGGTAGCCTACAGATAGACCCTTCCTTTGGGGAATGGGTAAAAAACGACGCATATTTCGAAATGCTTTTGAAGTTGCCAAAAAGTCAGCGCAAATGAGTTGACAAACACGTGTTGGCACAAAGGTAAGAGTAGACCCCGTTCTCCCTTCAACCTCCACTTCATTTCTGCTTTTTCCTCTTTGCAATTAACCAGCACCAACATTAAAGAGATGTAGATGCAAAGGGAATAAAAAACTAATTGCTTTTCAAATTAGTTGCATGTGAAGATAAAGCGAAAATGTTGGATACACCACATAGGGGCTGATTAACCCTTAAGCCAAGTTACCTCTATACAGTATCAAATATTTCTATGCTAATTGTTAGCTAGATAGTTAGCTCGATAGATAAATAAGTTGAGTATGAATAAATATATATGGATATAGTATTCTGATAGGTAACAGAACAATTAAGAGATAGATGAATGAATAAATAGATAGAAAGAAAAACGAATGGATAGATACATATATCAACATTGAGAAAGATCGATAGTTCGATAAATATATCGGCAATTAAACAGATTACGAGATTAAAAGATAGTTGATTGACAAATAGATATCTATCTATACACAGATATAACATAAACATTCAAATGCGCAGATTGAAAGACAGATAAATACAGTGATCCGAATATCGATACAGAGTCAGAAAAATCGATAACGATAAAATTGAGAGCTAAAAAAGTAAGATAAGATAATTAGAAATAGCAGTAAAATTTACCTTTTTGACCTAAGTGAACTAAGGATTTCTCCCTAGCTACCGCACAACCTCACCTAACCTAGAAATAGCAGACAAATTCGGTTGCCCATACGATTACCCACATCTATTCCAAAATATGACAGTTATTTATTATCGATATAAGATAATTTATACTACGGCAATACAGTGTTTGCAGATATTACTATATATTTATAATTTATTTAAATACTCAATTATCTTTAAATATCATAATATTCTCCCCATCGCACTTTTATTCGTCTATTTCAGTCCAAGATCGGCCAGCCAATCAGCAGAGAAACCTTCAACACACCTTAAGAAGAAAAAAAAACCCATGTTGTAATGTTTTCTGATGTTATAGACAAAAAACTAAAGTAAGTTAACTCTCTCTCCCCCCTCCTTGCCCCTTTCCATTACGCATTTCGTTTCGGCCGTGGGTAATGATATGTCACGTTTGCTTTGGACTCGACTTCATTTTCTAGTTCTGCATTCAATGACACTGCAAAAAATTAAAGAAAAACTCCAAAAAAGAGAAGAAAACTGAAAATTGCGCAGCAGCTGCAATAAAATTAACGAAATGACATGGAAAAAAGAGAGCACAAAAAAGGGAAAAGTGCAAAAAGTGTGCAATTTCTGTGCGGTTCGTTGGATGCGTCGTTTTTTTTTTCGTTTTTTATTTCTCTAGTGGGTGGAGATGGTTTTTTGCAATGCAATGTGCTGCAGCTGCTGTTGCCAAGTGCGCACGCAGCGGAAATAAAAAAGACACGGAAAAAAGCAAACAGGAATAAAACCATGTAAATTAAAAGTTGTCATTAATGACATGGCTCACACGTACGCAAGCCCTACAAGAGCCATGGCTCATCTACTACCTCAATAGCTGATAAGATACAACTGAAATACAACAAGGTTTATTGCAAGATAGAAATAGCACAAAATGTAGATGGATCTAAAGTGTTTATACGCGATATAAAACCAAATTATTAAGCACAAAGATAAACAACAAATTGCTATGAAAATTGCTATAAAAACTCTTTTTATTATAATATAATTTATGGGCCAATGATACCTTCTAAAAAACTACAAATACATACTATATACACTTTCTTCTCATAAGTGAACTAAGTACATCAGATTTTATTTTATTATCATTCTTGTTATTATCTTAAAGTTTCTCGATTTAAGAACATCTTTGATTTATAGTTTTTTTTAATTTTTTAATATTTACTTGAGCTTCCTAAGTGATTAAAATAACCTAAAAATGTATGTAAATATACTTAAAATTATAAAATAAATTTCCAATAAATTAATTTATATTTAAATAAAATTTATAAAGTGCAAATAATGAAATAAATTAACCTTTATTTAATTACATTTAAATTATATTGTCTTTAAGAGTTATTGTAATTTTACTCATAAATAAAATTAAATATAATATTATTATAAATATTCAATAATTAATATAATTTAATTTATTAAGTAGTTAACTTATTATTATGTAGTTCATAATAAATTAGTAATTAATAGTAATACTAATTAACAAATATTTAATTTTTTTTATAAGTAAATTTATAATTTCTAAAGTCATACAGAGCAAAGTCACACAGTACTTAGTGGGTGCTGCTATGCACTACACATACACGCACACACATACTTGCTGGCAGATAAACACACATGCATTCACACACACACACAAGCTCCAACACACACGCATTTATAGAGAAATATAATTGCGTTCGCTCTGAGCAACAGCCAAGGGATAGAGAGGGGGGTAGCAGCCCATTTCAAATTGCAGCTACTTGCAAATGCATAAGGGGGAGGGTGGGAGGCAGTGGGCTGAGCTGACTGCAGACAGCCAGTCTCTTTCACACACACACATACACACACACTCGCAGGCATACTCATATGCAGATGCTCGTCCACACTCGACTCTCGGTAATGTCAAAAGGATGCTGAATGACCAACCCCTGCCCAGCCTCTGCCACTACGCCACTGTCAGAGCTGCTGCTGCTGCCATTTGCTGTTAAAAATGTGTGGCGTCAACTGTACTTTTCTGTACACACACACACACACACACTCGCATACACACACGCAATTCATTTGAGGCTTCGCGCACATTTTTATATACGAAATTTTATTTCAATTCATTTAAAATATGTGTAATGCTTCCTTTTTTATGTTTCGCTGCGGGAAAGGGGCAAGGGGCAGCAGCTCATCCTTTCGACTTTTGTGCTTCGATTTTCAATTGCCAGCCACAGCCTACGCCCCCACCCCCTCCCCCCTCCCCACTTCATTGACCAAGCATGCCCATTGGCATTTTATACTTTCATCCAGCGAAAAAAACAACAAATGGGGAATTCTGTGGGGTTTTTGCCTGGAGCTGAGTGTTGCCAGGGCTGGGTGGCATTTGCGGCCCTGGTCTCTCGCCTCTCGCCTCTCGCTCTTTATCTCTTTCTCGCGCATTCCATCTCCTTTTGGGTGTCCGCGCAATTTTTTCAATAATTAATTTTTTGCGCGTAAATGCAATTTGCATGTAGATGAGCAAACTCCCACACACACACACACACACTAACACACACTCATGCATGTATATAGCAGCATTTATATAATGCCCGAGCGCATGGATAACGGCATATTTTTTATTGCATGCTTTTTGGCGCGCATTCTTGCCGTCTCTTTCACACCATGCGTTGACCAATTACTCCGTCCCTTTCGCCGCACTTTTCATGTTTTATGTCAGACTGTACTTTTTTTTATTGCCCCGAGCCAGAGCTCTACATGTGTAATTATGTGAAGTGTTGCTCGAATGCTGGGGAGGGGAATTGTATCAGAATATTTGCATTCTGAAAACGAAACTAACAAATATATACAAATATAGCATATACATATATACCTATGTATGTGTTCGATTAAGTAAATAGCATACAAGTGTGTAACTAACGCAAAAACAAGGCAGAGAATTTAGCAAGAATACTTATCATTTGAATAAACTATAAATTCAAGAAGAATTTTTTACAGATTTTTTGACATGAACATATTGAGAATTTATATAAAAAATATCTTTATACAATTTGAAACTATAATTAAGTTTTATAAAAAAATTATATATTTTTTTATTGATTAAAATTAAAATTAATAACACATTACCAAGAAATTTAATTTAAATTAATCTTACTTAAAAATTTTAATTAAATTTACTGTAAAACATATGTAATTGAAGCCGTGGAGGGATTCATAATTAAATTTAAATAAAGTAAAAAAGTTTAAACTAATAGGAAAATAAGTATATAGTGGTTATACATACTTTAGAAATTTTACTCAAAATTTTTGAAGACAGAAAGTCAGAGTTTTAAAGAGGAAAAAAAGTTTTAAGCATGGAGTGATTTGTTCCAAAATATTCAGGCCTGTTCCCATTTTCGAATTCGTTCAATCGATTTACTTTTTGAAAAAAATGGAGTTCCAAATTACAATTTATCGTTTTCGATTAGCTTCATATTTGGTCCATTTCGAAATAGATTAACTTCGTGGATCATCGAATATTATATGGATATTAGGATCATCGAATTTAGGAACCCCATTTTTTTCAAAACGTAAATCGATTGAACGAATTCGAAAATGGGAACAGGCCTGGTTTTATTTTGTACCCAGTATATTATACATAATACTTAATATTAGAATAGACTGCACTGGACGGATTAAAGATAACTGTTGAAAATCTCGAGGTTTTGTTTTTGCTTTTTACGTTCTTCAAGCTTAAAACATTCTTAGAAAAAGAAATTCAATCTTATTTTAAAAATGCATAACACGACAAATATTTACAAAATTTAATCTGATATAAGTATGCAAAATATTTATAAGAAATTTCCTTACTTCAGATTCAAAATTTTGGTAAATTATTACTTCGTTTTAATTATGTTAACGAAATGGTCTGAGCTGCTTCTACCGATCAGTATTTAGAGCTCTCTGATACTGGACGACTCTACGCTATCACCTACTAATGGAAAATTGTAAGATCCAATTAGAAGAACTTATTTATTGAAGAAAAACCTTCTTGTTTTAAGAATAACTTGACATAATTCAGATATGTGTTTTCAAGTACCAAACTTATCGAATTCTAGACTGACATTGTTTATGTTGTACTATAATAAAACCAACTTGACTTTGATATAGTTTATCGACACAAAGACATTTATATTATTGAAGACATTTATATTATTGGAGAGTACGGAACAATGGAATGCCAAAAGAACTAAAAACTTTACTTAATTTATTTGCTTACTTACCAAAAATGTTTTGCCAAAAGGTTAGCTGGTATTTTTGACAGAATATTGGATA
Organism: Liodrosophila aerea; assembly: GCA_035045005.1. NCBI lineage: Eukaryota > Metazoa > Arthropoda > Insecta > Diptera > Drosophilidae > Liodrosophila > Liodrosophila aerea. The sequence goes on from JAWNNL010000509.1 coordinate 61,158, forward strand.
TCCGAGAGCGGTATTTAGTTAAAAGAATGTTGCTTTTGGGCCCAAAAACTGTTTGTCTCGATGTTAGATTTTTTGTGAATCTCAAATATACTTTTAGTTCTGCTCTTGTTGTTTTTGTTGTTGTTGTTGTAGTGTAGTGTTATTTGTTTATCATAAAATGTAATATATAATTTATAATGTATAGCTTAAAACGTTTTGTTTTTAGTGATTTTTTTGTGAGTTTTGTTTTAGATCTTTATCTGAATTGAGTTTTCTTTTTGCACTACGAATAATTATTTAATTTTTTACGTACGAAATAGTAATTTTCTTTTGCTTTTTAGGTTGTGAAATTGGTTTTTACATTTTTGTTAAATATTTTTTTTTGGTTTGCCACGATATGAATACTTTGCCTTTAGCTTAATTTTTTTTGTTTTAATATAGTATATTATATATGTACTTGGAGTGATATATAGATAATTCGCAATGTTTGTCCAACTGACTGGTGCCAAAAACACACACGCTTTTCACGCGCTTTTCACACGCTTTTCCGGCGTGAAAAGTTTATTCCAGGGGATTTGCTTTGTCCAACTTTTTGCTCGTTTCGAATTGAACAGCTTTCCGTTTGCTTTTCGATTTTTCTCATCAAAGTTTGAAAATTGTTTATAGCTTTTCGATCCAAAACTTGTGATCAGAACATTTTCTCACTTTTTGTTTAGTTCTTCGTTCCTCTTCTTTTTGCTTTCGACCGCTTTTTGTTTTCGAACAAACGTAAATTTAAAGACGAAAATTGAAACCGTAACACAAAAGGTTCAAATTTATTTGTTTTGTTTTTTATGCTTTTTTTTATTTTCAACGACAAAAATTGTTTCTTTATATACTTTTGCTTATGCTTTTATTACGCTCTTTCGTTTTAGTTAGACACAAATAAATTTAACAAATTTTGGCTATTTCGATTTTGTTTTGGCTTTTAGAACTTTTTTGGAGTTTTCTTTTGTTTTGATTTTGTCACTTTTGCTGCTGCTGCTTCTGTTATCGGTTATCGGTTATCGTTGCTATTTTCTATTTAGTTGTTGTAGTTATCTGCTGCTGCTGTTGTTGTTGTTGTTGTTCTTGTAGTTGTTGCTGTTTTGTTTATCCTATTGCGGTGTTATCGGTAGATCGGCTGATAGGTTTATCGGTTTATCGGCTTACGGGGCTGGGCTTCTTCTGTCTGTATTGAGTGTGGGTGTGTGTGTGTGTATTTTCTTCTGTTGTTTTGGTTTTCTTGTTGTTGTTTTAAGGCTATTTCGGTTTCGTTTCGATTTGTTGCTATTTCTTTGTTGCTTTGTTCAGTGTATTTTACTGTTATTGTTATTGTTGTTGTTGTTGTATATGGATTGATTGTTTTATTGGTTGTGTGGCTGTTTGGTTTTATCTATTTTACTGTTGTTGTGCTTTGATTCTTGTAGTTTTGATTTCTGTTTTGCTATTATGTACTTCGTTTACCGTTAGTTTTAGTTGCTTTTGTTTGCTCTCTATTATGGTTACAGTTTGGTAGCTATTATTATATTTCCTTTTACATTTATTATTATTTATTAGTATTTGTTGTTGCTTTTATTGTTGTCGGTTGGTTGTTGTTGTTGTTGTTGCAGTGGTTGTAGTTGTTGTGTTGTTGTTGTAGTAGTAGTTGTTGTTGTTGTTGTTGTATTCCAAATTTTGTTGTGAATTTTGTTTGTTAAATTTTGAGAAACTAACTAAAAATCACTTTTGGTTTTCGCTTAGAACTGAAAGTTAACTTTAATTTGTTGCTTCTTTTATTATGTTTAGTATTATTAACTATTTTCCTTTATTTGCTGTTATGTTGTCGAAGAATTTGTTGATTTTGTGTTTCGTTGGAAATAAGAATGTTTGAAATAAATGAAAAGAAAACTGATTGCACATAAGTTGTTTGTTATTATTACTCCGTTGTGTATTACATCTGGAATTGTTGTTATTGTTATTATTATTATTATGACTTGCCTCGATATTATGTTATTATTATTATTATTATTTAATTATTATTAGTTAATTAACAAAACAATATTTTAATAAGTATCAACAACGTTTTAACGTAATCTTTAAAAATGTTCCAAACAGTCAAAAAGCACCTGTGATAAAAGAGAAGAGAAGTGCAAGTGCAACGATTAGAGAGAGCGCATGAGTTACAGATGCCGTCGGCATTTGGCCGACGGCGAATTGGCCAATATCATTCATAATTATAATTCGATTATCCACATGGCTAAACAACTGTTCGATATCACAATCGCATGTTATCGTTATCGCTATCGATTTCATTCATGCCCAACACTTCCTGTTTGCCAAAATAAATCAAACACAAAACGCACACACACACACAGACACGTGACAGACACACTCTCACACACACATAGAACCGCAGACAATCGCTGCCCCCGCTCGGAACGAACCTAACCCCAGACAAACGAATTGTCTAAGCGCGTCGACAAGGAGAGAGCGAGAGAGCGCTGTGTCAGGACAACGAAGCACACAACAAAACGGAACAAAACAGCAGGCAGCGCATATGGAAATACGAAACTAAACAAACAGAAGGAACAAAACAAATTTCAAGTTCAAAACGCCGCTGGATGCTGCCAGCAGAGAGAAAGGAGTCAAACGCTGGCAACAACAACAACTAATTGACAAGCGAAACGTGTGAGGTGAAATCGGCAAAAGCATAGGGCAAAGGCAACCCAAAATAGTGATACAATCTAAACCGAAACCGAAACAAAAACAAATCAAAGCCACAGCATCGCGTCAGCGTTGGCAGCGACGTCGACTGCACGCTGCTCTGCGTCGCGTCGGCAGTGCACGACAGTTAGAAACAAAAGCAAAGGAAACAAAACGTACACATATGTCAAATACAAAAATATGAATCAAGAGTCGGATAAAAGCAAAACAAAGGCAACAGCAACAATACAAATGCATTCACTCACGCCCCTACACACACACACACACAAACAGATCAGAAAAGTTCAAATAATGTGCAAAAATTGTCGAAGCGCGACGATAGTCATAGTCAATACTCCCTTTGAATGATATGTATATGTACATACATACACACATGAGTGTATACAGTGCGTTTCATAATCATAAGACACTTAAATATAACTTATATTTGGTGATTAAACCTTTCTAAAAACCTTGTTTCATTATCATAAATAAGATGAAACATTTTATTGCACTTTTTTTATATTTATTATATTGTTCTAGACTTTTGAGAACCTCTACCAATCGGTTTGGCAAGAATCCTATTAATTTTATTGTAAATAAAATTCCAAAGTGTCTTATGATTATGAAACGCACTGTAGTACGTATGTTTGTACACACGGAATGTTTATGTATAGCGTGTTGTCATTAAATGGAAACTGTTTTTTATTTCGCATGTATTTGGCTATTTTTAGCACAATCACAATATGTTGCAAATTGTATGGCACGTTTTCACAGTGAAAGAAATCGCATTTAAATTGTTAATTAAAATGTAATAAGCATACAACTGTAAAATACGATTTGTAGGCCTTATAAGAATCCATTTGCATTTACTGCAGATAGTTTAATAAATGATTTGCTTCGTTTAAACTGTGAGCCACTGTAGTCAAAGTTATTCATCCCACGGCACGTTTTCATAGTGAAAGAAATCGCATTTACGGCAAAATCAACTGTTTAAAATTGTTAATTAAATTTTAATAAGCATACAACTGTAAAATACGATTGTAGGCCTAATAAGAATCCATTTGCACTTATTGCAGACAGTTTAATGAATGGTTTGCTTCGTTTAAACTGTGAGCCACTGTATTAAAAGTTATTCACATTTCCTTTTGTCACTTGGTTAGCACTTTAGTTTAACACATAATTTGTCTCTATTGCCCACAGTACTTCATATTCGGCGAAAGTTCATATTCCTCTGTTATTATTTTGCACAATTTACTTTTACAGTTTTTCGAGTTTCTCGTCTCTTACACACTTTACAGTTGTATTTTCTTCCACTATCATAAGTTGGAAACCAATTTCCAATATCCTCAACGGCAAAAGTGTCAAGTCCAAGCACAACTTTTTAATTTCTTTTTCGGCTACTTCTTCACACACACACATACACACGCTCACACACAGGCACACACAAGTGCCAGAAAAAACACTCTAAATTATAAGGGAAACGCGACGAAACGAAACAGAGACTAAAAGTGTAGTAAGTGTTCTCAAAGTGTTCCCAACTGAAGCTGAGATGTATCGGCATCTTGGCGAGAATGCAGGAGAAAAGGAAGGAATTGAAGGCACAAAGCGGACAAGATACACAGGGAATCAGATGAACTCAGAAAAATTGCTTTTAGCGCGAAAAACTTTTGATGATAATAATGCGCGACGCGCGCTGTACGAAACGCACCGAAAACGGCCAAAAAGATGAATATGTGCAAAAATCTTTTGCATACGCTCAAGAACCCCATGAGCGAGCCAACGAGCCAAGCCAAGCAGAGCCGCTAACGCTGGCAGCGGCAGCGACAGCGACGTTAACAACGACCGCAGCTGAGAGAGCAAAAGAAATGCAAAATATACTATGTGGAAAAAAAAGAGTAACCTGGCGGGGGTGTGTTGAGGGCGGCAACAACGACACCGACGACGGCAGCGAGACTTCGCAAGAGCTTTTTACAGACCGCAAAAACGAAACGAATTGAAACGAAGCGAACGCAAAAAGACGATGACGACTACTACCACGACGACGGCGACGGCGACGACGACGCTGGTGCTGCTGCAGAGGAACTCGGAGAGCCACAGCGTCAGCAGCACCAAGACTTATCGCTGTATGTGTGTGTGTGTGTGTGTGTGCGAGAGAGCGCAGACGAAGAAACAAAGCAAATAAAAAGAGACGATGAAAAAATTTGCAAAAAGCAGCTTGGAGCAGTGTGTGTGAGTGTGTGTGTGAGTGTGTGTGTCTGTATTGAGTGCATGAGTGTTTGGTGCTGGGATCTCTCTGTGCGTGCTTGTCGCGCGACTGCTGCTGCTGGCGTATGCGTCGCCGTAGACGTCGCGTGCCTTTGCTGTCAATTTGGAGTTGTTGTTGGTAGTTTGGGTGTCTCGATGGCCAGTGTAGTGAAGGGTTAACGTTAACAGTGCCACTGCACAGCGTCATGCATAAATATACGTACATACATACGAATGCGTGTATGTATGTTGTATGTGTGTATGTATGCAGTTGCGACAGGTCTGACGTCTGCTTCGCTCCTCTGTGTGTGTATCTTCGCGCTGTTTCTTTTGGCGTATCGCTGAGCGCGTGAAAGTGTTACGATTTGAAAATTGCCAAGCTTAGAACTGGGTAAATCTAGTGGGTGGTGGGAGGTGATTTTTACATATTTTGACTTGCCACGTGCTAAAGCGCTTTGCACACAACTGGATGAACTGTCTAATAAGTGTGAGACGAGACAAGAGTTCTGTATCTGAATAGGTTTGTTGATAGTTTATCGAAACATTATCGATAAATTAATATTTTATATCTATTTCGTATGCATAGAGCTATGTTATTTATGTTATACATTTAGGTTTCTTATATTGTAAATTGTATGTATAACCTTTACAGTTCACTTCTTGGCTTCTCTATCTCTTGTCCTCTCTCAACTTGATTTACTTTATCACTTTGTTTATAAATAAAAGTGCACATTTGTTTTTATACTGATAATCGCAGAGCCTACTTATAGTCGTACTTATCGAAGCCCCATATGATTCCAGTTGTACAAACAAACAAGGGGCCCTATGCGACTTGAGTAAGTCCCTCCTGCTCTTCTAGTGTTGATAAGCCTATTGTTAAGCACAGCATATAATACATTCTTATTGAGGAAAATGCGTATAGTAGAGGAAAGGAGAAGAAGAAAGGAAGTTTTTACCAAGGCGGACTACTATGATTTTGTAAAATATCTGTAATATCATAATACTATAATCTTGAATTTGCCATTCACACAAAATGGAAGTTAAATTTTAAACTTACCACTCACACAAATAACTAACGAACATATGTATGTATGAACTCAAGTAATGCAAATTGATCTACTATGTATTAAAATTAAATTTCGGGTCTGTGCCGCAGAACATGAGACCTCCTTAGTTTATACATAGAATGGATTCCGCAAGTTTGACAACTTTCTCTAGTCTACTTAGTCCAAGCGTAATGTAAAATCGTTTTCTATAAAAAAAGTATCAACTATTTCAAAATTATATCCAATCAGTATACCCAGACAATTGTCATTTAGTAGGGCCCAAGTGGAATCGGTGTAGAATTTCAAATTGATTTTTGAGCTGAAGCACTTCAATCTATCGCAATGGATGAATTGAATTCTGCACAAGATGCTTTGAGCAGTTTTACATTAGCTCGCTTGAAACTCCAGAGTGTAGTGGGTCGTCATGATATAATCGAGTCCATACTGGTGGATATCAAGCAGCGCGTGGAGCCCATACTGTTCTCACTGTATACACGCGAAGAGAAGGACGCTTTTCTGACCAAAATCAAGAGGGAGGAAGATATGAAAATGGGGATTTTTGATGGGGAGGACGGTTACTTAAGCCTGAAGAGGTCCTGCATGTCCGTGAAATCGGCCTATGCAAGGGTGAAGAAGCCACAGATCAAGCAACTACTGCAAGATCACATTATTCAGATGAATGAGCTGGATTTGTTGGGTGAAGTGACTTTTGCCAAAGAGGGAGAGTCGAAACGTAAACTGGAAACGCAGACAGCGGAAAGTAATGAAAACGAGGGCAAAGGCGATTGGAAGAAGGTGCTGACTGACTTGAATGATTGGTGCAAGGAAGTAGACACAGATTTTACAGCTGATGTAAACGATTTAAAATAAATAAAAGCTAAACAAGCGAAAATAGTATTCTAAGCTATGAAGTGTGGCAACAGCGCCAAGCATTTGGCGCCAACGTTAGCAGCAGCAGCAGCAGAGAGCGAATAGATGCGCGAAATGCACACACAAAAACATTTGCCGGCTGTTTAGTTTTTGTATGCCGGTACGTACACAAAAAAACCCCAACGAAAAGTGGCAACAAAGCCCAAGCAAAGCTCTCCCACTCATGCTCTTGCGCGCGCTCTCTGCCGGCGGCGCCGTCGCTGCCGTCGCTGCTGCTACAGCTGTCGCTCTCGTTTGTCAGGCAGAGAAACTTTTTGCGCAAATAGACGACACCAGAAATAGATGCAAAGCAAAAACAACTACACCCACACACACACACACACGCACCAGCATAGAAGAAGCAGAGTGGAGAGTAATGCAAATAAAAGACTGCTTCAAATAGTTAAGAAGGGTGTATGTATGTATGTGTGTATGTAGTGGAAACTTTTGTTGTTTTTTTGTTTGCGTGCATTGGCATTTGTGTGTTTGTTTTGTGTTGTTGTTCTTGTTGTTGCTGTGCCTTGCGCTCTTCTCGAGCGATTACCTCTTGGCCTCGGCATTCAAAAAAGCGTCTCAAAGAGAACACTTTTAATTGTGTGTTGCTTTTGCTTTGTTCCTTATCGCAATTGTTTTGCGTGGTATAGGTTAAGAACGAGCTTTAATGCAACACACACACACTCACTCACACATACATCCTATACATATTTGTCTTATCAAACTTTTAGCGCCTAACACAATTCTCCTGCTTTATTCACGTTTTTCTTGTGCGAAATAACGAAAAATAAAAATAATTTTAGGTCGCTTTAAGAGCTTGCAACAAAAGCAAAAAGGAATTAATAAAAGCCGGTTTTATTTTGTTATCTCTGCCAATATGCGTGTATATGTGGGTGAGCTTTATTGTGCGAGTGTGTGTGTGTGCCGGTTAGAGAGCTTTACGCTTTGTGTTTGTGTAGCTTCGATCCGGTTTTATTGTTGTTTCTTTTCTTTTTTGTTTATTGCGCTGCTGACTTTGGCTATGCAAATTTTGCGAGCCCAGACAACAACAACAACACGCCTGCGGGGGGAGCGTAGTCAAGTGGCAGTGTGGCAGTGGGGGCGGGTGAACGGGTGGATGGGGGCTATCAACATATGCTCGCATTGTGCGTTGTGTGTGTGAGTGTGAGTGGCAGACAGACAAAGCCGAAAGAACAACAGCAGAGAAATGGAACAGCAATAAATATGAATTAGCCAAAAGGTTTTTCGTTTTTTCCTTCTCCTTCTTCTTCTTTTTGCATTTGCATCTAGACATGGGGATTCCCTAATGGCCTTCGATATGCGCATTATAAATTAAAGGAATTATACATCTACATACATCATATTATACAGATACAAACATACATACATATGTACATACATACAGTTATTTACATTATGCTAATTATTCAGTTTGAGTTAGCAGAGCGAAGAGTTATTTGCCAGTTTAAGGGCCTAAATTTCAGTTAGGGGCAGTTAATTAAATTAACTAAATAAATCTATTTATTTTACAGGGTGTCAGATCGAAAATGATGTTAAAAAAATAATGTTAAATTTTAAGAATATTATTAGAAAAAGAAAATGCTAAATTCGAACTTCAAATTACTTCAAGAAATTAAAATTAAATTAATATTAATATAATATAATATTTCAAAAATACTTTTAGTAAAATAAAATGTCAAAACTAGCTTAATTTTGATGCCAAATTACTTACAATTTTATAATAAGGATAAATTAGAAATATAAAAAAGAAAGAAAATTGTCAATATTACACATTTTAGTAAAAGATAATTTAATAAAACCTTTTTAATTTAAAATTTAAACTATTTAAGGCTAAAAAGTGGTATTTGTCTTAGATCTCCACATAATTAAATTAACTAAATAAATTAAAATTAATTTTAAAGGTAAGGTATTTAAGTTCTCATTTCGAATTATTTATAGATAAGGATCTGATATTTTTTAAAATGTAATCTCTCTAAGTAAATTAAAATTAATTTTAAAGGAAAGGTATTTAATTTCTTATTTCAAATTATTTATAGATAAGTCTCTATTATTTTGTAAAATGTAATCTCTATAAATTTTGGAGTTAAGTTGTCATATTTTTTCCATTAATTACATATGTATGTACATATGTATGTATTTGCTTTATTATTTTTAATTGACATAAAAGTCATGTTATTTATATTGCTGTCATTTCGGTGTGTTTATAGAACAGTTTTCAGTTTCCGAATTTGTATATTTTCTGATCAATTTCCATATTTAAAAGTCGAGTATTTTTTATTTATCATCAAAGAAATAAGCAAATGGGCCAGCGGCTAAAGTCAGTCGCACAAAGAGCCATTAACAGCATGTACTACAATATGGCAAGTATATAAGGCGCACACACACACACATATGTATGTATGTACATAGATGTATGTATGAATGTACATATGTGGAATACGTTTACCATAATTGTAATTTGCTCTGAAAGGGCTTTTAATTTAATGTTACACACACGTGAACACGTGAATTGCATAAAGCTGTTAGCAGGAGCGAAGGGGGGGCAGTGATGGTGGGAGGGGGAGGCTGACAGCTTTTGGGCATTTAGCCTGAACCACACCACACACACACACACACTGACCCCCACTCACACCCACTGCCGCATACGCAGACAGCGGCATATGCAGATAACGGTAAATAGCTCTATGTATGTACATGTGTGTGTGTGTGTGTGTACACCTATGTAAAGTCCGAGCGCTTTGGGTTGTTGTTGCTGTTGCTTAATTTACAGCCTTATGTCACTTTGGTGCATTATACTTTTTCATTATCGCGCAGCAGCACCCGAAATGCGCGACAGGGAGAGCGCTACACAGAGTGAGAGCGAGAGCGAGAGGAGAGAGGGCGTGCGCACTCGCTCTCTGTCTGGCATGCGTTGTACACATGCGGCTGTCTCTCTTTTGTGGCCAGCAGCAGCAACAACAACAGCAACAGCAGCGACAAACATCAAAGGGAAATGAGTTTTCATTTAACGCACACAAAAGCGGAAATGAATCGAAATAAATAAATACACACACACACACACACGCACACACTCACATGCACATATGCACCTGTAGACCCCACAGAACACAAACTGACCCCACACAAACTGAACCCACTCGAACTGACCCCACCAACACCCAACTCACCTACTTACGCCCAACTCACCACACACATGCATACGCTCGCTCTGTCCCTCCCCACCCGCTGCGCTGTCAGCTGCAGCATCCGTGCGAGAGAGCGACCAAAAGCTCATGCGCATTGTGCAGCGCGGGAGCCGGAGCGGGAAAGGGCGAGTGCGGGCCAGTCAGTCAGCCAGCTAGCTAGCTCGCTCACACACAGCTGGTGCATTCAACCCGGCAGAACAGTAGCAGCAGCAGCCGCTGTCGCTTTCGCAGTCGCCGTCGCCGTTGCCGTCGCCGTCGCAGCAGCAGCACCTTGCTTGCCCTTTTTGGCATCAGGCAACGCGTTTCGTCATTTTCGCTGTGCTGCATTTCGGTGCCTTTCTTTGCACTTTGCTTCTTTTCTGCCGGTAGCATGTTGTTTGTTGTTTACTTTTGTTGTTTTGCTTTTCTTGCGCCCCTCACCGCCCCATACCCTCACACTCCGACCACAAGTTCAGCTATTTGCTGTGTTTCGCTTTGGCCCTTATCAAGAGTTTTCGCTCTCTGCGTGTGTGTGTGTGTGTTTTCTAGTTGCCGCCTCGCCTGTTTCGCGTGGCGTTTTATGTTTTGTTTAGGTTTTTCGTTGCCGTTTTTACTTTGACTTTCATTCAAGACGAGTCTTCGCGTCGGAACCTCCCCGACCCCGCTCCTACGCGCTGACACACAAATACCGAAAACTCTCTTTGCGAGCGAAATAGATCAAAATATAGCTAACAAAACCGCCGCCGTCGGGCTCGTTTAGAATACAAACACACACACTCGCACACACACACACACAGGCGTAACCAGAGTGAAACAGTTTTCTAATGAATATTAAAGCGCAGGAAATATATTGAAAATATATGTAGCATTTAATGCTTAGAATTCTAAAATACATACATATATAATAAAATAATTATAGGTGACAGTTAATAATAACAAAATAATAATTAATTAAAATAAATTGAATACCTACATAATTAAACTGAAATGAATGAATGAAATGGTTAGACAAGTGAGCTTTAGTATGAGCATGACATTATAATAAAATATATAATTAAATATAGTAATTATAGATTAGAATAATCAGGACTGTTCCCATTTTCGAATTCGTTCAATCGAATTACGTTTTGAAAAAATGGGCTTTCTAAATTAGATGTATCGTTTTCAAGAAATGAAAATGTTTATTGTACTTACACACAAAGCTAATCCGTTTCGAAATGGACCAAATATGAATCTAATCGAAAACGATGAATTGAAATTTTGAACCCCATTTTTTTCAAAAAGTAAACTGATTGATCGAATTTGAAAATGGGAACAGGCCTGAATAATAGTAAAATAAATAATAACAATAAAATAAATCTTTTTTTTAACTATGTAAATTTATTTATACAGCTTGAGTTCGAAAGAGTGAACAAATATTGGTTATATCGTACATAACTTTTATGTAATTATATTAAAGTACAGAAAATTATTATTACTCAATTCACAATAAAAAAAACGATGTTAAGAACAAATTCTAAATTTTAAAAAATTTGTAAAGAAAGGAATATTTTTAATTTAATAATATACCAATTATTTAATTTTTTATGTATGAAGATAATGTTAAGAATTATTTTTGAAACTTGATTCTAGCAATACGAATTATATATATTATATGTAGGTAACATATATTTAGTTTTTTTATATATTAAATTTAGGTATAGTTAACAAATGACATTTTTAAAAGGAAACTTTAGGCCACTAGTAACTTTTTGCTGGCGCCATCTAGTGAGATGGTCATAGTTAAATATGCAGTTAGATATACAAAGGGTATCTTATTGATGAGTGCACTCGACTATAGGTCTAGTTTGACGGTATTTTCATTGATAATATTCTCGTATTACAGTTTATACTCCGAAATGGTTAAGCACTATGTAGAAGTTATGTTGAACGGATTTAACAGCACTATGTAAACGTATATTTTACTGTGGTAAAAGAATTTTATATTTTATTCAATATAAAATCATATTTTATGCGATGAAACACTTTGTTTTTGAATCGGGATTAGTTTTATTAAAGGTTATCCGTAATAAAAGATACTTCAGTCCCAAGTTGGTTAACAATTCTGTTAACAGTTCCGGCTTAACAGTATAATCTTTCTGTTATTAACATAAATTCAGAAACGCGAATCAAGGTTATTAAAAACCGTTTCTTGAATAAATAAACTTTATTTAGAAGTGATTAATAATTGAAATACTCTCAACAACGAAGCATAAAAAATTGTCCATACCATTTGCTAAACTTTATGCACGTATTAGATGCTTGGGCACATTCTGTTAACAGTGGCGGCTTAACAGTATACTTTTTCTGTTATTAACATAAATAGATATTTCAGTCACAAGTTAGTTAGCAATTCTGTTAACAGTGGCGGCTTAACAGCATAATCTTTCTGTTATTAACATAAATTCACAAAACGCGAATAAAAAGTTTTTAAAAACAATTTCTAAAATAAATTTACTTTATTTTGAAGATTAATAATTGAAATACTCTCAACAATGAAGCATAAACAAGTGTCCATACCATTTGCTAAACTTAATGCACGTATTAGATGCTTGGGCACATATCTAATTTTTGTTGGATTTTCGTTTCATTTTTATAATTTCCTGTTTTATGTTTTGTATCAAATTTGATGCGAAAAGAACCGAACAAATTTTTGGTTTGTTTCGAACGCGAGTGCGGAGTTTTCTAAACTAATTTTGGTTAATCAGTTGGCGCGTAGTTAAAGCCCAACAAGCACAACAAAAAAGGGCCCAAAGCAAACCAAAAAGGAAAAAAAAAAACGAGCAAACCACAAAATAGCTGGCAAACAAAAACGACGACGACGTCGACGTCAGCGTAATAGGAGGAAATAGAGTGGGAATTCAATAGGGTGTATCCTGCGGGGGGTGGGGCAGGGGCTTGTGCCGGGATTGTCAGCACTGTTTGAGTTTTAGGTTCAACCCTAATTAGGGGTGGCACACACACACACACACACACACGCTCATACACAGAGAGTTGGGCTGAGCTGTCAATGTATTAGATTCGCAATTTTTTCTGGTTAGACACGGCGTATGCGTAATATTTTGTTCCCACATTTCCACAGTTCACTCACTTTTCACGTCGGTGATGAGAATTTTCGGCTGCATCTGTTAGTATTAGTATTACAAAAATAAAATTAAAAAACTTATGCGACTAAACCGAAAAATTTTGAATGTGTGTTGCTGTTGACAAAGCATTTTCGAAACTGAATTTTTCGCATTATAACGACACGATGAGATGCATTGCAACAAAATGCAAACCAAATATGCAACAACAACAACAACTACACGCATTCCCTGGCCAACAAAAAACTCATTATGCGTCGCGACTACGACGACGACGACGGCTGCTGCAAACCGCAAAAAGTGGGTGGTCCTAGCGGCAGGCCTTGCCTCCCGAGGGGGGGGGGGGACGGACAGAGCAGTTTCGGCTGTCAATAATTAGCAGCCCTATTAATGCAACTCCCCCCGCTGCTACATCAAGTGTAAATAAAAACAAAAACAACTCCCGTTGCTGTAATTTTCACGCACACGCAACGCGCGTGGATTGAAAATTTATTTCAGTTTTTATTCCGTTTTTGGCATACCCTAACAAAAGGCTGCTCCAATTCAGGCACCAAGCAGAGGAGCAAAAATTGAATACTCCAATAAGGTAAATTTCATTTAAGCACGGGTTTTACTTTTCGATTAAAATTATATATAATTATATATACATACATACATATATAAATTATAAATTATATGTAATTTCACTACTATATCTACTTCTGTTATAAATTCTAACTGAGAACTGCTGAGGTATTCAAATATTATTCCTACTTCAAGTGTATGTAGTTATTAGTAATTATTTCTTTCTTTCAGTGCCCAGACTTTTCACTTGAAACTTTAACTGTTCAAATAATAATATATTTATAATTATAAATTTTAACCTACATTAATTTAATTTAATAATAAGTCAATTGCTTTTAGTAGAAATTAAAGAAATAAATTAAAATAAATTAAAATAATGTCAATATTTTAAGTATTAAGTATAATTATATATACTATTTTATGTCTTTTCGGTTTGTTTCAATCAAATCGTTTACAAGTTAATCACTTTATGTCGTTAGTTTTTTAGTATACAGCATAAATTCAAATTTAGTGTTTACAAATATTCACTTTTAAAGGTCTTTAGAAAATAAATCAATGAAGCAAAGTCAACAATTTTTTCATTTATTTAAAATTAAAATTAATTGTAACAAATAATCATAATTTTAAAAATTAATATTAATTTTTAAAATAATTACAAATTTAAAACGAAAACAAGCCAAGTGAACTGATTTCTGCATCTTTTGATTATCTTACATTCTTCTCATCGATACATAGCAATGTCTCAGTATTTAAGTTAATTCAAATCATTAATAAGAATTAATTGGTACTAAATTTAGATAAATGTTGCTTACTTCATATGTACTAGATTTCCCAGGCTAATATAATATAACCCCTCAGACCTGATTGCACGTTTAAATGGTCATAGAATTTTCTCTTTTTTTACAATTAATTAGGACTAATTCCATTTCCATAAAAATTTATATTACTATCCTGGTTCTTAATCTGAGATTCTTTCCTAAATATTTTCTATATCGTCTATAATTCAATTCTACTGTGTTCTATTCTATCCCAATCAAATTTATGTCATATCGGTATTCGCTAGTACATTTTCTTTAGGGTATAGCATAGTCGCCAAAGTTCGCCGATTGCTCTCTTTTTTTCCTCTTGTTAATTTATTCGATTATTTTGTTGTTGCAGCAGCATCATCAACATAATCAGCAGACGCAGCAACTGCATCAACATCAACAGCAGCAGCAGCAGCAACAACACATTAATGCAGTTCTCATTCCAGCTAACCCAGCCCTGGTATAAAATGCAGTTGCAACTGCAATTGCAACTCCTGCTTCGCGCATGCCTCACTCAATCGTTTGCAACAACAAACAACAGTTTTTTTTTTATCCTTTTTTAGATGCAACTTTTTTCATCCTGAACAGTAAAAAATGCATTTATGTTGTGTAGCACTTTTTTAACCGAAAATATCATTCACAGTTCAGCTCATTACTATGTTAGTCTGTTAAATGCCTATTTATAAAAATGAAAGAAATTTAATATTGAATTAAATTGTATATGTTTTTAAGTACTATATTATGATTAAACTATATTTTTATTACTTTAAAAGTATATATACGAAAATAATAATTATGATGTCTATTATTTTTTCTTCATTAAAAAGCAGATACATTTTGAATGATAAATAACATTTAGGTCAGTTAACTTAAATTCTTTTTATTAAATGTTTGTTATAAGAATTTTCTAAAAATAGAACGGCATTTGTTAAGCATTTTAAAATATAAAAAGTTGATTGTTTTGCACTCAATCCCCTTTATACATTAAATAAAAAATAATATATAATAATTATAAAATAAAAAATTTAATTTAATTTAATTTATTGAAATAAAATAATATAATGTATATATAATAATAATTATAAAATATAAAACTTACTTTAATTTAATTTATTTAAATGTTTTCCTAACACTACCTCAAAAAGAATTCCCTGCTTAATCATTTATAGCTGATTTCACTCATTCATCTCGCCAGTCGCTCTGCTCTTTTGGCATAAAAAAGAAATTATAATACAATTTATTATTATATTTTTGTTATTTCTCTCCCAAACGGGCGACCAACCAAAATGCTTCCCACTGCGTCCCCCTTCTCCCACTTGTCACCTTCCTGAGGGTGAGCCAACCATACGCACGCATCGCCATCGCCATCGTCGTTGTTGTAATTTATTTATACTATTTTCCCTTTATGCATTTTTTTTCACTTATTTTGCACATTTTATTCGATTTTATTGTCATTTTGCGTACGCCATCCCACTGCCAGAATTTCATATAATGAACAGTATATAAATGCATGTAGGAAATGTACAGAAGTTCTGGATAAGAGTGAGCATCGCGGCGTATAATTTATGTGCGAATGAATAACGCATTTCATTTACATTAAATGACAATTATATCTTTGTTAGTAGTATAATTACTTTTTAGCATAATTTTCATTTAATTCTAATATTTTGTTTTATATAAAAGAGATTTACCACTAGTAAAGCTAATGCTTTTTCAATAAGTTACAGAATTGAAAAAATTTCAACTTTTTATTAGCATTTTTAGTTTGGGCGTTTGAGTACCGCTCCCTATAGAGATCTATTTTACTCTCTCCTAAGCCTAGGGTCCCTCTATCAATCCGATGTCTTGCACGAACTCGAGCACACTCCCAGTGCTCCAGGTTCGCTCCACTAGAAGGTAGTGATTCCCTAATCTTCGGTGTCTTCTGCAAGCTTTAGCTTCTACTTCGACTTCTACTTAGAAGAATGTAAATATAGCATATAGAAGTCTTTACCTCTTTCACCTACAAAAAAGTAGGGAAAGCTACAGTCGGACGCAACCGACAGTAGGAGACCCTGTACTTTAGTTTGCACTGGGCGTCGATAACAGCAGCAGCATATATGAACATACTCATATACACATACACATGCACTCATACATACACACATACACTTATACATTCAAATATACGCGCAAATACAAACAATATCCAATACTCATACAGACATTCATACTCACAATCAAAAATCACGCATACGCCCTAGTGGTCGCGTACACTATGGCTTCCCCCTTCCCCTGCCAAATGCCCAGTACAGAAAATTGTTTGTCCAATATCTCCGGTGTTTGTTATCCGATTGGACTGCAAATCGCACCAAACATTCAAAGCATCTAAAGCTTTTTTCATGCAAAAAAGGAAAACAGTGACTCTAAAACTGTATATGCTGGAAATATTTTTGCGAATTAGAGGGGGAGGGGGATGACTTTTCAAACATTTGAAATAAACTTGAGCTGCCTATGTAATACACGAACCTAACAAAAAAAAAATTAAGTGTCTAGCTCTTATAGTTTCCGAGATCTAGGTGTTCATACAGACAGACAGACGGACAGACAGACGGACAGACGGACAGGGCTATATCGACTCAGCTCGTCGTCCTGATCAAGAATATATATACTTTATGGGGTCTGCCACGCCTCCTTCTGCCTGTTACACACAAATGTCATTTGCACAAACTTAATGGACCCTTTTGTACTTTTTTAAAGTACAGGGTCTAAAAATATCATTACTGACCATGTCTAACTTCTTAAGGTGCCTTCTGAGGAGAAGTCCTTTGTAGATTCTTAGAGAGTTTTCGCCTAACTGCACAGAACAAAAAATCCGTTGTAAAATAGCCAAATTTAATCCGAAGCGGGATGGATAATTGGGTTAATTTCGGAAATTCTTGCATCAAGTATGAAAATACATATGTATGTACTCGACTGGAGTCTCTCTATACGTGCCTAAGAGTTTTTTTGATTTCTATGCACCTAAACTATTTGGCCATCATTAATTGCTACCTTCTTTCTTCTCTATGCGGAACAGTTCCCTAATCTAGTGATAATTCCCCAACCAAATACAAGTACATTATTGTTTTAAAGAGAATTATTTGGTTGAGGAAAAGTACCGAGAAATATTTCTAACTTACATTTCAAATCTCGTCAATAATATGCGTACATAAGTATATATTCAATTATACAGAAAGACAAGCAGAACTAAGTAGATGGACACACATTTCCTTAAACCTATTATACCCCGATTACAGCCTTTTGCAATGGTTGGCGGATATAAAAACAAAAACCCATAAGTACGCGGATAAATAATTCATTGAATTATCCAATCATCGTAAATATCCAAAGAAAAACGACAACAAATTTTAATGAGAGTTTATTTAATTAGCAATTCATGATGAATGGGGAAGCGTAAATGCGACAACGATACTTTATTATTATGTATTGTATTGCATAACAAAAGGCAACATTTTCATTGGCCAATTGCTCAATGGAGAATACATAAGGGACAACTCTGGCAATGCAGATTGGCCGATTGCCAAACAAATTCGCATTGCATTATCTAATATATAATGTAAAAAACATTATTACAGTAATTACGATGATATTTTGTATACCTTAATGGTAAAGTTAATTTTGCTACTTCTTTCTACCTAAAATTAAGAAGTATCTTTGTCTATTGTGCAATATTATTTAGCCTAATATGATTTTACTCTTTATACAATTTATTCTGCAAGTTTTTTACAATTTCTTATCCCATCAAAATTGTTTATTTTTCAACTTTCAAATAAGTTTTAGAACAAATTCTTATGCTAATATTAGCATATTATTTTTAACCTTCTTTACATGGGTTCTCAAGAGTGCATATAACTGTATTGGCTGCTATGGGCGATCGCGTATGAGTCAGGATGGCCGAGTGGTCTAAGGCGCTGCGTTCAGGTCGCAGTCTACTCTGTAGGCGTGGGTTCGAATCCCACTTCTGACAAGATATTTTTACATTTTTTTACAAATTTTATATATTTTAATTTATAATTTTTATAACGAATAATAAGTCATATAATATATTTCCGTCAGATTAGCAAAGTGATTTAGCATTGAGCGTTTTTAGCTGTAGAAATTCCCTAAATGGAACTTTATTTTTTTATTTTTTAAACATTCTGTTCTCAGATATTGACAAGCTTATGTGTATAACACTTTTAGCTTATTATAATTATAATTTAGAATACATTTAAAAGTGTACTTTATTGCTTTGCAGTTGCCCCTCTAGGGCTCTTCACCAAGCAACTGTACAAAATAAATATGTATATGTATACTTAAATTGTTCATAAAAAATGCAACGCCTATATACATACATTCATACGGTACATACATGCACGCTATTTACCTGCATTGTTGCCACATACATTTACTGCAAAGGGATTAAAAAAAGTAATTGATTTTCATACTACATTTTCGACTGTTTTTATTTGAACTGGCCAAAAAAATATTGCAACCCTTAAAAACGAACGTTTTTACACATATGCAGAATTTTCGGCCGTTTTTCTCTTTGTTTTTGTTTTTTTGTTTTATTTTGGTTTATTTTTAATGATGCGAATTCGATGTACACAAAGTTTTTCATTAATACCAGCCTAGGTTTAAATTTGTATACCCTTGCTAAAGGTATATTGCGCTGGCCAAGATAATGAATGAATTTTTGATGGGAATAACGGGATAACTTCATTTAGAACTGCTTCAATAACTAATGCCAAATAATACACGAAAACAAAAAGTGGCTATGAGACTTAACTTAATTGAATATATGTACATATTGTAGCAGGACAGCTAGATAAGAACTCTAACAAAGTCTACTACTTGCGAGCATTTCCACTAATACTAGGTTGGTCACACTCAACTGATTCGATATAACCACTGTAAAGACTCTGTTAAAGTAAACATTCTGTTAATAAACATTCTGCACGAGCAGTCTGATTGTACATAGAACCTAACGTTTTGCCTCTCACAATAGAAAACCCAATATTTTAATGTTGAAAAGAAATATATGAAGAGCTAGATATTCGAACTTCGCTTAAAATAAATTGAAGCTAGAAACTATGTTTTATTTCAAACTCAGTATTATTATTAACTAAAAATAAATAAATAGTTTTCTTCAATTTATTCCGTTATTATTTAATTTAAAACACAAATAACTTTATTGAATAAATTTTTGGAAAATAAATTTAGTTAAAGTCCATATAGGTATGAAATATTATTAATGCATTTATATGAAAAATATCTCAAATTTGTATTCAAGTTGTTAAGAATCTTAAATTAAGATACTTAAACCAAAACCTGTGTAATACCTTCTTCTTTAAAGCAAAATTTTACTTGATATTTCCCTTCGCGAAGTATATCTAGTAGTAGGCTGCATCTGTATGCCTTTAATCATTAATAATAAGATCTGATTAAATGGAAATTTAATGACTATATCTAATGTAAGGGTATATGATATTCGGTAAATCGAAAACTCTGCCATGTTGGCGGGGGAGTCTGGCAGAGACAGCCCAGCAGCACGTCCAGTGCAATAAAACGCATCCGAGGGGATTGAGGGTGCTGCAAGGAGGGGGGATGGCGCCCAGACTTTGGTAGGCTGAGTTCAGGGATTGGCGATTGTATGTGTATATATGGGCTTTAAGTGCGCTATATACAGAATCGCGAGTATATGAAAATCAAGTAGAGTCCCCCCCTCGGACAGTTCGGAATGTTATATACACATATCACAGCGTATATAGAGAGAAGGGGATATTTTTTCATATGGGTGCAACTGGGGGCTGTTTATACAAAAAACCAAAAAAAAAGGATAAAAAAAATATTTTTGCTTTCATTTAATTTGCGAATCGCTGGACAATTTCTCGTGCGTGTTGTTTGCACTTCTTCGGCTTCTTTCAACATTAATTGAATATTATATTCAATTAAATGTTCGTTAGCAACAGGCACCTATGCCAGGAGTACCCCTACTATAAACTCAAATATATACACTCACATACGAGATAAAAGAAGCCAATCAAATTGACTTCCATTCGTACTGCTAATGGATAATACACAGTAATTGTTCCCAGTAATTGGATTATCCTCAACTGTATAGCTTACAGATGTTTCGGGGGGAACCTTCGGTAGTATCATCGATAAGCCCTCGATGGCCAATCATATTGTTAACAACTTATATATAATAAAAAGAAAATATTCAGTATTTATTGAATAGTATTTATTTGCGATTTATTCAAATTTTATTTATATTCATATTGTTTTCAATCTTTATGATATTATTCATGAACAAAAAAATAGTTAAACTACGAGTGTATACATTACACATTCCCATACCGGGAATTGAACCCGGGCCTCCCGGGTGAGAGCCGGGTATCCTAACCACTAGACAATATGGGAGATATGATCAATATCAACTTGTTATTCAGTTTATAGTAGAGTAATTTCTTGAAATTATTATATTTATTTATTTAAGGATCAACAAAAAAATAATATACATTTTTAAAAATACCTAAGTATTTCAAGATTTATTTTTAGTTTCTTATCTTTCATTTATAAATACCTATTGGCAGATGTCAAGTGAAATGTGCTATAGGTGTTTGGATTATTTAGTAATATTTTAAACTTAGAATATATGCTGATATTAGTATAATATGTGGCAATACTACAGCGTGTCCTATTTTAAAATAATACTGTATAAATATACATACAAATGTATTCATAACATTTTAATATATAAATGCCTTGAAGTTGTTATAAATTTAAAATAAAAATATTGATTATATTGTTATTAAAATTATATAAATTAACTAAAATTATTTTTGTGAATTGTTCTTCTCAAAATAACGATATTCCGTTCTTCTCCACACCGGGTTTTGAACCCGAGGCCACTCGCTTGAAAGCAAGGTATCCTACTTTTAGACTATACGGGACTATATCCTAGGCAACATATAACAACAGGACCATCCCTGAGATACTCAGATTTATCTATTAACGAATTTATGTATGTATGTATAAAATAAAAGACAACCGCAAATTGTGTGTAGACATCGAGAGAGAACAAGGGCTGATTGAATTAAATCACTTCAAATGCAAGAAGAGTGCATAAAGGAAATAGCGGAGAGTAGGGGAGGCAGAGATTGTTAATGTTTTCTGAGCCTGCAGTTTGCGATAAGGTTCACGCTTTACATATACATATATACATTCATATATACAAGTGCGTAAACAGCATATACATATGCATATACATATGGGTATATAAAGTATATGTATGTGGTGATATAACACACACACACACACACACACGCATGCAATAACAATGGCAACATGAAGTGCATTCCGAAATGTATTCTCCTTTTTTTGGTCCTTATCGATTTTATGCATGTTTTCAAGTGCGTAAGGAAGACAGCAATAGTCAAACTGAGCGAGCGAGATAGCCACACATGCAAACTGTAAACATAAAAAATGCAAATGCGCCTCGACATACTACTATAAAAAGTCTGCTGCCAGGGCACAGGGGGACAATCAAGCAGTGCAAGCAGTTGCAGTCGACTGCAGCAGAGCAGAGTGCAAGAGGATGCAGCCCATGTACATCATACGTACATACATACATATACTCACCCCCATCCCCACCCCCACCCACACACATGCACACACTCGCATACCCACTCCAACAACGCATTGCCGAAAAATGCAACAGACTAAAGGTGCACTCGATAAACCTGCATACAGCCCCAAAAAAAAAGGGTTGCCACCAGAGAACTGCAACGGGTGAGCGAAAAACATTCGTACGCGCTCAACAGCCGAATAATCACACTGTTCGGCTCAGCCGCTCACACTTGCATGTGCTCACATTTTCGTTGTTGACTTTGAATTCACTCGGGTGCGTGCGATTTTTTGTTTCACTCCTAGGTTGTTCGGCTCGTGTTCAATATTATGACTTCGGGCGCTTGCTCATTCGGCTCACCAGTCATTTTTTTGAGCAAGACCAAAACTCAACTCACAAAAATGAACACGTATGATTTTTACTCATCGCGCAGCAAGCGGCACTTTTTTTGAATAGATAAATGTGAGAAGGTGCAACAAAATCAAAATAATATAACAACAACAAAGCGTTTATTTTCATGTTTTTATTTTATTTTAAAACAAAAAAGGAACATATTCATTGGTTTCACAAGATTATGACAAGACCGGCAGTACAAAAATCCATCTAGAGCAACGCCATCCTCTTTCACAATTTCTGTCAATATGTTCCAAATATTGCTTTTTCCCTTACGTCGGGCAGCCAATTGGTATTCATTTGCGCGAATTTTTTCAATGATACCCTCCATATCGATCAAATAACAAATTGCAACTAAATATGAACTACAAAAATGTAATACGAGAATGAAGATTTTGACTAAGAATAACGAAAACAAAAACAAGCTACAACAACAAGCTACAGTTTGTGCAACGCAAGAGGCTCGCATAGAAATTATAACTGTACATGTAGTCGTAACGCTCACAATGTGAGCGACGATGCGAGCCTCACATCGTGTCGTCTTGTCGCTAATCGTTTACTCAGAAACGATCAACTCAAAATGAACCGAATGATGCGTGTGTCTACACAGGCTCATTTTATTGAATGGTGACTTTTGCTCAGTGCGTTAAATTGACTAAGAAATTTTGAACGCTAGACTCAAGGTACTCGGAATGATGTGTTCAGAAAAATGAGTTGATTCTTACTCATCGCTGTGTTTTTCGTCAGTGAGTTGAGTTGAGCGAAAAAGTGCGCGTATGAGTAAATCAACGAAAATAGTGAGTTTTGCAGTTCTCTGGTTGCCACACGTTCATACATACACTCAGAAAAATGCTTTGTTTTTACAGATTTTATTCTTATTAATGATTACAAATTGTACATTATATTACATTATACATACATATATGTATGTTATATAACTTTTTTTTTTAATTAATAGTAAATTAAAAATCATATGAAAAATTATTAGCATAATTTATTTAATTATACATAGTATATGACAACTTGATAAAATACAGAAATATCATCAACATCGATAATATGTTTATTTTTCACATAATTTTCCGTTAAAATTTATTTACTAAAGGACTTAAGATTATTTAATTAACATTTCATTACTGTAGAAGATCGTGCATCTATAGTTTTAAGGCCTGAAATTTGTACAATTTGCTAAATTATTGATCCGTCACAAATGAAAAAATGGCGTTCTAAAATTAAGTTTAATAGAACTTAATTTAAATATTTGTACTTTTAGAAAAAATGCTTAAAATAAGAATTCTTTACTCAAAATAAGTAGGAATCGAAAGAAGTATAAAATTCTAGATAAGAGAAATATCCGATTTCTTAACATAAATAAAAAACTATTCACATAGAGGTATTGATATTTTATTTTGCATTTTTATAAATATTTTTTTATTGTTAAAAAATAAACATCTCTTTTCAATACAGACTTGATGTAGACACGTAGTTTTTGCCAGTGCACTTCACATTTTATTATACTTACAACTTACCACAGCTTCCGATGCAACCCCCAACACGGCCAGCACAGATGCCTTTTGATATTGGCGGGGAGGGGGTGGGCCGTGTGCGCCTCCCGCTTGTCCTTGTCCAACTCCAGGTCCAGCAGCAGCCCAAGCGCTTAATGAACTTGGGAGCCGACGCTGCCTGTCAGCTGCAGGATCAAATGCAAATTGCAGGTGGGGCGGCACAGGTGTGGAGCTGGATGGACGGAAGGACATGTTCGAATGTGTTGTCAGCAATTCAACCGCACAGGGACGATTGCCAATTTTAATGCAGCCCTTGTTGTTGCTGTTGCTGTTGCTGTTGCAATACAGGAGTCACAATGCAATTTCCAACATCAACAACAACAACAAGAGCGACAAAGCCCTTTGCATTTTTAAATAAAATTGGCTAGGCGCATTTTGGCATGGTTTGGGCTGGAGTTACTCAAATGAATGGCCATTTGGTAAATGAAGTTTGCGGTTTGCTGCGAATAAATGCAATGACAGAGCAAACACACACACACACACACACACACACACACTGCCAAACAATTGAGCACGGAAATGAGAAATTTCTGTAGACATATGTTAACGATATTATAGATTACGATACATATATATAGAGTGGAGTGTTGTGTTGTTGCAAAATATGAAAATCTCAGTGGAAATGTTCACTGATTACTGCCTGTGTATGATACGAGCCTTCCCTTCATTGCTATAGACATATGTATATGTATGTATGCATCCCCCCAACTCGGACTTAACCCCATTGACTGTCGCAGCTGCTGATGACTGCTGACATTTTGTAGCCGATACTCAGTCGATGCAAATGGCGAAAATCAGTCATCAGAATTGACAGGCGAAAGGCAGGATTTGCAGTTCACTGCGAAAACTATATAACGAGATAAATGAGTATGTATATGCAGTAAATGTATACATACATATGTATGTATGTATGTATGTGCTAGCAAAAATAGTAGAGAATGAATGCAATGAATTGAGTGGAAATACTTTACATGCAGTATGCCACAGTTGCTACACAATCTATGGTAAATTGTATGTAAACTATTAATGCTACTAATAGTATCTACTATTCGATATGAAAAGTATCTCAACTTTGTACATGAATGTGAATGTACAATTTTTTATATAACTATAATTTTAGTAGTTTTAATTTTTATATATTTATTTATATATTTTATAAAATTTACAATAAATTTTCTAATTAGCGCACTTTGTTGCTATTTTTATCATATACATATATTTTCAAATGCATGAATTAATATGCAAAATCAACTCTAGTGTATTATTTGATATAATTTATGACAGTTAAAAATTTAAAAAAATATTTAGGGAATGAAAAAAAAAAAAGTGGAGTGTCGAAGACCACATTCCCATACCGGGAATTGAACCCGGGCCTCCCGGGTGAGAGCCGGGTATCCTAACCACTAGACAATATGGGACGTTGTGTTCGGTTGAGCAAAGCCACAACTTAAAGTCACAGCGCAGTCAAGTAAGGCAAAGCAAATGTACAACAGTCTAAAAATAGACACAGCATAGAAGAGCTTTAATGACGCGTCGCTGCTGCTGCGCTGTTCGTTCTGCTGACGTAGTCTACGCATTGAATAATTGAGAAGCGCGCGCACAAAAGCAAATCAACAAAAGTCGCCGCTGTCCACAAAGCGGCGGCAGTAGCAGCAACAACAACAGAGTGCACACACACACACACACATGCATGCTTACATACATACATATATGACTGTGGGCTATACATATAAAAATACTTGACAAAGCGAAGCCGAGTTACAACTGCACGAATGACTGCGGGGAGCGGGGCGATAGACTTTGCTGGGTTTGGGTATTTATTTGGTTGCATGCTTCAGCAAAGGATTCTTATTGTTTCTCGTATTCGTATTCGCATTCGCATGTGCACAATATACAATATACAACAATATAAAATATTGAAATTTAGCCTACGGTCTTATACGAATAAATATGAAACAATATAAACGTAAAAACCAAGCAACACCCTACCCCCAACCGCTTGACGTCAGTGAGTTGGGCATATATCAGGAGTGGAATCTGTTCTCAGAGGGCGGGCAAAGGCTTGACTGTGCTCTGCAGTAAAGTAAAGTGCCGCACTCGACATATTGAAGCATATTAATTAAAAACATTTTCATTTATTACAAAAAGAGCAAGAGACAGCCGGCAGCTACAGCAAAAATATGGAAATAGATGAAGCATTAGGAGAACGCATTTTGAATTGGGCTGGATTTATTTAGAATTTCAACCTCTTTCCACAAAGTCACATTTTCTATATACGAAGGTTCGGCTGTTTAGTTCACCATCATCCAAAGTGGATGACGCTATTCTCCCAGATGGTTTTTGGTATAACAATAAAAAATATGCCTATTATTTACATAAAGAATTAAATAAAAATGTAAGACTTAAAGTAAGTAAATTGGTATTTTATATTTTATTATTTGAAAATAATAATTTGCTAGTGAACAGAACCAAATAATAGTATTCTCACATACGCTCGCGCTGCTCCCAACTTACCTAGTAAAGGGAATTGAAAATCTCCGGTGTTTATTATCCGATTGAGCCACAATTCACAGCGCAGATAAAGTTTACCATAATACTATTGTATTCTGAATCACAAGTTTGTATCTTTAAAATTGTGGCTGTGTTTTTCGCGGTTTGTGGGGGAGGGGGGAAGGTATCAAAAATATAAAACAAACTTGATCTGCTTGCACCATAGGGGCATCTTACTGCCAATTATGATGTCTCTAGCTCTTACAGTTTCCGAGATCTAGGTGTTCATACGGACGAACAGACAGACGGACATGGCTAGATCGACTCAGCTCATTGTCCTGATCAAGAATATATATACTTTGTGGGGTCTGCCACGCCTCCTTCTTTCTGTTACATACATTTCTGAGTTCCACAAACCTAATAGACCCTTTTGTACTTTTTTAAAGTACAGGATCTAAAAACCATCGGTAAATTCACATTCATCGCATAGTGGTGCATACTTATTATCACTTTCACATTCGGATGTGGTTGTCATCGGATGACACGAATGATAGAGAACGACTACTAAAGTGTATATGTAGCAACAGGATAGAATAAATTCAAGAAACCCCCTTAATGCTCTTCTGTACATTTCACAAAAATGACATACCCAATTTGCCAATTAAAACTCTTTTACTCCAATGAAAGTGACAGTAAACAAGAAATTCGCAGTTCCTAGCAGTGTTAGCTGTAATTATAGGCAATACTGATTAAATCAAATCACCAGAAGTGTTCATAAAAACTGAATGAATGTAAGAGGGAATTTCATGAGATTTTTAAAGCATTCGCTAACTACCGTTGCTCAGAGCAACGCACATACTATAATCCATGCATAGACCTATAATTTTGATCAACAAACTATACGACCCGGTAGAGTCGGGCTGCCTCCGCCATGGGGTATGCTGCGGTCGTAAAACGTACAATGTCCGAAGAGCACGATCAACAATTTGTCCCTAGTTAATTTTCATTGAATGGTCTCCTTAGCAGTGCCGCAAGCCGAAGAGGAGCAGCATTTTATCTGGCGGACTGTGTGCACTTGGCTATAAAACAAATTACCCAAGGAATTGGGAGAGTGTAGGGGCTAGAGAATGGGCTGGTAACAAATATATGTAGTACCATAACATAAATTTAAATGATAATAGCGAAAACATACATTGCCAGATACTTTGTTGCTAATTGCAGTCCGAGGACGACTTTTGCTCTAATTGAAATACAACACATACCCCAACTCGGCTACAGAAAGAGCAGAAGAAGCAGCACACATGACAAGTGAGATCAGGTGAATGGTGGGGAGTGGGCTAAGGGGTAAGGGGTAAGTGAACTTGTTTCTCTTTTGGCGCTACGCTAACTAGACGCCATTTATCATTTGCGAACTGGGAAAACTAGATTTCACAGTCTGACCGAGTTGCCAGCGGATCGAGTTCGATTCACAGCTCTGCTTAAGTTTATTTACGAAAAAGTTAAATTAATTTTAATTACCGCATGACGTTGTCGCCAAAATGTTGTGTGATATTTGTGCATTTTCTCTTTGTCATTATTCATAATTTGTGAATCTGATTTAACCTCAAAATTAGTAGGGGCAATTTATGCCACACTCTACATAGATATAGATATATGTAGATATAGATATAGATATAGATACAGATATAGATATAGATATAGATATAGATATAGATATAGATATAGATATAGATATAGATATAGATATAGATATAGATATAGATATAGATATAGATATAGATATAGATATAGATATAGATATAGATATAGATATAGATATAGATATAGATATAGATATAGATATAGATATAGATATAGATATAGATATAGATATAGATATAGATATAGATATAGATATAGATATAGATATAGATATAGATATAGATATAGATATAGATATAGATATAGATATAGATATAGATATAGATATAGATATAGATATAGATATAGATATAGATATAGATATAGATATAGATATAGATATAGATATAGATATAGATATAGATATAGATATAGATATAGATATATAGTAACAAAAAAACAACAGTGCTTGAATTGAAAATGTCACATTTACTCATCCTAGCAGTTCGATTAACAGTATTCAGTTCACTATGGAAATTTCAACAGTTTTAAATTTTTTTTATAAATTTATACACTTGTGTAAATGTTGTTTTTATATCGTAGTAGATTATATCACATCTTTTCTTTGGAAAAGCTCGTCAAAAGCTGCACCTCATAAAGGACATAAGTGCGGTTGTAAACCTGCCTGCTCACATCCTCCGGCCACAATCGAATCGACATCATTACTTGCCCAACAAGTTGAGATACGTCTAATGGTTTTGGCAGAGCAATGTAAGAAACTAAAGCAAGATCCAGTTGGTATGAACTTGGCGGAATTGTGCTCTGAAGAGAAAATCATTGATGAATGCCTCTCGAAAGCGAAAACAAAGAAGAGGAGAAACAAATTGTTCCTAAAGAAGGCAAACTGTTTTGTGAAGGCATTGTCTTCGGTTCTTGAAAAGGATCGGGAAATGAAAAGCGATAGTCGCAAATGCCGGTGACCCACTTTTCAATTCGATTTAACTCTGTCGATAGGTCTTATTTTATGGACTGGACCTTGGACCTTATTTTATGAACGGATGTATCATAAATTATATATTACTCATGGCATAACTCGAACATTTTCAATATGTTCCGAGCGTTATAAAATGGAGATATACTTATTTCCTTCTCTTAAAAATGAGGCACAAATTTTTACTGCAATGAGAACTAATATGAATAAAAATTTTGGTTTATTTTTTTCAAATATACACAAATTTTACATATAAATGTTTAATTCTTTATTCGGTGTTTTTGAATTCCGAATTTATTTACTCCAAGTGCATATTTATAATAATATTTATTTTATTTTTATTATAGAATATACTTCCACTTTAGTCGAAAATGTTACTCCTTTTTCCTCTGCCAAGTCTGATTGGGTTCACGTTCTCTCCATGCCCCACACTCCGCGCTCTCTGCTTACGTCTCTGCCAGCAAGAACAGCGACGTCACGTGCCCTTGACCGTGGCACAAAGATGCGACTGCTGCGCGCTTTGACATTGTGACAGTGCCACAGAGCGGGGCAAGGGTGAGAGGCAGAGAGTGTTTAGAAAATGGCAACAGGAATGTGCGCAACAAAACAGAAAGCCAAGAAATAAGACAAACACAAGCATGTGCACACACACACACATACACACACACATACACAAAGGAGATGTAAATGACGCTGACGATGACGTTGGCAGCTTCGCAGCGACGGCTACAGCGACGTCGACAGCGACGATGACGACCCATATCCACACATATTGAGCAGGCACAACTGGATGCGATGGTGTTCTGCTTGCCAAGCTATAAACTCTTCTTCCCCTCTCCCCTCCACCATCCTACTGAGTAACTTGCTCTGCGTAGCGGTGGGGGGAAGGGGTATGCCTATTCTGCGGGGTATTCTGCAGCTACTTGGCATGCAACAATGTGCCAAAGTCTTTTCGTTGGCAATTATCAAGTAGTTGTTGCTCATCGCTCTCCCTGTCGCACTCTGCCCCACTTGAAAATCACTTGCGCTTTTTTTATGCATTCATCAAAATGAAAACAATACGAGCGCAAATTCATAAAAAACGAATCTCAAGACTCAAAGCATGAATCACTTAAGAATACTTCTAAGCTGACTATAAAAATACTCTATAAAATGTTTATAACATTCTAGCTACTAGAGGTGGAGAACTATCGATAGTCGGCGCCGTCGATTGTGCTTGATAGTTTCCATAAACTATCGACTATCGACGATAGTAAGAAAAATCTATCGTCGATAGTTGTCGATAGTCCAGTAAGTAAATTAAAAAAATTTATTTAATTCGTTTTTGAAATATTCCTTTGAAATATTCCTCATTAATTTAAATTTACATTTACTTTAAAAGAGTATGAAAATAATTTTCCAAATGTTTTTCTTCAGCAGAATAAATTTAGATAAATAATATTTAATCTTAACTTATCTTAACTGCTATTTATATATTTACTTAACAAATAATTTTAATTTTTTTTCTTTCACAATTTTAATTCAGAGATGTAACAATCAAATATATGTCGACAATAGCGATCGATCACTATCGAGAGTGAGCGCCGCTATCGATGGCGAGTCGATAGTGGCCAACCATCGATAGTGTCGATAATGCTATCGATAGTTCTCCACCTCTACTAGTTACATATCATATAGCCGATTTCATTATGGGCTGTTTCCACGACAACACATTTGGCACATTAATCACCATTTTTGATCATTTGTTGTAAATGCTCAATTCAGTTTAGTATTTTCGAGAACATCTGTATCGAATGGAATGTTCTTTCAGCTCATTCGTCTATAGTGAAAACAGTGCATTATATACGACTATTAGTTGTCTTGAAGCACAACTACCCACAACTTCACATTTACAGGGTATCAACAGCATACAGTGGAGCTGATTTGAATTTAGACTGGGTATATATTTCAGCTCAAGTTGGCAGTCGAAACCAAAGCAACTAAACACGAACAGAATGCAAATTTTGCCAGCATGCGTCATTAGACCCCAGGCGAAAGCGGAGCGCGGGGTATTACACAGAGAGAGAGAGGGAAATACACAGAGAGAGAGGAATTGCAGTTGTTATGGGGCGCACGCTTCGTCGCCTAGTCATTAAGTGAGTCAGTCGAAGTTTTCAACGGGGGAAGGGGAGGGGAGGCTGCAGTGGGGCTAACCGAAGCATTTACGCCCACGCAGACAACGTATAAAAGTTTTTGCATTTTTCTTTTTGCTTCTGCTGCTCCCTAAAGGAGTTGGTCAGCTAGCAGTTGGCAGGCCTAAGTGCACGCTCGTTAAAAACAATCAGCCATACAGACCCAGAGGGAGTGGCCGAGCCAAAAGGGACTGGAGGGCTATGGACAGCCTCTGGTCGTTAAGCAGTAGCTGAGAAACCGACGCTTAGTCATTTAAATCTATAAACCAACGAGTGTGTGTGTGTGTGTGTGTAGGGGAGTAGGGAAGTGCTTAAGCACTAAACCTAATAGATAGTAGATGCATGCAATGCTGATAGTTAAGCACCTTCTACCAGCCAAACTTAAAGTCGCTTTTCTGTTACTTCTAGTAGGGAAACAAAAAAAAAAATAGAGAAAAAATGCATTTCATACCACTGTAAAGCAGAGAATGTTGTCCGACATTCATTACTATACATAAATAAATAAATAAACAATTAACACGGCATAATAGTTTTAAAATTGTTTATTACAATTTGATAATTTTTTTGTATGTAAATTATTTTCAAAACTATGATTACCATTACTTACCACTATGTACTATTTAACAATCTGTGAATTCTTCTTCTCATAGACATATTGCGATTGTTGATTTAAGAAAGTACATAGGGGTCTATTAAAATTCTGAATTTTTTTTAGCATAGCAATAGGATTTTATAGAATTTTTCATAGTTGCTTTCGACTATAGCATTCCGGGCTTTTTTATTATCATTATATTTTGTTACTGAATTGTCTCGCTTTATTTAATGATCTGATGGTCCTATTAAGTCAAAGACTGAACAAATTTTTTATTTGTTATGCTCAGTTTGTATAAATCAAAGTCTTTAAAATAAGTACGTGTAAATAAAGCAAAACAATTTAAATAAAGTTAATCACATATTAACATTTTATGCTAAAGCTGTCTTTAATTCTGCTTCTAATAAAAATTAAAAGCTTTTTATACAGTGCATATTTTTTTATTCAACGTGAAGCAGAAACAGAGCATGCAGCGGGATATCCTTGAGCGAGATCATCAATCTTCTTTTGTTGCTTTTTGTCATTTTTTGCTGCTGCGCCTCTTTGATACCCTGTAATTGAAAAAGAAGAGGGGCTGTGTACAGCTGAAAGCTATTAACAATTTTCTATATTCATTACCTATACAGACCATTAAACTCAAGTCATTTTGGACGAATGTTTTAGAGTTAAGGGTAAAAAAACTGCAGCCTTCTTTCGAATGGTTTTCCAAAAAGTGATTCCACCTATACGGCAAAAATGTCTGAAAGGTTCACCTGAACGGAAACAAACTTAAATTTTTAATTTGTACATAAACAAAAACAAGAAAAATCTCTATTAATTGCAGATTAATTTCAGTGTAATTATGGCTAATAACTATGCGGTATCTCATAGCTGATCTTGCACTAGAGCATACTCATGCCACACACATTTTTTTGGTATTTCTTTTGTGGCAATTGGCAGCCGCTGCGTTGCCAACTCCCCCACAGGCAGCAGCCAGGCCAAGCATAGCAACAGCAGCAGCAGCAACGGCAACAACAGCAACAACAACGGCTCTGCCAACTGCAGTTATTCCTTGTTGTTGTTGCTGTTGCTGTTTATGTGTTCGTTTTTTGTGGATTTCACTTTTTTAGTCATTTCCATTTATTTTATTTGCAATTTTGACTTGAACTTTTTTAGCTTCCCCCTTACCACGTTTAACGGGCACAATTCATTTGTTGTTTTATTTATTTGTAGTTGTGTTTTGTGTGTGTGTGTGTGTGTGTGTGTGTTGGCAATGCAATGACCTCGAACTTCGCTTGTGCCGTGCATCTTGCGAGTGTTTTTTTTGCCTTTTTTGCATTTTATTTTTGCATTTGGCCGCTGGGCTATTTATTGGCTTTCGGCTGCGGGTCGGCTGCGCTGCTCCGCTTCGCTTTGTCCGGTTTAGTTGGTCAGTTAGTGGAACGCGTTGGGTTTTTGTGGGCCAAAAGGTTGAGCTCACTGTGGGTCCATTGAAAAGTTTACTAAGTTAACTTCTTATCGCTCCCCATGGCCCACGGTGCGAATGAGATGACGTCTGCTACTCTTCTTCCTCCGAATAGAGAGATAGACGGACTGCTTAAGTGTGTGTGTGTGTGTGTGTGTATAAATGCAGGCGATAAAAATAAAGCAAGCGAACTGTCAAATTATGCTGCCAACTTGAGCATTTTCGCAAAGTTTCACACTGAGCAAAATCTGGCAAAAACTTTCAGCTTATAACTTATTTTGAAGTCTGCTTATACATATACTTATGCATACATACTCATAGATACATAAATATTTCTGCTATTTGTTCTAGCTTACTTTGGGCGATTGTCGAAAAACTAAATCGCATGCGATATTTTCTTTTTTGGCTACATAAAAATCAATAAAACGCTCCTGCTTAACACACACACACACACAAACATACACAGAGCTGCATGTACTACCAAATGCAGCAAAAAATACTTCACAGACAGCTTCACTCATCCCTTTACACACACACACACACACACACGACCATCAAAAGCAGCAATAAAAACTGCAACAACATTCGTCTGTGTACGTACGTGTGTGCTCAAAAAAGAAACTTCAGCACACACACACACACATACATGCAAAGCAGCCTCTGCTGCTGCTCCAACGAGTTGGCTCTCTTTTGCAATCTCTCTCATGCTCACACACACATATGCAAACGCCCCCAAGCTGCAATCACGTATGTGTGTACACACGTTCTCAACTCGTTCGCTCGCGTGCAGTCGCTGCCGACGTCGACAGCGCTGCTGCTGCTGCTCTGGCAGCATTTTGCGGTTGCTCTCGAAATCTAAATTTCAAGTTCGTCTCCTGCAATTTATCAAGAGAGTTTTGGCACTGTTTTTTTTCGTTTGGTTAGCCCTCTTTATAACAGCAGTTCATGTGCAGCTCCCCCTCCTCACCAATCGGTTAATTTCTGCATCTATCCTGTGCCATTCCCCCCTACCCCCCTCCACTGTTTTATGAGCAAGCGCAGAATTGAAACGAGCAGCGCGTCGCGTCTCAGACTTCCAAATTTGCAGCTCTCTGTTCTGGTTGAAAACGAAACCGGATTTCTTTTAGGTTATGCCTTTTTTTTTCGTTTTTTGTACTCTTTGATTCCCTCATTTGTGTATTTTTATTTTTATTTTTTAGAAGTTTGTCTTGTGCCATTTTTGTTTTCTTTTTACATTTGACTGAGTTTTTGGAATGCAGTTTTATTGTGTTTCACGTTATTGAGTTGATTTTGACTTCTTTTTACTGTTGCACTTTTTCCCTCTTTGTTTTCCTCTGATTATTCTCATTCTGTGTCGCTCTTTGCTCGTAAATTGATTCACGGATTCCGTGTAGTATTTTGCATGTCTGCGTAGTAGGCGTGTTGGTTTTCAAAAAAAACTAAAAAGAATTTCGAAAATTACTTTTGTTTTGTCTTTTGAAACGAAACTGGTTTTCTGATGGGAATTTCTTGAATGAAAGGGATGATTATCGCGTGTAGACTGCTCTTAGCTGGGCCTTAAGGGAAAACCAAGAGAGATCATTGTTAAAAATTCTGATACAATCTTTGCCACCTTTATCCTTATGAATGAAAGCTTTTCATGCTTTCAAGTCTCCGCTTTTCTATTATCCCCGTTGCGGGCTTGCCTACGCTCATCTACCCGAAAGGAGTTTCCGTTTTTTTTTTAAATCTTTGTAAGAAGAACTTATCAAAAGCATATACTGACATATAAATATGTATATGATTTATTACTTGTGGTGCTAAGATGTTTAGTTTTTAAATAAATGATTAAAAAGCCCGGAAAGCTACAGTCGGACGTAACCAACAAACATAAACTTGGCCTGCCTATGTAATACACGAACCCAACAAAAATAGAATTAAGCCTCTAGCTCTTACAGATTCCGAGATCTAGGTGTTCATACAGACGGACAGACGAACAGACAGACAGACAGATATCGACTCAGCTCGCCGTGCTGATCAAGAATATAAACATATACTTTATGGGGTCTGCCACGCCTTCTTCTGCCTGTTACACACAAATGTCATTTGCACAAACTTAATAGACCATTTCGTACTTTCTTAAAGTACAGGGTCTAAAAAATAAAAATGTCAACTGATGATGACCTTCGCCGTGTCATCTCTTATCAGGCTACAGACAAATCGTCACAAGAAATGATTCGATAATTACACTCTGTAGACAGAAAGTATGAATTATAAATTGTGTATATTTCTGAATTATAAATCATGTATATTTCTCGTTTTCCTGATCAAAAATATATATACTTTATTGGGTCTACCATGCTTCTTTCCGAAAATATGACTACAAATATATTTTGAGTCACCAGCAAGCAATCTCTTGGAACAAGGTTAATTAGCTGGTCATATCCGACAGTATAATATCCTACATGAAAGCGAAACTATGTTATACAGTTTACAGTATAGACTTATATACATATGTATGTACATACTATATATGTATGGACTCAAGTCAAATGGAGTATTTGCCATGCTTAAAATTTTACTTGTTATACGTTTGATTTATCTATTTATGGACGAAACAAATTATATATATACATATATGCATATACTTAGTATACTTAGACGCAAAGACACACAGTTCGTTATCCTAATCA
Organism: Liodrosophila aerea; assembly: GCA_035045005.1. Classification (NCBI taxonomy): domain Eukaryota; kingdom Metazoa; phylum Arthropoda; class Insecta; order Diptera; family Drosophilidae; genus Liodrosophila; species Liodrosophila aerea. The sequence continues at coordinate 97,302 of JAWNNL010000509.1, forward strand.
AGAATGTATGTGTACTTGCAGGGTATTAAGAGTATCTACAAAGAAATCAGTACTAAAGACGAAAATTTGAACTGTTTTTGGCTGGGGTCAATCTACTATCACGCTAAAAATTCGCTCCTCGATTTCGATTCGATTTATGTAGAATGTGACTTGGTAGGTTTTAGTTCAGTGCTATCGCTCTTAAAGAAGACATGAAATTCAAATTCTATACATTTGTATACTTGGCCGTGGCATTGGCTTTGATTGAAAAACCTTGGGCAAGAGCAACTGACAATGAGAATGAGGTAGGTTGTGAATGAAAGCCATATGAAATTCGAATAAGAAAATACATATAAGCAGCAAACGGATTTACTGGGTATATACCAGAAGTCGGACCAAAACCATTCTAAACAAATTCGATTAAATAATTCTCAATTTTATAAAATCAATTTATACTTTTAATTAAGCACAGCTTTAAGGTTGAATGTGATACACAATTCCGTTTCTGTTATATGTTTAATCCTATTGTTGACGTACAATAATTATAATTGTAATATATTTCAATAGTAACAATAATAATGTACAATCTGTTTTCCAGTCTTGTCAAATATCTCGTGAACTGGACGACGAATGTGGGGGTTACGCCTACATCATAGTGAAGCCTATGTTGGGGTATATACACCAAATGAAGCAGAAAATCGACAATAATGATATGGAACATCAAAAGAAGAACGACCAAATACAACAATATCAACTACAAGCAGCAGAAAAGGACAATACTATTAAAGAACTGAGGAATCAAATAGAGGACAATAAAAAGGCTTTGGCCAAATGCGGAGAACTTGTCGGGGAACAACGTCAGAAAATAAATAGCCTCATTGGACCAATTCAATTCGTTGTCACTAAAATACAAACCTATGAAAATCAATTGGAAACCGTTATGAAATTAGAATCTAACTCCGTTGTAATGAGCGAATTGAGAAATCAATTAACTGCATTTAAGACGCCTTTAGAATCCACCATATCAATTACAAGTGAAACAGAAAAACTACGCGAAGAAGTAAAAGAAAAATCTCGTCTTATCAGCGAGCAAAGCGAACAAATTGATTTAGATGCCAAAAAAATTGAAAATTATGAAATTCAGTTAAATTCACAAGAGGAAGTGATTAAACAGTCGCAGATTAATGCTCAAAATTGTGCTGACACTTTAAAAAAACGCGAAAATATGTACCCAAATAGTTGTATACCCTTCGGGAATAGTCCTGGATCTCATAAGCTTTCCTTCTCCTTCGATGCTGTGTTCGATGTACTATGCGATACTGAAACAGCTGGTCCTGGTTGGACCGTCATCCAGCAGAGGTTCAATGGAGAAGAACATTTTTACAGGAGTTGGGAAACATATAAGCAAGGATTTGGTGAGTCATTTGACGAAGAATTCTTCCTTGGCCTGGAGAAGATACATCAGATAACGAAAAGTCAACAACATGAGCTATATATTCATATGGAACAATTTGATGGCACAGTTACTTATGCACGATACAATAATTTCTCCATTGCTGGTGAAGACGATGAATATAGATTGACCAGTGTTGGAAAGTTTAGTGGTAGTGATACTTTCGATGGCCTCACGGACCATGTAAATTCTATGTTTTCGACATTTGATCGTGACAATGATCGTGACGACTGGGATAATTGCGCAAAGAGACATCATGGAGCTTGGTGGTACAGGAACTGTGCAGAAAGGTAAATACATTTTTCTTATTTTTAATCATTGATAATAAATACAGATTTATTACATTTCAGTAATCTTAACGGTAAACATTATGACCATGCTGTGAATAATAGAAAAAGCATTTTTTGGAGGGGCTGCGCATCTCTTAAAACAGTGAAAATGCTTGTACGTCCCGCAGCTTCTGAAACCTAAATCAATTGTGCAGAGTTTTAAGTACTCCAATTCTTGCAATTTGTTTCTACAGTGTTAAACGGTTTTAAATATTTTGATAAACAACTTTATAGAAAATATTAAATATAAATATAATATATATAATATAAATATTATAATATAAATATTATAGAAAAATATACGCACCGAACATAACAAATATTCAATTTTATTCTTTGGCTTAATACAACACAATAAAGAAAATAATTAAGTCTCTAGCTCTTATCGTTTGCGAGATCTAGTTGTTTATACAGATAGACAGACAGACGAACATGGCTATATCGACTCTGCTAGCCTTTCTAAACAAGAATATATACACTTTATGGGGTCTGCCACGCCTTCTTCTGCCTGTTACACACAACTGTCATTTGCACAAACTTAATAGACCCTCTTGTACTTTCTTAAAGTACAGGGTCTAAAAAAATGTCAATTGTTGATGACCTTCGCCGTGTCATCTCTTATCAGGCTACAGACAAATATAGACGAAATGATGCGATAATTACACTCTGTAGACAAAAAGTATGAATTATAAATTGTGCATATTTCTGATTTATAAATTATGTATATTTCTCGTTTTTCTGATCAAGAATATACATACTTTATTGGGTCTACCATACTTCTTTCCGAAAATAGGACTACAAATATATTTTCAGTCACCAGCAAGTCATCACCAGAAACAAGGTTAATTAGCCGGGCATATCCGACAGTATAATATCCTTCATGAAAGCAAAACTATATAGAGTTTACAGTATAGACTTATATACATACATATGTATATATACATATGTATGGACTCAATTCAAATGGAATATTTGCCATGCTTAAAATTTTTCTTGTTATACGGTTGTTTTATCTATGTATTAATGAACATGGAACAAGGAACAAGGTAAATATATACATAGAGTATACTTAGGCGCAAAGACACACAGTTCGTAATCCTAATCAAGAATGTATGTGTACTTGCAGGGTATTAAGAGTATCTACATATGTGTGTACAAAAGAAATCAGTACAAATTACGAAAATTTGAACTGTTTTTGGCTGGGGTCAATCTACTATCAAGCTAAAAATTCCCTCCTCGATTTCGATTCGATTTATGTATTGTGACTTGGTGGGTTTTAGTTCTGTGCTATCGCTCTGAAAGAAAAGATGAAATACAAATTCTATATATTTCTATACGTGGCCGTGGCATTGGCTTTGATTGAAGCGCCTTGGACAACTGCAACTGACACTCAGAATGAGGTAGGTTGTGAATGAGAGCCATATGAAATTCGAATTAGAAAATACATATAAGCAGCAAACGGATTTATTGGGTATATACCAGAAGTCGGACCAAAACTATTACAAACAAATTCGATTAAATAACTCCCAATTTTATAAAATCAAGTTATACTTTTAATTAAACATAGCCTTAAGGTTGAGAGTGATACACAATTCCGTTTCTGTTATAAGTTTAATCCTATTGTTGACGTACTATAATGATAATTGAAATATATTTCGATAATAAGAATAATAATGTATAATCTATTTTCCAGTCTTGTCAAATGTCTCGTAAACTGGACGACGAATGTGGTGGTTACGCCTACAACATAGTGAAGCCTATGCTGGGGTATATACACCAAATGAAGCAGAAAATCGACAACAATGATGTGGAGCATCAAAAAAAGGATGATATCATATCAAAATTAAGCCAAGATTTAGTTAATTATCAACTACAAGCATCTGGAAACGAAGCTACAATCAAAGAATTGAGGAGTCAAATGGAGCTCTATAGAAAGTCCTTCGAATTAGCTTTATCAAAGACTTATGAAATAGCTGAATACGAAAAACTACGTGATGAACTTCAAGTTAAAACTAAACTAATTGTGGAACAAAATGAACAATTAGCAAACCTCACTGCGAAATCTCAATCAGATGACACACAAATTCAATCCTATGAAAATCAGATTAAAAAACAGAATGAAGAAATTAAAAAACTACAAGCTAATTCAGTGAAACAAAGTGTTAAAATTCAAAACTGTGACAAGGAGCTTAAGACCAATAAGAAAGTAATTAAACAAACACAAGACAAATTACAGAAGTGCGAAAATAAGTATCCAAATAGTTGTGTGCCCTTCGGGGCTCATCCTGGAACTCATAAGCTTTCCCTCTCCCACGATAATTTGTTTGATGTACTATGCGATACTAAGACAGCTGGTCCTGGTTGGACCATCATTCAGCAGAGGATCAATGGAAAAGAGAACTTCTACAGGAATTGGGAAACCTATAAACACGGATTTGGTTCATTTGACGGAGATTTCTTCCTTGGCCTCGAGAAGATACATCAGCTAACGAACAGTCAACAGCACGAGCTATATATTCATATGGAAAAATTTGATGGCATTATTACATATGTACGATACACCAATTTCTCTATTGCTGGTGAAGACGATCAATATAGATTAACCAGTGTTGGAGAATTTAGTGGCAATAATACAATAAACGCGCTCAGAGAGCATGTAAATTATATGTTTTCCACATTTGATCGTGACAATGATATCGTCATTAGTAATTGCGCAAAGTCATTTCTTGGAGGCTGGTGGTATAAGAATTGTGGATATTGGTAAATATATATATTCATAACAACTGTTACTCATTACGAATCAGTAAATACAAATTCATTCAATTTCAGTAATTTTAACGGAAAATACAATGACCATGTTGTTGATGATAAAGAGCAAATAGCCCTCTTTTGGTCGTACGGCAACCCTATTAAAAACGTCAAAATGCTTGTACGGCCTGTAACTGTTGGATCCTAAATCATTTGTATAGAGTTTTGAGTACTGCACTTCTTGCAATTTGTTTCTGCATTGTTTTTAATCATCTTTATAATCAACTTTGTAGCAAATATACATACTGAGCATAATAATCACATAATTTTATTATTCTTTAAGTTAATAAGACCTTCAAATCATACAATGTGTCGAGGCGATGGAATGCACAATGCATTCTAGAACATTATTTAAAGGTAACGAAACATTATGATTATAAAAATATTAATTTAAGAAATATCTATGATTTACTACCAATTCTCTACTCTCTAGCCTATAAAGCATTTCCATTCCGAAAGGTTCAATTCGAATATGATTTCTTTTCCGTTATAACTTTCTTATTAAAAGTCTGTTAAAAAAATTAAAATAATTATAAAAAATAATACAGACAGGCAGACAGGGCTTTATCGACTAAGCTCGTGGTTCTGATCAAGAATAATAAATTAAGGGGTCAAACGTTCTTCCTTTTGTCTACTGCACACAAATATTAATTGCATTAATTCTTTCAACTCTAAATTATTCCTCTCATTAAATGTAACTTAGATAGGACTATTCTCAATTTTAATAAGTAAACCTCAGTTTGTTATTGAGTTTATTTTATAGTCAAAAGGTTGAAAACCCAATTCAATGCGATGTTCAACTACTGTTTCGACTGTAAGTATCGAGCGATTGATCCTTGGTAGAACCAATGCGATTCATGCGATGCATATCCACGGCATAGATGCGAAAGTCGATATTGGAATGCCTCTTATCGAGGGTAATAACCATGCAGTAGAGCAGCAATAGCAGTTGCTTGGCCCGCAGGATGTATGAAGCGCCCATGCTATCGGGAAATAGGGGCTTGTCCCAGGCGGAGCAGTCGTAGAGGAAGTAGCCGCCATCCCGACTGGATGTGTACCCAAATGCCAGATACTTTTGTTGGCATTCGAGTATGCCCGACTTGTGGCGCGTGAAGAAGTAGTTCAGGGCCTCATAGAGACTCATGACGTCTGTGGCCGGAGCACTATAGAGCTGACCGAAGGATGCCAGTTCGATATGCAGCATAAATCGAAAGTCCTGGAAGTCGCATTCCGGTGCCAAGTCATCGATTCCCAACTGATATGAAGTGCTGTGCGATTGGAGCAGACACTCCCGATAGTATTTGTCCCCATTGATGACTATGGCATCCAGCAGCTTAGTGTTCCATTCGCCCAGACTGCGGATGACACTGGCCGCACAGCAGGCAATCGCACAGCAGGCCAGGGTCTGGTGTCCTCTCAGCTCGCTGGGGAAGCAGGTGGCACGCGGATGCAGTGCACCCCAGAGTGACCAGAGACGATTGCTAATTTCGACATCATAATCATGCCATTTGCTAGAGTAATGTCTCTGACGTAGTTGGCCTTCCATATTCCTCGATAGTCGGCGACTCCATATCGGCAGTGGACTCGGGTCTGCTGGTGCTGCTGGTGGTAGCCAGGTCATCGTCTCGCAGCTGTTCGTCAAAGGTAAGTTCATATTCAGTTCCCTTAAAATACCTGCGATAGTCGCATGTGTTTCGTCTATAGGCTGCATCTCTGTCCTCCGTCTCCTCAGCCAGCTCCACAGGCAAGAGCTTGAACTTGCCACGAGCACTGGGCACTGGTACTGCTGGCAGTACTCCCGTATCCGATTCCAAGTAGTTGGGATAAAAATTGCTTTTTAAAATATCGCGCACAAAATTATCTACCCCATGTGAGCACATGCCGAACTATCGAAAGAATAGAAAGAAATCATATATAACTTTTATGCAAAAGACAAACGAATTTTGTACATCGATCAAATAAAATATGTCACACTCTAATAGCAGATAGGTCCTGAAATTGGAGACAGTTATGAAAAAGTCTGCTAAGATTAACTCTGATATAGTGACCTGTTCCCATTCCCATCCCAATTTAAGAGACGCTTAACACATCATTTGTAACACTTTAGAATTTATTGCTAACCATTCAACGATCATCACACTGAATTTGAGCGGGTCCACACCTCACAGAATCTGCCAGACTTCCCTTGCAGACAATAAAAGACACGACTTGATATGATATGAATGTATCACAACGGGGTCCATAATCAAAGTAATTGATACTCTCCAAAATGGGGGTCTCGTGAGTGAACTTGCCAATACTTGTTGAAACGCTCTACGGAATATCATAATAACCCATAATTTTGCCTCATTTATATCGCTGAGAGAGTTCACTTTTCGATATTCGTATATTCACTTCGAGTTCTTTCAATGTCTTCGAAATATTATCGCGCAGTATTCGCAATGCTTTCAAGTCCTGATAAACCTTCTCTCTATTAATCAGCGTTTGATCACATTTTCTATTGAATTCTTCCAGGTTTGGCCTTAAGCTGCTAACCCCATTCTCAGTGGCTTCTCTTTCGAGTACTTGACTACGATTCGATGACTCGATCTTTTGCATATTTGTATAGTATCGGTGTACCTTTAAAAGATTCTTACGAAATTCTTTCCAATTTATATTATGCGATCCGGTCTCCAAGTGGGCCGAAAACTCATTTATATCATTGATAATATTCGTAAGATCAAGTGAGGTTGTGGAATTTTTATACTCCCCGATACAGCCATCATCTAGTTGTCTATTTTGGAAATTTTTCGCATCTTTCTGTAATAATATTAAACATTATATTCAGCATAATTAATTACTAATTAATTAATGAATTACCTCTGTGGAGTTGCCTTTCAGTTGGTCATACTTAGCATCTTGAAATAACTGCCCAATGTATTCATCTCTTCTCAGCTGCCCACGGAACTTACCATCCCCAATAACTTCAGCCCCACGATTAGAGCAATTTCTGTTACCTGTCTATAGGTTGACTATAACTAGTATATTTCACGAAATACATTTAGAATCTATAGCAACCTTTTCAAGTATGCCTTTTGGTCGTACCTCTGTAATGATCTCTTCTCTGGATTCTGCAAATTTTAGAGTTATTAAGCTATCCGATGTCTTCAGATTATTAAGATCCATATAGGCGTCCCGTTATGTAATTCTATTTACAGTAATTTAGTCTCTCCTTATGATATTATTTATTTATGATCGCATAAGTTACCTGTTACAAAAATCTTATATATATATATATATAATGTGCTGACAGGAATAGAAAAGTCAAGGCTCATAAAGATAGATGTTTGTATATATTATTTTTACAACTTTTAGAACTCTTCAGTCAGAATTAAAAATAAATATTGTTTAGTAAACATGGCAGTAAATTAATTTAATTGCATATACACTATAATTCTATTCCTGTCAGCGCTTATACTATATATAAGATTTTCGTAACAGTTAACTTATCCGATAATAAATAAACCTATCCTATTTTGAATTAAAATTTTACTATATAGTTAAACAAAATGTTAACTAGTTTAAGCATAAACTCATATTTATATGTGTGTATGTATATGCTGCTGCTGTTATCGATGCCCAAGGCAAAGAAAAGTACAAGGTCGCCTACTGTCGTTTGCGTTCGACTGTAGCTTTCCGGAATTTTTTAATATAGTTAAATTTTATCAAACAAACTTAATGAAATATTAAAATGACTTGAAGAGATTGCGTCGAACTAAATTTAAATCTAATTAATTCTTTATTGATTATTTTAAAAATGTTATATAGTAATTACTATTAAGACCAAGAGTGCTAGTTACTGGACCTTCGACTCGACTTTTGAAACTTATTACAGTTTGTGAAGAATGTTACATTTTTTACAGGGTCTAACAGCGGAGAGATCTTAAGGTGAAAAAAGTACAAAAAAAAGTGAAGAAGAGAGAGAAAGAGCGAAAGAGCGAGAAAGAAGGAGAGGAAGCGTAAATGAAGTTCGCGTTGTTGGAACGCATTAGCGTAACCGATAATTTAAGGCATCGTAAACACATCGTAAATTTTGCACAAGCAAATTTAGGCTTTAATTTTCTATAAAAGACAACGGGGCCTGCAAACACACATTTCCCTTCCACACCGCCCCCCGCTTCACCCGCTGCACCCTTCTTTGGCCATGTTCTGCTCCTTTGGCAGCAGCAGCAGCAACTGCAGCACGTAATTACAGGCCATTAATTTCTGTATGTGGCTGCTTTTTTGCTTCTTCTTTCACTTGGCGCATGCATGATAAGTGCCACTTGCCCAGCCCCCAGCAGCAAGCAGCCAGAGCACAGTAGCCCCTCCTAAACCCCCCCGCTGCCCTCTGTAAGTCTTAACCCCAGCCCTCTGAGGTCTGTTGCGTATTTGCTTTGATGGAAATGTTTGCCCATTTCTTGGCTACCTTTCGCCCTGCCCTGCCCTGCCCTGCTCCCCTCTGTGCTTTCGAGTCGTGCTTTTGTCGAGGTGTAACCTATATTTTTCTGTTATTTTTAATTAGAGCCTTCGCTCTGTCGACGGTGTCTACGGTGTCTACGGGTCTACGATGTCTACGGTGTCTGCCACAAGCAGCGAGCGTTGATTATTGTGCAGCATGTGGCAACAAGTCTTGGTCTTGGACTTGCCACAATGCGTGAATTACACACGCTGCGGCCAAATTGAGGCAGCATTGGCATTCTAGCTTGTAATTACATAACTCGCAGCTGAGCTAGACTCTTGGCCACACCCCTCCTGCCCCAGCCCCATTGGCCATGACAGTGAGTGCAATTGTGTATGGCCTTTTGATGGTTTAATCAATTTATTTAAATGCTAAATGCTAATGAGCCTAATTATATAGTATCTGCTCCATCGGATGGATTGTTATCCTCCATGCCTGATGGCACCTTAAACGCCGCTGCTACGTGTCGTGCATTGCCACAGATTAAGTTGGAGATTTCACAAATTGGATCTGCAATTGCTCTGCAGATGGTTAAGTAGGCTTAAATTAATGCCTTGACTTTAGAATGCGAAACTAGATACTAGCGGATTATTATGGCATGAATAAATTACATTTACCACTTGCTCAAATTGACATCACAGCTGTCTTCTGCTTAATCGATTCTAATTAGTAAAGTGTGTGGATTCAGATTTACCACAATCTATTTCAAGTCTTACTTAATATGAAAATGCTTCTGTGAGAGCATTTTAAATGATATATAGTATTTATACATTTTACATAATAATAATAATAATATAATAATTTAATAATTCACTATTTCAGATCATTACCTTGCCATATACATATATGACATTTGACATTAATTCTTTGCCATATGAGAGCCAACAATCATTAATACATATATGAATGATACCTAATAATTCATTTTAAACTCCATTTATATATATTAATATATAAATAATAGTAATTTTAATAGGATTTGTCGATCTGAAAAGGGCAGGTCATCTGCACTACTATCGTATTTCAGCTGTAAGTCAGATTTATATTTATCATAAAATTGTAAAAATCGAATTTGAAAATAAAAGTAATAAAAAATTTTAAATTAATTTGAATATACATATAAAAACAAATTAGAAATAACTATGTATATAATATATAATCAGACCTGTTCTGAATTTCGATTCCGAGTAAATTGATCGGAATCGTTTTGATTCCGAACGTTTTTTCTGTTCTGACATTTCAGTTCCGAGCAAAATCGTTTTGAAAATGAGTGCCTATGAGCAGTCGGAACGAAAAGGATTTGACAAATTTAACATGTATATGGTTGTTTTAGCGCCCTGCACTATGAAATTTCCCCTTTCAAAACGACTCGTTATTCAGAACAGGTCTGAATATTTATATGAAATATGCCATTAGCCTTTTGAGAGCCAAGAGTCATATATACATATATGATGCCTAATAATTCTTTTTAGACTATAATTATAAAGATTCCATACACTGTACATATGTACATATGTATATGACATTTGATTCTGATACATTGTCATTTGTATGTCAGATTTATATTTATTATCAAAGTGTTTAAGTCGAATTTGAAAATAAAATTAATAAAAAATATACATATGCTTTTATACAATAAATATAAAAATATATAAACAAATTAAATCAATTTAATAAAAAGTAAAAAAAAAAGTGTTGCACTACTTTAACGCAGCCGGTAGGATTCGAACCTACGCTCCCAGAGGGAATCTGATTTCTAGTCAGACGCCTTAACCGCTCGGCCACGACTGCCTGTTGGAAGCGAGCGGCATTTCAGCCCATATCAAGTTGGGCATTCAACGAATAAAGTTTATAAATAGAATTGAAATTTAAAGTGGGTCAGCAGAATGGAAATTTAATAAGATATGATAAAAATAATCAAAGTGAAAATAATCAAATATGTAAATAAATTTAAAATAACTTTGCTTAATTGCCAATAGACACAAAATGCATAGAGTGTGCGGGAGAGGGGGAGGTGGTGGAAAATGTTGAAAGCGACCAATCGGTGGCTGAAAATCAAGGCGTCAATTAAGCAGGAGAAACGCTGCCGGCTGGCCATAGCGAAGGCAGCAAAAAGGTGGAGCCAAAATGGCAATTGATCCACTATCAGACACGCTCCGGCTCTGATCTTGCCGAGACGGAAGACACCGTATACCTGCGGCGTCTGCTTCAATGGTTTCACTCTTTCTCTCTCGCCTCCCCAGCTACCCTCCCTGCATTGGCACCTGCATTTTATTTTTATTTTATTTTCTTCTTTTATTATCAGACGGCGGTGATTCGCTTTGATGCCGCCCAGTGAAGCGAACCGCCTCCTAAGACGCCAAAGTCAAAGCCAATGCCAGTGCCAGTGCCAGTGCCAATGCTGCTGCCTATCCTTTGGATATTGATAGAGTGTTAACGGTCTGAATTGATGGACAAGTGGACAGCATCTGCATCCATCGTGTCCATGCATCGTGTCCACAGCAGCTACAGCAGCATTTGTCACCTGTTTGATGGAGCTGCACATCAACAGTTGTCATGGAGCACTGCAGGATACACGCATTTGATGAATCGATACAGACCGATAACACGATGACGATGCCCCGATTAGGCGGAAAATTATAATTGGATAACATTAGCTATTGCTTGCGCAGAGAATCAAATTGAACAGATAATTAATGGATACGCCAGAGTACTTGCTTTATTCACTATATTCCTTTTAAGAGAAAGCCTACTTAATGTCTATGCCAGCTATTCATTCGACATTTTATTATATAAATGATGCCCTAGATATACATTTCATATAATTAATATTATAATATAATATAATGTATAATATTCTGATCTTTATAGTACGTATGATTCATTTGATTTCCGAGAGACTCTACCCAACGCTCACTTCATTTGCTTATGCAGTATCCTAATGATTCCTAAATGATTCTACTTAACTCTATTTAATGTCAACTATTCTATGTAAAACATGGTATTCCTACAACATATCATACTTTATGTCATCATCCCTAAACCTAACCCTAACCCTAACCCTAACACTAACCCATTTAACATTCAGTTTCCCGCTTTATCTGGTGTGTCTTCAACTTCTACGATAAAGTTAGTACCACTAAAAAGTATTAGAATTAAGTTCTATTCTATTCTATGTATTATATAGTATTCCTTCAACATATACATATATATAACCCATTTAACATTCAGTTCAATATTTCCTTATACTATCTATAATTCCCGCTTAGCCTAGGCAGAATTCCTTACTGCTAATTAGCGTGTCTTCAACTTCTCCGATAAAGTTAGTACCACTAAGAAAGTAGGAGAATTAAGTTCAGATCGTTAACCGTTAGTGGCATGAGTTGGCAATTGTGTAGAGAAATACCCTAACCCAAATACCAACGCATTGTCCAGGCTAATGAGCTAACCACTTAATCGTTGTAGTAGTATACTACCTGAAGCACTACGTCTTCAATGAGAGTTGAAAGATGCATTCCTGCAATTCATTGTCCATAACAAAAGTGTGCGCAACTTTAATTTACCAACGCTATAAATCAAATCCGTGCATTTAGTCGGACTAAAAGAGATTATGAAGAAAGGGAGACAGACTAGAGCTAGAGCTAGAGCTAGAGCTGCAGCTAAATGAAGTAGTTAGCCCAGTGTGTGGAGCCATTCAGCCATCCATCATCATTGTCTAGGGGAATTCAATTCACGCCTGTCCCTGGAATGCCTTTGACACACGACTTGGGGAGAGGAATACAGAGAGATGCCAATTCTGCATCACATGAGGCGATAATTAGCGCGCAATTGTCGTCGTCATCCTCTAGTCTCTAGTCAAGCACACTGCAAGAAATAATGATTTAACTCGTATTACTTTTGTCTACATTATATTTAGTTAAATTAGACATTTTTCTCTCAGTGTACTCTCTAGTGTCCTAGAGTAGAGCGTCTTCAGGCTGTGCAGCTTTTCTTCCGTCTGTAGCCAGAGTTGTACGTGATGAGCACTTCAATTGCAGTCAATCAATGACGCAGCTTTAAATAATAAAAGAAGAAAACGCTGCTGATGATCACCTGCGATCACCTGTCATGCTCATCCTCAGTCCCCCTCCTCCTCCCCCTGGCTATGCTCACGCCCCTAGAACCCAGTGTAGACAATCGTTGGCTGATTATGGGCGCAACCAATTGTGATTACTCGCATATATAATGGCTTGATTTTTGAGCGCGAATCCGGTTAGCTTTTTGCCAGCTAAACTTAAGTCGATGTACAGCTTCACAAATAGCTCAATTTGTGCTTAAAAGTTTAAGCCACGATTACGATTAAAGCAATTAGTTAATTAAGGGTTTACAAATTGCTGAAAGCTGCTAAAAGCTTGCCTAAAGTTGGCCTAAAAGTTTGATTAAAGTTTAGTAGTCTTGCAGTCTATTAGAATCTGTTAACAGGCTACATTTAAAAATAAATAAACAGCTATAAATATTTATGAAATAACTAAATAATAAATAATAAATAATAATAATAAAATAAATAGTAAATAGCTTAATTTAAATATCTATTTTAATTTAATTAAAGTGAACTAAACGCGGTTTACTGTGAAATTAAAAATTACATTAAAATTATATTCAGCCAAATTCTAGTTAGATATTAGGAATATATTTAAATAAAACAAACAAAAATGGATAATAAGAAAAATAAAATAAAGAATTTTTCTTTTACTATCATATACGATGTTTAAGTAATTAGAGAATAATATTTAGAAAGCTTTTATCATGAAAGCCCAATATTTTCAATATTATGAAGCTTAAGTGCCTTAAGCCAACAACTTAAGCGCTTATTTGACAACACTCTGTGCGAAGCTAAACCAGAGTTCAGCTAAAGCTTAAAAGTTGCTTAAAGCTAATACTCTTTTAACGAGGATTTCAGAAGTAAGCGACTCGCATTGCGCTTAGCCGATGTCCATCAGAGTGGCCTTAGCTCAGCATTATCTATAATCTTATGCCACTCAGGCTTTCAGGCGAGCCACAACAGAACGTGGCAAGAGAGGCAGTCGAACGAGTCGACTAAATCATCTGACAAATGATGTCAAAGAGAATTTCGCACTATTGCATCAAACAAAATGACACGAGCCGATAACTCCAGCGGCCAAGGGAGTGGGGCATAAATGGTGCCTGGTGTTAGGTGTCTGTTATAGGCACTGACAACTGTCAATGATAAGACCACACAGTGGAGACGAGACCACGCCATGCTGTTTTTCAATTAGCCAGCTGAGAGAGCAACAAATGGAGGAGGCGGAGGCAAAATATCTCTTTGCGTGCTCACAAACAATTTCTGGATGGGCTAACGGCACTGGGGAGGGGCATGGGCTGGAGGGGAATTCATAACAAGTTGCTGGAATTTTGCAACATACTACATGCGATAATTGTTAAATTACATTCAGCTTGCAATTCTGCAACTGGAATTCTGTTTTACATAATTGTATTAATAGCTGCTTGCCACGATAAGACCCCTTTGCTCGCTCTACCGGAGAAACCCTAACCTCATTCTCACTTCGTACTAAGCTGTCAGTCTGAGATAATCCCAAACTTCTATTATTTCCTTGACCATAAGCAAACCTTGTAAAGAAGGACCAAAAGTAACTCTTAATATTAAATAGGAATTATAGAAAAAAGTTGTGAAGGCTATAGTCGGGCGCAATCAGGTGACAAAAGAAGCTGCATTTACATGTATACTTATTTATTTATGTTTATATGCATATACATATGTTTATTCACGGGCACATGTACACAGTAAAAAATATTAAGCTTTAATTCTATTGAAATGAACATACACATAGACAATACTTAAAGCTACATAAGCTTTTAGAAATGAAAACTTAAACAAAATTAAATATGTGTTGAAGTGAAAACGAAATTAAAAATACGACTACAATTCCAGTGCACAAGCTTATCTCTAGGTACGAACTTAATCAGCCGGTCTAACTCGACACTATAATACCCTACATCAGTGTAAAACTATAAACATCAAATATATAGACAAAAATTGAGTAGACAATTTGTATTAATAGTATGACTAAAGACAACAATTTGACCTGACATCAGCTTTTAATCAAGCTAAAAATCAATCATCGCTGAGCTGAATTTTGATTGCGGTTCGATTTAGTTTAGTGTTATCGCTCTCACAGAAAACATGAACTATAAATATTATATATTTCTATACGTGCCCGTGACATTGGCCTTGATTGGAACGCCTTGGGCAACTGCAACTGACAATGAGAATGAGGTAGGTTATGAATGAAAACCATATGAAATGAACAAAAAAATATTTGTACATATGTATGTATACTATAAGCGAAAAGAACTTATCTGTTGAGGACTGACAACAATGTATAGAATAACGTTGTGCTATCAATGCTATTCTATGTAGTCGAGTATAGAACCCTGAATCTTATTGAATCAATTTCGAACTAAGTATTCTATTCTCACCTCCAATAATAGGCACAGCCTCAGATACTAAATTTCTGTGTGTGCAGGGTATACAACTCTGTTCCGTTTCTATTATTTGTTTATTTTTTTTAATAATTCAAATATATATAAATAATAATGAAAATCATCTTTTTAAGTTTTGTCAAATATCTCGTAAACTGGACGACGAATGTGGTGGATACACCTACAGGATCGTGAAGCCTATGTTGGGGTATATACACCAAATGAAGCAGAAAATTGACAATAATGATATGGAGCATAAAAAGAAGAACGATCAAATACTGCAATATCAACTACAAGCAGCAGAAAAGGACACTACTATTAAAGAATTGAGAAATCAAATAGAAGTCAATAAAAAGTCCGTCGAATTGGCTTTATCAATGGCCAGTGAAATGGCGAAAAGCGAAAAGTTACACCATGAAATTAAGGATCAGCGTCAACAAATAAATAGCCTCATTGCACAAACTCAATTGGATGCCACTAAATTACAAACCTATGAAAATAATTCCGTTATAATCAACGAATTGAGAAGTCAATTAGGTTATAAAACACCTCTTGAATCTAGCTTATCAATTGCAAGTGAAACAGAAAAACTACGCGGAGAAGTCAAGCAAAAATCCCATCTTATCAGTGAACAAAGTAAACAAATTTATTTGGATGCCATAAAAATTGAAAATTATGAAATAGAGGTAATAAAACAAGAGGAAGTGATTAAGCAAACACAGAATAATGCCGCAAATTGTACAGAATATTTAAAAAAATGTGAAAATAAGTATCCCAATAGTTGTATACCCTTCGGGAATACTCCTGGTGTTCATAAGATTTCTCTCCCCCACGATTATGTGTCTGAAGTACTATGCGATACTAAGACAGCTGGTCCTGGTTGGACCATCATTCAGCAGAGGATCAATGGAAAAGAGGATTTCTACAGGAATTGGGAAACCTATAAGCTCGGATTTGGTTCATTTGACGGAGATTTCTTCCTTGGCCTAGAGAAGATACACCAGATAACGAAAGGTCAACGGCATCAGCTTTATATTCATATGGAACAGTTTAATGGTACTTTTAATTATGCACGATACACTAATTTTACTATTGCTGGTGAAGACGATCAATATAGATTGACCAGTGTTGGAGAATGTTTTGGTAATGCTACAATTGACGCGCTTACACGCCATACAAATTCAAGTTTTTCGACATTTGATCGAGACAATGATATCGACGAGGGTAATTGCGCAAAGTTAGATCTTGGAGGCTGGTGGTATATCAATTGTGCACATAGGTAAATATATATATTCATACAAATAATTTTGGTACACATTACGAATCAGTAAATACAAATTAATTTCATTTCAGTAATTTAAACGGAAAATACTATGACCATGTTGTGGATGATAAAGACAGAACAAGCATCTTTTGGTCGTACGGCAATCCTATAAAAAATGTCAAAATGCTTTTACGCCCCGCAAATGTTTGAACCAAAAACACTGCATTTCATGCAATTAATTTCTACAGTGTTATACAGTTTTTAAAAATTTTGATAAACAACTTGCAAATATAGATATTGACCTTAAAACCTACTCAATTTTATTCTTTAATTTAATAAAACTACCAGATCATTAGATAAACACACAACGCATTCTAGAATAATATTTAAAGGTAACAGAACATAAAGATAATAATTATTATTAATTTCTTAACTTCGTAGTATTCGTCAAATCTGGACAAAAGAATCAAATTCCACTCAAAGGAAAAGCCAACAAAAATATATCTATCAATCAGTCTAAGCACAGCATTCATGCCTTCAAATGGATCCAGATTTTGCTAGTTTTAGCCTCCCCATCAATAACCAAATCTCCGTTTCTTAAAGTTTAAATAATTCAAAATTGAAAATATAATTCATATTTACCCGTTGCTTGTTGATACTTAAAAGGCACATACATTGAAATGTATACATACTGCATACATATGAGCCTTGGTGATGTCGATCGTATATTGAATGTGGGCCCATCTCTATAGGGGTGTAACCCCATGCCGTCTAACCCTAATTAGCCACTTTACTTGGCCTTGGCGTGACACGTGTCAACCGTGTTAACTCAAGTGTTGCCAGCAGCGAGTGCTGTGGCTTTTCGTTTTTGTGATTTGTCTGCTTCAGCTGTAGCTTTGTTATTTGAGACGGACCAGGAGCCACCCAGCCATCCGACACATCGAAATGCAAGTAAGCCCGACCGCTATACCATTCAGCCCAGCCATGCAGACAGCCCGTGCCAAGACTGTGTTTTATTCTCGTGACATTTCTTGTTTCCGGTTTGCTGCACTTCGTCATCTTCATCCACTTTTGCATCATTCTGTTGCACTTTGCTTTTAATTAAAGAGTTTTGTGATTTGCACTCGGCTGTTGCTTCTACTCTTTTTGCCGCCTGCCTATCATTTCACTCTGTCGGCTAATCAAAAGTTTATAGGAAAAGAGGCAGACACAGAGCTACTTACAATTATATCAAAAGATACCAGAATGTCAATTATATTATTAGTATCTTTAAATATTTTATATACATACTATATTACTTAGATATTTAGCTGAATGTTCGGTTGAACTTTTGACAATAGTTTCAATTTATTTCTTATAGAAAATCTTAATTTCTAAATTCAATAAACCGATTTAGAGCTTTCTGAAGAGCCTAAATTTCAGGCTTAAGACTTTTTGAAAGAGAGTTTCTTTTTTGCATAAATAAATACGAATTTAATGAATTATTTAAATAATTAAATTGAATTTAATAAGTAGATATGGAATGGATGAGTATCGTAATACATATTTCTACACTACTTTTCTCTTTGTATTTAATTGTTTAATTTCAGGGAATTTATTTGTAATTAAATTTAAATTTATTCGTCTGACACTTAGTGTTTATTTGATTTTAATATATATATTTACTTATACATAAATTTATGAATCCTTAACGATTTTTAAAAGTTGTCAGAGATTTTGTATAAAATCAATATGAAATTTATAAAAGCTCACTGCAGTTGCCACTAATTTCTAACTGGAATCGTGAGAAAATCAGCCCACGACTTTCCATGCCAGCAAAAAATTTCACTTCTCTCGAACTTTAGTTTTCACTTGAAATTGGATTGGCGGGTTCATGACACCACGTGGGCCAAACACAACCAAACAACAACAACAACAGCAGCAGCAATATTTTGGCGACAAACAACAAGTTGTTGTTGTTGTTGTTAGTTGTTGATTGCCAGCAAGAAACATGCAACAAATCAGGCAACAGGTTGCTGTTGTTGTTGTTGTTGTTGCTCTGCCAGATATCAAATTTCAACTGCAGACAGGCGACTCCACTGCGAAATGCTACTTTCGGACAGGTGGGACAGCCAGGTATGCACAGGGGCTGCTGGCAGGGGTATGCAGCAAACAAACACAAAATTGTTTCAAGGTTAGTTAAATGCAAAACTCGTAATTCACATGACGCGCGTCAGGAATTGGAAGTTTAATTTTGGCTTTTTCTTATTGGACGTTTTATCAGCTATCAAAAGCGAAACTCACTTAAGCAAAGTGTATTTCAGCTTCAAACACGTAAAGGAATATTTCGTTATTTTTATACCACTCATATATCAACCGAAGTGTGTATGAGTATGCTTTACAAGCCAATATTCTAGTAGAATTTTTGTTAAGATTTAGTTCAGACGATCATCGGTTCGCCTTGTTTAAGATTTATCATTAATCTTAAGTAAAATAAAGTTTTATTTAGATTCGGTGTTTAGGGTTCTTAAACTTTAATAATAAATATAATACACATATATACACTTATAATTTGGAATACCAAAATATTATTTTCTAAATACATAAATAAAACTAAAATTAAAAATATATAATAATTTACTCATTTAATAAATTCATATTTGGAGCATACTGAATTTATAAAATGCAAATTTAATTACATGTAATTTCGTATATTACAGGGTATTTCAGCGTCGCCTATACCTTACTTCATCACACATTACGCCGTCTTGTGACTTTTCCTAAAGTGTTCAACCCGATTTGTGGGGCAGACAGAAAATGTGTGCTACATAAACCAGATTTCATTACAAATTCACGTTGATTAGCTGAAGCAACAGGTGAAGTAGGCAAGAGAGAAAAAAGACTAGTATCTACAATTAATATTATAAATTATGCCAAAATTCAAACTTCAATAGGTCGGAAGAGTTCTTGAACAAAGGCAGGCATTTGTTAGAGATATTTTCTTTGCTTATCTCATCGATGAAAACGATCCTCTGTCTGCTCTCTTGAGAGTCCCTGAACTGTAGCAATGGAGCATGACAAACTGTAGGCTGATAAGCCGACAAAAGAAGACTCTAGACTTTAGATTATTGACAAACTCCTCTATTGATTGTCCACTGAATAATGTCTTGCTACTTTCCCCCTCCCCACTAGTTTTATGTTTGCATTAATTATATAAATAGAAAATGCAGAAAAAAGAGTCATTTATTAACAATTTCATTATTAATTGTTTACGCTTAAGCACATGAGCACAATCGTGACAAGAGGAATGCGAGTGGAGAGTGCATAAAAAATGCTAATTATGTATGCAGTTTTTTGTGCTCTTCCGTCTATAAATGGTATCTATTGCAAATCATGGCTCACAACGTATTATTTCTGCATAGAGTACTTTATTCCTAGCAATTTATTACCTAAAGAGACTCGTTAAAAACAATAAAAATAGGCAATTCGTATTTATTATATTTAAATATATTATTACCTATAGTATGTTAAACTCTACAATTTCAATTTTAAAAGAATTAATATATTATTTTTTTATTCCAAAAATGCTTTCACAACTTTGTTAACTGTATAAACGATTATTTTACATAAATTTTAATATAATTTAATTTTGCAATTCACATAAAGAACTTAATGGAAATGTTAAACCTCAGTACATGCATTAATGTCTAGGCATTATTATAATAACTCACAATTATTTTGTTATTAATCCATAATTTTAATTAATGGCAAAACCCATGCCATGCGTCATTTGTATGCAAGCCAACAGAAGTACAAATAAATAATAATCATAAATTATATATTATATGTGCGCCAGACCGCAACCAACCGCAGCAGAAAAAATAAATAAATGTGCAAAAAAAAGGCGCAGACAACAATTAATAAAATTATGAAGCAACAAAATGCAAAAATGTTTGAGCAACCCACAGAAAGCCCAACCCCCTGATTATTAATAATGGCATGAAACTTATGCACTTACAGCACGCACTGTCAAGGAAAAAGTATCTTGAAAATTATACCAATGTACACTTATACCAATGTACACTTATACCAATGTACACTTATACCAATGTGCACTTATACCAATGTACACTTATACCTATGTACACTTATACCAATGTTTACTTATACCAATGTACACAACTTAACTCTGAAATCACAGTCTAGATAGGCAAAGCTGAGCAGCATAAATCGACTTAAGTTTAACAGCAAATCGGATTGATTCACTATACATATTTTATGAATATGTCATAGAGTTAAAAAAACAATATTATCTGTCTCAAAAAAAATATGGAAAAAGCAAAGCAACCGCTTTTTAATTTCAAATTTCAGACTATTAAAGATGTACATATGTGCTTTGAAAGAGATTTACATAGAAGTAAACATGTGGTTCTATGAAAATCTATTAGTATGTATTTTATATTAAAATGTTTTTTATGTAATAAAATATGATTATTTGCTTAGTGTTTTCCCATTTATGTGCATAGTTCCATTAGCTTTTAAAACTTGGGATTTAATTAGAAAAAAGGCCAATAATATCGAATGTGTATGTAAGTTAAATTCTATTGTCCGGTTCCTTGAACTGAATTCAGGTGTTCTTATGTTGAAGAGCTATTCCGTATACATACCTTCCCTAACATCTCAAATTCAATGAAAATTTGAATTGTATATAAACTGGATATTCACTGGTTGAAAACCTGCATCCCACTTGCAATCCATTCATCCATTCGCCAAGTGGTGTATCTATCAAATGAAATCTGTCACATGTCCAACATATTTTATTAGCATCATTGCGCCCCGGGGCGTATGGACCCCACATGTCTGTGTTAAAAAAACTATATCGAAAAAAATCAAGTACAAATAAATGCGCCAATAAATTTCATCATTAAAATCACTTAATTTTGATCTACGATGAAAATAATGAAAAATCACCGAATGCCAAAGCCAAAGTCCATGGGCTCTAAACAAGATGCCAGTTGCAGAATCTGCACCAGATCCAGATCTGTGGAAGAATGGAGCTCGCTTTGGGTCTGCAGTCTGCATAAATCATAAAATAAAAGACACTAAAAGCAAAAATAAATCACACCAAGAAGAAGAAATCTCATGCAAAAACCGGGCAAGTATTAGAGAAATTTTTTTTCTTTTGCCCGATCCGGTCTTTGGTTTTGGTCTGTGCGGACTTGGGCGAAAATTAATTGTAAACACGCTCGAAACAGCAGCTCCACTTGGAGCTCTCTTTGGGTCCACGGTGAACTAACCCAAGCACACACACACACACACACTTACACACAGAAGCCACTGAAACGCATGCGTAGCCGTTTGTCCATCTGTCCGTTCCGTCTGTCTGTTGGTCTGTCTTTTGAAATATGACGCCCAGTTTTCTTTCCACCTTTCGCAATAGATACGAATGTCTCGCCTATTTCTAATGGACGTGTGCAGCTCCAGGAACTCCCAACTGGAAGCGTTTTCTATTTTTCAATTTGCAACAAATGAACATGGCATTTGTAATGCAGATTAGAATTTGCTACCCATTACACATACATACATATATAAATATGTACGTGTACTCTAGGTATGTCTCTGGCTAATTGCACAAACAGCGCGTTTGCATATTGCAATAAGAATATTCGAGTTATGCATCGCTTAAATGGCAGACCTGCAGGATATTTTTCACAATTATTCTGTAACTAAATTAATAAAATTAATTTAAAAAGTGGGAAAGGCTACAGTCGACTAAAGCGGACAATAGCAGACCCTGACTCGGGTGCGACATCATCAGCATCAGAGACATCGCAACGCTGCAGTGCCTTTGCATATATACGAGAATACACGCACACTAACAAATACTCACGCGTACATACATACTCTGGCTGTCTGTGCGCACACCTAGACATCGCAAGCTACTATAATGCTTAAAGGTAGAAATGTCTGTATTGGTTTCGTATATTCTCTAAATTTATTTCTGATTTTTAATATTTTTTGTTCTTTGTTATCATTATATTTTGTTACTAAATTGTATCGGATTATCCTATGATCTGATGGTCTTATTTACTCTAAGAATAATAAATTTGATTGTGTATATTTGGTAGTAAAAAGTTGTTTATCAAAATGTTTAACAACTGTATAACGCTATAGAAATTCATTATGAGAAATACAGTGTTTTCAACAAACATTTTAGGCCTCAACAGTTACGAACGTTAGATCGTTTTTTTTTAAGCTATTACAGCGATACACTTTATGTGTTATATATAGTACTATATACATGCATGTATACAAATGGTATTTCCCCAGGTGACGGGAGAGAGACTTTACAACCACCTTGTGAAAAATTGCATATATGAAAGGATTGATATTATAAGTATTTGAAATCAATTTCAATAAGTGAGTCAAGTTCATCCTGCATATAGACATGACGTTTATTTCATCTCAATACAAGTGTACAAACTGTTAACTGCTGCAAGTCAAAGCCCCTTATCAAAAGTACAGTTGCTACACACAGCTAACTATTAACCTTAGCTGTGCGTATTGCTTGTGGCATCAGTAACCGCTGCTAAATGGCTCTAAATGACGCTGCGACATGGCCGTTTTCTCTTATGGCCCATAAACTGACTACTGTGACCAGTGCCAACTACTGTGATGTCCCCGTGCCCACCTGGATTTCACCTGCGACAACCCACCCGTCGTGCGGCGAGAAATGAAAATATTAAAAAGGAGATAAAAGGAGAGAAAAAACGGACAACTACTTCTACCACTTCTGTTGGCCTTAAAGCGGCCTACAGTGAGCACTGAAAGCAAATGTAATTTAGTAAATGAATTGCTTCAATTAACTTTATGGGTTGCATTTCTTTTTCAGTTATTTACTATTGAAAACTGCTGTAAATATTATGCTAAATGCATCTAATCCTAGCACACGTTACTGAGATTAAAGACGTTTCGCTGGCTGAGGGCGTTTTCACTTCTTTTTTTGCATAAAAGTAAATTGCAATTTTATGCAATTTTGTTAATTAATTTTGAGCTTTGATTAATTTAGTGGGTGTCGACAAATGCGTTTAATTTGATTGCCCAATCTGTCTATCGATTAGTTTTCAATGAAAACATTGATTGGTATTCGGGTAAGGGATAAACCAACGTCGCAGTCGGAAGCAACCGACTATAAGAGAAGCAGTGCTAAAGAGTGTATGATGGAATGGACTCCCCCACACTCTGAATAAACCGTTTTAGATAAATACGTTATAGTAGGCAGATAACAATTTAAACACATATAATAATAACAGGAGTTAATTTAGTTGCACCGAAAGTAAACTAAAGTTAGCTGCTTTGCTTAAACTTAAAACATTTTGGGCAAGTTAAGCGATAGTTGGCCACTGTAGTCGCAGAGCGTGTGAAGCAGCGAAAGCTTTGGATGCATGCATTCACACATACATAGAGCCAACATACAAGAATTAGCATACATGCATACTTACTAGAGGTGGAGAACTATCGATAGCACTATCGACACTATGGATGGTTGGCCACTATCGACTCGCCATCGATAGCGGCGCTCACTCTCAATATTGATCGATCGCTATCGTCGATAATTTAGTTTTTACATCTCTGCATTAAAATTGTGAAAGAAAAAAAAGAAAGAAAGGCATAAGGACGAAATATTAATTTTCTACGATTTCTTAACAAAAATTATTGGTTAAGTAAATATATAAATAGCAGTTAAGCTAAGTCTAAAAAATAAAAATTCATATCATTATTCGAATAATAATTATTTATCTAAATTTTTTCTGCATGAAGAAAAACTTTAGGTGCTTGGAAAATTAAATGCAATTTACAGCCGAATCGGATAATAATCACCAAAGACTATTTCAAAAACCAATTTACCATATTGAGTATTTGGGTGGGGGAGGGGGAAGTTACAGTTTACGTGTCACTAGGGCATATGCGTGACAACTAATCGACGAGTATGAATGTCTGTATGAGTCTTAGCTATCGTATGCACTATGCGAGTGGCACCTGTACGTATCAAGTAGTATGCGTCCACCTCTAAGTGTATGTGTGTATGCATAAGTGCATGTGTATGTGTATGCGAGTATGCTCATAGCTAGGCTGATACTATTATCGATGCTCAAGGCAAAGCAATGTTGATAGCGTCTCGTAGTGTCATGTTGCGTCATATTGTGGCTTCATGTTCGACCATAGCTTTCCCTACTTTTTGATGTTGCTAAAATGTTTTGCTGCTACGACCACTACAAGTCACATTCTAATTTTAAGTACATGGCAAACCAAAATTTATTACTTAGTTTTTACAGTAAAATTATTTATTATATAAAATTTGTATATAAAATTATGTTAGTTTCTTAAAATGAAGGCACCCTAACAGGCTTTACTTTGGCATTGACTATTGTGCGATATGGGTTCATTGTGCAGTGCCCATTCGAGTAATTTGTGAGTTTGTTTTCATTACACATTTTGTCACCTGCATTCGATAGTGCCCTACACTCGACTACATGTGCCCCATGTCAGATAGGCTAATTTATAGTGTTACAATGAACGTGACTAAACTACAAGTTGTACCACAAATCGCACCACTCAATGGGTACACGCATATTTAAGGCAATTCACTGGCTGGTAAAAAAATTACAAAAATACCACAAACAACAACACACTGCTCCCAAGCTCAGACACGTGGGCAACGAGCCAAAAAACTGACAAAAAACTAAAAAAAAAGAGTTCAATAAAATGTTAGAACAACAACTGCATATTGATGACAACTATGGAAGTGACAGTCGAACAGGGGCGTGCGCTTGGGGGACTTAAAAATAAAAACAAAATAAAAAATAAACGGTTGAAGAAAATGTAATTTAAATAAATACATTTAATAAAAACCAAAATAAAGTTTAAAAACGATTTTATTTTGTAGCATTATTAATACTTTTATTATATATTAAGTTAAATATATTTTACGATACTAAAATATGACTTAAAATTTAATTTACTGTCTATATACAAACATTTATTTTAGGTTAATACAAAAAACACCATTAAAGTTTATTAAAAATTATTTATTACTGATTTATTAATTATTTACTGTCGAATACTATTCTTTTAAATATAATATGTTGAGATTAATTAATAGATTAATTTATTATATTTTACATAGAAATTAAAACTCTAAATACATACATTTCTAAATACTTTATATACAAATTTTGAATTTTTTAGTAGTATAACAAAGTACAGTTGAGCTTCTCTATAATGCACTTCTACACAATGAAGCTCTCCCTTTTATGAATTGATTTCAAACACACAACTTTTTCATTCCATTTTCATTCCAAAAAATATAATTTTTGCCTGTTTTGCTTCTTCCTGTTTTCAGTCTTGCCAGATTGCTTGTTATCAATGGTATATACATATACTTATATATTTTTGGAGTTGCCAAATTGTTGGATTCCATTCATATCTACAGACTTCTTACAAAGGCTGCATCACTTTCCACATCCCCACTATGATATGTGCTAACTACGCCACTGTCTACTGCAATGCTTGGGGCTTTCAGGCTGGAATTCAAATTCAGTTTTACGGATTTGGGTTATGAGCGAATCATCGTGAACAAAAATAAATAAAAAACTGAAACTGCAAAATGCAAATGCAACAATTCAATTAGTTTTACGAGAGGTACGAGGGATGGCAACCGAGCATTGTTTCAAAAATATTTTACTTTTGGGGTCAATGTCAATTTTGTTTTGCTGCCGCGGGAGGTCGTGGCAGACCCCCTTTAACGGAGACGCGTTTGGCATCCTAAGCAGCTGCAGCTGATGCGCTGCTGATACGCGTATAAAAAAACCGCACAGCCACGACTAAAGAGACAGTCCCCGGCCAGTTGAGTTAGTCACAACAATGGAACGTAGCTTATCAGTGGTGCTCATTGTGGTGTTGATCGCCTGCCTCACACAGGCTGAGCCGCGTCGTTATCAGCAGCAGCAACAGCAACAGTCGGGTTACCGCTATGAGCCGGCAGCACTTCGGCAGCAGAGCGCGCAGCCAGCTCGCACCTATGCTGCACCACAGCCACAGCAATTGTACAGTGCACCAGCAGCACCACCTGCACCTGCACCCGCCGCAGCAGCAACGCCCGCCCGCCTGCAGGCGAAGCCCGCTCGTTTAGTGGCCAATAGCGAGGCCCAGGAGGATATCGATGATGCCGCCGAGGAGGTCGAAGTGCCCAAAGCTCAAGCACCTGCACAGCCAGCTGCACCACCAGCTGCACCCGTTGCCCCACCACCGTCCATTGTGTATTATCCTGCCGGCGCTGTTAGCTTTGTGCAGCCCACAGCATTCGCCAAGTTTATAGCGGCAGCTCCAGCTCCAGTTACAGTTCCACAGCCAGCCACAGCAGCTGCTGCCTATGTGGCCACGCCCCAATACTATGCCGCCTACTACGGCTAAGGATACGCGCACATTCGAAATGTGAATGAAAGTTACGGCTATAATGCATACAAATAAATACCCTATCTTCTGAATCAATTACTTTTACGAAGCAACAAATACAAATACAGAATGAAACATTTTTATCACTCTACACTGCGAAAAACAATCAATACTTTATTGAAATTCAAACAGAATTTAAGTATGAATCAGGATTATTTTTGGATAATTTTTGATGGATCCTCATTAAGGTATTACTCAAATTCTGGAATGTTTGAGTTAATAATGCAGAAATGTTTCTGGGAACATAAATTATACTGTGTCAAAATTTCATTTCTCTATATAAAATAGTCGCTGTGCGAGACGTGAATTTGTAGTAAGACCCCAATTTGAGCTCAGTATAAAATTAAATAAGTTCAAAACTTGAACCTTCCACTTTTTTTTTTAAATTTGTTGATAACTGAAATACTGAACTAATACGTTAATCAATACCAAAATTGAATGGCTAAGTGAAAGTGAAAGTCCATGCGACCATACGAAAATCTGAACAGATATACAGTGTTCAGAGAACAAAATAAAGACCAGCGAGGCAGTGAGTTGATGGTATACTAACCGCACGAAGCGGATTTTTCTTTATTTTATAGCATTTTTGGCTTATGTATAACATCATGTACAATCGGTTAATTATCTATGCTTAGGTACAGCGTAGGGTTTTCCCTTATCAGGGTAATTTCCCATATTTTATTATCTTGTCTTAATTGTTTTATGGCTAGTCTGGACTTTCTGTTTATTCAAGGTCTATCTTTTTTTATTATGTTGTCTAGTGAACCTAAATACAATGTCTAGGCTCAATGGCAGACTTCTTAATGCCTAATAACTATAGGTCTAGTATTGTAACATGTGTTGCTGCAAGGCTCAAAAGATTGTGGCCTGCCGCTGTTGATATGCGATATGCAGCTAGTAATCTGCGTTATCGTCTTGTAGTTTTACATATTTCTTATACATATGATTATTTCTTTATGTCCATACTTGGCGGTTGCACTATATATCTTATATTCCATGTTCATTCTTGAACATCTTGCAAAGGGCCACCCAAAAGGTGGTGGCTTGTATATAATATTTTAATTTACTTTTAAATGTATTTTATATTCTATGTTCATGCTTGAACATCTTGCAAAGGGCCACAAAAAGGTGGTGGCTTGTATGTACTATTTGAGTGTACTGTTAAACGTCTCTTATATTCTATGTTCATGTTTGAACATCTTGCAAAGGACCAGCAAAGGTGATGGCCTGTAG
Organism: Liodrosophila aerea; assembly: GCA_035045005.1. Taxonomy (NCBI): domain Eukaryota; kingdom Metazoa; phylum Arthropoda; class Insecta; order Diptera; family Drosophilidae; genus Liodrosophila; species Liodrosophila aerea. Next base: position 125,843 of record JAWNNL010000509.1, read on the forward strand.
TGTTCATTTTACTTTACATTGTTTTATTGCATAAGCACTTAATTTAAAATAATAATTACTATTATTAATGATGTATGCGCAGATACATGATGAAAATTTAGTTACTTTAATTTGACATGATTTTCTTTACAATTTTTAATTCTTTATTGATCTGTTCTATTTCAAACGTATGATTGATCGGTGACACCTTCATTGGATCTCAAACTATTTTTGGAACATGTTTTCATTTCTTCTACATGAATTGCGAATCTACTACCTTTTTGAACATTCATTTTGCATGTTGTCCACTCTCCCTAACTTATATTCTTGCGATGGTGAAAAACCCATCCAATAAATGAATTTTTCTGACCAGTTATTAAAATTGTGCTGCTTTAGCTTTTTTAGTACCCCTTTCTTCACCTGAGTGAGCACCTTATTTTCCTCCTTGGCATTATTGCCCTTTTGATTCGTAAAATTTCTACGTTTACGTTGCCCACTGTAATTGTAATCCTCGCTAACACTTTTTTCGCGTCGAACACTCTTCAAAGTTCTGGCTTTATATTTATTCTCCGAATCTCTGTAAATTATTTTAACCTTTTTCGCAACCGGCTTAGCAGTTTTAGATGCTTTAGGTGCTATGGTTGGTCTTGGTGTCGACAGCTCTACACGCTTTAGCCGAACTATAGACCGACAAATCTTTTTTATTGACTCAGTTACGGGTATGCCTGACTCACTATTCTTGTCTATTACCAGTTGTGAATGTAAATTTTTCTTTTTAGCCAGATGTGGCTCCTTTTTGTAGGATTCTGACTTGTCTCGATTCTTGCTAATTTTTCTATTTGTCAAAATAATATCTTCCTCGTTGGTGTCTTTACTGTTTTCCAACGTTTTTACTATAACTGGCGGTTGGTCATCAGAATTAACAGATTTGATTAATTCTATGCCGTTATTGCCATTCACCGTATAGGTGTTACAACTATTGTTGCCATTTATGTTGTTGGCTTCAATAGTGGAATTATTCTCTTTTACAAGATCAGGATCAAGAAGTGCCTTAATTTGTGGCTGCTCCGTAAACTTTACCCCGATCTCTTTTATGTCAGAGGAGTCACTATCCCCTTTTTTAACATCAAACTTTATCTCTTGCAGCCTCAAAAAAAATTTTCCCACGTCTTCGCTTTCTGTTGAACACAACGAAATTAAACGATGTTTTAAATAATCTAACACCTCAGACAATGATTGTACTTCTATTGTCTTTTTTGTATGTGTTTCATATAACTGCATCGTTTCTCTATTAAATTTGGTTAATATTTCTTGAGCAATCACAATATCTACATCATCGGTTAGATTTGTTCTTGCCTTTATTAAATAAGAAGCTTCATTAATCGTATCAATGTAATACTTAATATGCTTCGCGGAATCATTGTTTAACATAGGCAACTGAATAAGCCTATTAAACTGATCCGAAAAAACAATTTTCCTCTTATTCTCTACCTTGACCGTGCTACTTTCTGGTATAAGGTTTTCTAATTCGACCATAACATTTTTCTTGTCGAATTCTAGCTTACTAACATCTTTATGTACATAAATGTTATAATATGCAAATTCGCCTATAATTGTGTTAATTTCTTCCCAAAAAACTTCAATCATTTTCTTTCGAACCCTATATCTACTTGGTGTAGACCTACCTATTAGCTTTTCAGTCTCCTCAAGGTACTTTGTGAGCTCTTCTACATATTTATCTAACCTATCCGCTAACTTTCCTGGATCAATCATATTTTTGCTAAAATCTGATAACTTAGCTCTATCTGCCATTTTTACGAACTTATTAATAAGTAAATACAGAAAAACTTATGTTACTTGCATTGTTATCTGCTTGCTGTTCCTGGCTGTTGAGGTTCCCACGACGTCCTTGATCGCTGCTCCCACGACGCACTTCTTCGGCGACGTTATACTGCTCACTCGACGCACTTCTTGGGCGACGTTTCTGCTCCCTCGGCGCACTTTTTTGGCGACGTTAACTGGCTCCCGCGACGCACTTCGGCGGCGTTACTTCTCGCACTTCTTCGGCGACGTTTTTGTTGCACCTTGCAACCACTGCACTCGCACTTCTGTGGCGACGTTATCTGCCGTACTTCTTCGGCGACGTTGCTTCTCGCACTTCTTCGGCGACGTTTTTGTTGCACCTTGCAACCACTGCACTCGTATCACTTATCGCTCTTCTGTGGCGACGTTGATCTGCTCCTATATCCCACTGCTTCGGCGACGTTTCTCTGCTCACACGATGCACTTCTTCGGCGACGTTATCTTGCTCCCACGCCGCACTTCTTTGGTGACGTTGCTGCTCGCACTTCTTCGGCGATATCAGCTTCACGTCGGATGTTTTGTGTTTTTTGCACTTATTTCACAGTTCTTTTTGTTTTTTGTTTTTTTTTAATGTTATTGTTGCACCTTGCAACCACTGCACCCGTATTTTTAATCGCACTTCGATTCTCGGACGCACTGTCTGTATAACGCGATATCTTGCCCACTTGGCAACTTAACCGACTCGCGTTTATTTCACAACAATTTTGTTAGCTGCAATACTTGCAGCAATTGTTATTTTATATGTCCGTGCTTCTGTATACTAGCAGAATACAACGGAACACTTTTTTATTTAAATGCTATACTTGCATTAAATAGTTATTTGTATCTGTGCTTTTTACAGACTGGGGGAACACAACAGAAACCTTATTATCTTTAATGCTTTTGTATTGGCATTAAAGGGTTTCTGTGTTTTTTACCTCAGCAGGAACACAACAGATCTCCTTAATTTTTTATGTTCATTACAGAACAAAAATTATAGCAACCTTTAAACGTATAACTGACGTATTTTAAGGTGCTGGTTAAATTCTGCGTCTCTTACCACTGGTGGGGGAAAACGACAGAATGCTCGAAGGACCAAATGTTCAGAGAACAAAATAAAGACCAGCGAGGCAGTGAGTTGATGGTATACTAACCGCACGAAGCGGATTTTTCTTTATTTTATAGCATTTTTGGCTTATGTATAACATCATGTACAATCGGTTAATTATCTATGCTTAGGTACAGCGTAGGGTTTTCCCTTATCAGGGTAATTTCCCATATTTTATTATCTTGTCTTAATTGTTTTATGGCTAGTCTGGACTTTCTGTTTATTCAAGGTCTATCTTTTTTTATTATGTTGTCTAGTGAGCCTAAATACAATGTCTAGGCTCAATGGCAGACTTCTTAATGCCTAATAACTATAGGTCTAGTATTGTAACATGTGTTGCTGCAAGGCTCAAAAGATTGTGGCCTGCCGCTGTTGATATGCGATATGCAGCTAGTAATCTGCGTTATCGTCTTGTAGTTTTACATATTTCTTATACATATGATTATTTCTTTATGTCCATACTTGGCGGTTGCAATATATATCTTATAT